>OU896723.1:2241320-2841320 GCA_918026855.4 Phaedon cochleariae | reverse complement strand
ACACAGAGAAAATTATGTTTCATCTACTGAAGACTACGTTATTCTCCATTCCATCATTCAGTATTTCTTGTATCACTTTGTAAGACTTCTTCATAATTTTCTGTGTTTGTACACGATCACATATCCGATGACTATACATACAACGCTGATTCTTCGAAAAAGAATTCCATCTTCCAATTTCATTCAACTAATCGTCGAAAAAATGCACATTCTGAATGAATATTCATAACACGATTATCATAGCTCTGAAATTGAAAATTCCGAAAAAGTTTCGAGAGAAAGCCACAATAAAGAGGATAGAGGTGAAAAAAAAAATTCTTAAATTATCTGTTCAAACGGTGACGACCACAATGCAATTTTACACCCATTCAATTATCACCCTGTAGTAATGTTATCTGAAATTACAGAAGGTTCATATTGCCACAGCAAACTGTCAAGAGATTAGGCTAATCATCGGTGAAAACCGATTTCAAATTGGTAAGGAAATTCGTGATTTCGGACCACGACGTTATCAATGTTGACCAGTTTAGTTCCCGAAATGATTTCGGTCAAAATTCCCGTTTATTAAAATATCCATACGAACCTTCTCTGTGTACGCCACTGAATACGATTAATCACAATTGCAGACTGAATTCATGATAATCTGTCCATGCTAGTATGGTGATATTTCTGATAAATGGCCGTTTTAGTTGATTATGTTACGTACGTTGCAACCAAATCGAGTGTCTAAAATTTATTCATCAATGAATTTCCTGCAATTAATTGGGAATATGGTGTGAATGAATGAGTTACACGGTAGGACAGATTCATATTCATTCTGAATTCATCAATATGATCATTAACTTGTGCTTCCATTGAAAAAAACGAATCCCGGGAATTTCCGGTTAAATGAATTGAAGTTGTATTAACGCAACTATTGTTATTATAAAAAAACGTATTCTTACGACTAACAGTATGGAATTCAACAGGAATATGTTTGGTATTTCTCACAAAAATTCAGATTATTCTATACCGGAAAAAATTATGTTCAGCTAACAGAATTATTCATTCGCTTATTTATGGATGCTTGAAGATTCACAATCATTCACCAAATTACCAAATAAGAAGATGCAAAACGACGAAAGATTTGGGAAGTCTATTGAAAATTTGCTTTTCAATAAGGCATACTATAATTTAACTCAATTTCACTGTGATCAACTATGAGAGTTTTTCATGTTCACTTTTTGCATTTTGTATATTTTCAGTTTGTTTATATTTTTTTTTTGTTTTTTTATCGCTTGGATCGCACAAAGAGATCCCTATAATGTTCAAGGAACATTGTGCGTTCCTGGGAAGGATAGGGATAGGAGGTAGGTATTGGAATTTTTTTTGAACTTTTGGAGATTATATGTTGTTGGGAATACTTCCACAGGCAATGAATCCCAGAGCCTAGCCGTTCTATGGATGAAGGAGTCTTGATAAAGTGCTGTTCGACATCTTTCGAGGTTGACAACGAAAGGATGTGCTGACTGGGCTTGTCTAGTTCGTCTGATTGGTATTGCTAGTGAAGGGATGATAGCAGGGATTTTCGAAAAACATTTCCCGTGGAAGTATATTCTTAGTTTCCTGGGAAGAAATGAGAATTCTGGAAGAGAACGCAGTATGGAGGGTACCATCATCTGCAAAGCTGTGGATGGGGCAAGTTGTTACTCCCAACAGATCATTGATATGAAGCAGGAATAATGTTGGTGCTAAAATTGATCCTTGTGGAACGCCGGAATTGATGCCAATGGTATCAGACGATACACCGTCCACCACCACGTGAAGCGATCTGCCTGAAAGAAAACTCGATAAGAGATGGCATAGCTGAGGTGGTAAGCCGTATGATGGTAGTTTGTGGAGGAGTCCTTCGTGCCAAACACGGTCGAATGCTTTCGATATGTCCAACGCGACAGCTAGAGATTCCCCGTGTTTTTCTATTGAAGATTGCCATAAATGGGTGACGTAGGCAAGTAGATATCCAGTAGATCTTCGGTGGCGAAAGCCGTATTGTCTATCATTGATGATTCCTGAGCTCTCCAGATATTTGATAAGCTCAATATTGATGGCTTTCTCCATCACTTTGGAGATTACTGATAACAGGGCAATGGGCCTGTAGTTGTTGGGCAGGTTCTTGTTCTCTTTTTTGGGGTTTGGTTGGACTCTAGCTGTCTTCCAGCATGATGGGAAGATACCCGACCTGTACGAGATTGCACATTTTTTGAGGATAATGAGTGGAATTCCATCAGGACCGTTAGCCTTATTCGTTTTGAGACCAAGCAAAATTCGTCTGATAGTGCGTTGACGGAAGACGATTTCGGGCATTCGACTCTCAACGGGTGGAATGTCTGGCGGCAGTTTTCCTTGGGAATCTAAAGTAGACTTTGCTATAGAATATAATATATCTTTCTGTATTTCGATTCTAATTGAGACGTTTACCATGTACGATTCATGACACGGGCCAGTTTTCCTTTCATTTACTGAATGTGAATTTGTGTTCAGAATTTACTGCATCGTGTACTACAGAAATAGAGAGTCTGGATGCAAAATTTGATGAATGATTTCATTCATTTTATGTTGAAACGCTTGTGCATAAAGCTGTTATTTGAAACCTTCGAATTATTTGTTTTGTAGTTGATTGATATATTACGCCTACGGTTTTGTTTTGGAGTGAGGAACAATTTTTTGGGGTCAAGGTAATGTCACTTCGAAGGTATTTTGAAAAAGTGATAGTACTCACAAATAATTTATGGCCACATTTAAATAACATCAGTTCTATAATGGTTTGGTCTTCGGAGCATGATTTTATGTACTTTAATTGAAGAATACCAAAAATATCCCTGTTTGTTTGTAATCTCGTTTGCAATCAAACACCCAGAAACACCCTAGAAAGCGCTTTGAGATATGCTTTGACAAAGAAGAAATGTGGATTGAGTAGGTATACCTACTGCATTTCTGGTAAAATAAATTCTCGCATATCTGTATCTCTTTTAGTTTATTCTGTTCAGAACAAAAGTGAACTGATCATTATTCATTCTCATGGAATTTGTAGATACCTATATGATACAGTGTTTCCAGAAAGGTGTTTATTTTGTACCATATTCATACCACGAGTGTTCCTTCTTTGGAGCGATTCACGAGACAATATTTTTATATGTTTTTCCATTCCGATTTTTTTAAACAAATACGTTGAGCATAGCACCTTTCGCAGAACTGCAGACCCTATAAAGAAGGTCAAGTTCTTTTTAAACACACAGTATATGCTATTAAAAATGGGTTTTTATTTTAACCTCAAATGGGTTCCGACTTTTACTCGACAAATTATATTTGAAGGTTATTCGAGGGCGTGTTACATTCATTTGCCTTGATTATTTGGGATTTTTCCTCCTCGTTTCTACAAAATGAAAATATGAGTATTATTTCAATATGATGATTTGTCTCAAAATGTCACTGCTTGTAACAAATTGTTCTATCACGAAGCCTAAAAAAAATCCAATAGCTTGTCAGTGACACTTCGTTTGGAAAGAAGTTTGAAAAAAAAAAATATAGATATATTGAAAAAATGTCGAATTTTGTCTCAGCTTCGGACGTTTCGGGAACGAATCTGCTGCCGTTTTCAACATAAAAATGCGAAATATTCTTCTTCGACAACTCTAGAATAGATAGAACATGGTATCCACTACTGAAAAGTGAACATGGAAATGGTAGATTCAAGATCAATTAATGAAAACATCTTCTAACACATCAACCATACCATACCAACATCATCACTCATCCATATGCCAACATCAGTAGGACACTGAGAAGTGTCAAACTACAATTTCCAAAGAAACATAATTTTGCATTTATATGTAGGAAATGGGAACAGATTCATTACCGAAACGTTCAAAGCTGAGTTAAAATTCGATATTTCTTCAAAATTTATATATTTCTTCTCTTCAAACACTTTCCCAAACAAAGTGTCACTAACAAGCTATTGGATTTTTCTTTCAGGGTTCCTGATAGAGAGAATTTGTTAAACGCAGTGACATTTTGGGGCAAATCGTCTGATTTGTCCTACCCCACATACAGGGTATAACTAAATAAGTGTAAAACATTTAAGAAGGTGATTCCTCATCGAAAGAAAGATAGGAACATTTTTTGTTCAGAATGAAACAGGCTATCGGAAAAATTTTTTGAATCGTAAAAAAATAATAGGACTAAAAGTTACATTGGAAATAAAATCAAGGTGTTGCGTTTTCCACCCCTCACAACCATGGGGTGAACCAAATAAATTTCTGGCTAAGTGTCTTTTGGTATTAGAAAATGTCAATTTTCAAACAAATTTTATGTACCCCCTTCAAGGGGCTGTATCTTAATATGAGATGCTCCAATAATGTTTCTTTATATGAAAGATCCTATTTTTTTTCGATGATGAATCACCCTCCCCCCTCCATCCCAAATGTTTTACACTCATTCAGTTACACCCTGTATATTGAAATTATACTCAAATTTTCATTTTGAAAAAACAAGGAGAGGAAATCCCAAATTATCAAGTTAAATGAATCATCCGACAGTTTCTCATAACCTCAGCGAGGATATTTGAAGTTTTCATGTCGATTTATGCTATAGTGGCTGTGCCATCTTAACATTAAGTTAGTACTATCTCACCATATAAAAAAACTGAGAGCGCAACAAATTTCTTCCTTTCACAACAAATTCTCGACAATTATTCGATAATTATTGTGATAGGTATCATCGATTTTCTAGCAAGTTGTTTTGCTATCTTGAGAGGTCCACACACCACATCTGGTGAACTACGATGCGTCGGTGAAAAATATACAAGATAAAAAGCTGGGATCCCTAGTGCACTCACGGTATATCTCCCACGCGAACTGCAAAAGCCGCGGAAAATCCTGTGGGAGTAAACCTTGAACACGTTGGTCGTGTTATGGATATAATGGATATTTGTCTAGTATTCAAATTATGGGGATTTCCGTCGATGGCAAGAATTTGCTCTGAATTGTTCGTAGTGGCATCTGAAAATTGAATGGGCGTGTACACCTTAGTAGATCTTTTAACTCAAACCATGTTTATAATGATCCTTTTATACATAAATAATGATTGACGACATAAGTCGATCGAAAAATTAACTGGAATGTTTCACTTTTGGACATAAATAATAGTACCATCTGAAAACGGACCCTCTTATGACGTAGAAACCTCATCTCGTCATAGTTAAAAGAAAATATCAAACGCCCGACGGAGACTGAGGCAACTGATATATCAATTCTTTCAAATGTGATCTGGCGCTAATTCGCTCTGTCAGAAATCATGTATCATTCATCTTTGTCTGGAATAGTCTTGTTTCAGTATTAGGGTTTTGACGTCACATCATCGCCTCGTTTTCAGAGGTCCGAAAAATCGGGGATTTCAATAATTTTTCATAAAACGTAGGGAGCTCACAGCACGAAACGGTTTGCGATGGTGAGCTATTTTGGGTGAATTCTATCGAATTATGAAATAAATTTTTTTTGTGATATAAGCCCATTCAAGCACTTTCAGCAGTTGTTACGCTGCTTATGTATCAAAGTTCAAAATTAGGACAATAACGTTTCGTTTTTATGCAACCCTCGAAAGTTTTAACTATTGGAATTAGATCAGTACGCTTGATTCCCAATATAGAATCCCTGGGAAAGGTCAAAAGCCATATACATATAGGGTTATATTCGAATGAAGAATGTTTAGGGTGCATGGTTTCAGCTTCCCTTGTACAGCTATATTTTTCATACTGCTCGAAAAATGTAGGTTAATACTTCAACATTACATTAATACATACAAAGCTCTCCAGATTATAGTACTCTCCATACTGCGTTCTCTTCTAGAATACCCATCTCTTTTCAGGAAACTAAGAAATTACGAAGGAGGCAGGGCAACGCTGGTCAACGACTATCTTCGAAATTATAGCCTGGAGAACCAACAACGTATTTGAATTCAACGCCACCAAAACTCAAGCCTCTATTTTCTCTAGGAAGACGGAACTCAGTATTCCTGATATAATTTTATGTCTGGTACCACCATTCTTACCAACACCTCCATATCTATGCCTGGTTTTTTCATCAGCAATATTCTCCCAGGGGATAATTGAGTCAGGGTTCGCTGGATCAACAACAACATGTTTTTTGGCTTGGGACTCGTCATTAGAAAACTGGTCGAAAGAGGAATCCAGCAGCTGTCAAAATTTTAGTTGGTGGTTCGTTCAAGGGTTGCATGAAATCAAAACATTTTCTCAGAGTTCAATGAACATTCAATGTATTTCAATCATAATTTTGAAATTCAGCTACATTTTTGCATCAACATTATGGAACGTAAATATATCATCGTGAAATAAGTCGAACACTTTTTCATTTCATATTTTAGGAACACAAAATGTCGATTATTAACAAAATGACTGATGAACTGGGTCCCTGGGCACTCAGGGGTACCAGGTAACAAAATGGCCGATGGTCTGGCCAGAAAGGGGGCAAAGGGTTCAGTGATTAGTCCAGAGCCAATCTCAGGGGTTACTCCATCCTGTAGCAACTTCAGGATGAAGGAAATCCTGACGGAATGGTTTCAGGACAGCTGGAGAGAGGCTCCTGGAATGAGGCAGTCCAAACTCTATATAGGAAACCCGTCACGAAGACAGACCAATGCCCTCTTGGCTTTGAACAGGAGCTGAAACTGGTGGTGGGCCTTCTGACAGGGCACTGCCACTTGAACAAGCATCTCAGCACGATCGGGATTGTGGAGGATCCTGGATGCAGATGGTACCTAGAGAATGGAGAGACTTCTACTGACATCCTCACTGAATGCCCGGCAGTAGTGGCAGCAAGGGATATCCATTTTGGGGGCAGTATCCTGGACCCAGAGAATGTTAAGAAGATTTAGCCTAGAAATTTGGTCTCTTTTGCTCGCGAGTTCTCCCTTCTCCATGGCTGACTTGTGATCCTATGAATGTGGGTGCACAATGGGCCCGAAAATGAAGGCCTAAGTGCGTCAGGTCCCGGACCGCCCACACACACACACATAAGACATAAGACATAGACTGATGAACCTACCTATTCATTATGTTTTGAATGAATGTAAATACTCCACAAACGATGAGATTTCCACGAAATTCTCAATCACATGACATGTTTCGCTAACACAGTTGCTCCACAGTTACTTCATGAGGTGGTACAATAAAGTTTATTGTACCTCATTGTACCAGTATCTCAGAGCCGGACCGTGGGCGTGGCGAAGGAGGTATTTGCCACCGGCGCAAACGACCTAGGGGCGCAAAATGTGGAATATAGTATATTCCATTATTAAATGAAGATTGACTACAAGCTCTATATTTCAGAGTGGAGTATTTACCAGTTCACAAAGTTGAGTGACACGTAATTAACGAACTCTACCAAAACGGAACAAAATCCTAGGAAATGATACATGGCGCGAAACACGACAAAATCAATCTGGCACTACAGAACCAAAGATTAAATGTTGAGGATGGTGCGAAAATGATAAAAGGACTATCTGATTGAATTCATAATTATAGATCTGATTTCTTCGAGTCTCTATCAGAATCCTCCAAATCATTCGCTGAAACAATCAATATTGGAGCGAATTTTAGAGAGGAGAGGAAACGTAAAATTGAAAAAATGCGAGGAGAAGAAATAACTTATAATGAGGCTTCCATTACGGATAGGAAAAGTCTTTTGAAAAAGTAGCTCCTTCAAGTATTGGACTCCATATCGATGCAACTTGGAGAAAGATTTACTGCGCTGTCAGAAGTTTCGAAGACTTCAATTTTTTGAAAGGAATATCTATAGAAGAGTCTTCACTTGGTGAATTGAAGAAGAAAGCTGCGGATTTGGCATTGAAATATAGTTTAGATTTGGATCCGTATCCGAATTTGGGAGCTTCAAATTTCAAGCATGTGCAATGTTTACGGACTTGGACAAAATGAATGCTCTTGATATTCTTCGGAAAATGCGTGAATTGTCGCTTCAAACAATATATCCTAATCTGGACACAGCTCTCAGAATATTCTCAACATAACCAGTGACTACAGCAACATGTGAAGGGTCGTTTAGTAAATTGAAATTAGTGAAAACTTACTTAAGGTCCTCGATTGAGTTTTTGTTCATTACCTTTTAAGAAATATGGGAGATTATTGTGAATAAAGAAGTTCTTCAAAATATGTTCAATAAATGTCAATTATAAATAACATGTATTTATTGAAAACTGAATTTCTTCAAGGGCGCATTTTGAAAGTTTGCCACAGGCGCTAGAATCCTAGTTTCGGCTCTGCAGTATCTCACCTGATGAAGCTACTGAGTTAGCGAAACATGTCTTGTGTTTGAGAATTTTGTGGAAATCTTATCGTTTGTGAAGTTTTCACATTTGCCATAGATTTCCATCAATAAGTCACGGCCAAGTGAATTCAAAAAGTTTGAATGAATTTTTCGAAAAACTATTGTTGATATTCATTAGTATCAGTAGGCTGGATTTCTTTTCTACTGGATTTTCAAAGAAGGGACACAAGCCATAGGGCACCATTTGAAAAAAAAGAGTTGGGTCAATAGAATTGTGGAACCCCTCTCTCCCCCAACCCCCTCAGTACTGGGTTTACTTCGTTTCTGGACCAAGAAGGAGAAAAAGTGTCTAACAAGACAGATAAATGTTGATTTTCAGAAAATTTGATTCCCAATTGCAGACCTCGGTGCAAGAACCGAGTAACTCCATGTTATGCCGAAATTGGGTTATTGTATTTTAGATGTATAATTTTTTCTTGCGCATCTTTTGGTGCATGAATCAAGCGAATCCAACAATTTCCTATGAAGTAAACACAGAAAAGGATTTACCTGATGAGCCATTGAGGTGCAAGAGTCGGGCAACTCCAAGATTTACCTGATTTTAGCACTGAACTGTAAGCCATGACGGTGTTAGAGTCAGGCAACTCCAGGAGTTACCAGATTTTAGCACCGAAATGTAAGCTTGTAGTGGGAGATGTCGGAGTGAGGCAATTAGCGGCAAGTTTCAAGATTCAGAATTCTGATCACCCTGTATCTGTTCCAATTAAATGTTAGTAGATAGTAAATCACAAGTTGAGATAGGGACATGGAAGCCGTTTCGACCAATAATGAATAGTTTCGACACAAAAAAATGCTAAAGTTGAAAAATCTCGATTTTGAACACTTTATATCCCTGAAACCATTACAGCTGGACCCCAAGTGTGATACATTGATGAAATCAGCTCTTCGAGGAGAATCTAAAAATACAATTGAATACATGGTGTTCCATTTGAAATAACAAAGTTGTTGCTTCTTTTCTCTAGAAGCGGCAACGCCGCAGGGCTGAAAATATTTTGGAACGATTTTCCCTTTCGAAAATATAGTTGACGTGTTTCAGATTTTTTTTATAATCCGGTTTTGGCAGAGCCTCTGTTTCGTTTTCAACGGCCCACTCTGTATAAATATGAAGGAAAAGTATCTTTTTGACTCCAAATATACAGAATAAATACTAAATGATACACGAAGTCATCCCCACGTGTATCATTCAGTATTATATACTTGACTCCAATTTGAGAAACCATGGACTTCTACCAAAGATTACCAACTATACAGGGTGGATGGCCTATTAGAAGTATCTGGAGAATGAAAAGACAGAGCATTCTGGAAATTGAGATGCTTCGATAATTGAACATTCTCTATCCGTCTAAAATAATTTCATCGATACAGTGTTGCCACTTCTATCAGAAACACCTAGCAACTTCATTATTTTAAATAAAGCACCCTGTATTTCATTGCATTTCTAGATCCTTCCTGAAGAGCTGATTCCATCAAAGTATCACACTTAGGGTGTAGCAGGGATGATTATAGAGATATATAGGGTGTTCAAAATCGAGATTTTCCAATTTGAGGATTTTTTGTGTCAAAACTATTCATTATAGATCAAAACGGCTTACATGTTCCTATCTCTACTTTCGATTCACTATCTACTGACATTTAATTGGAACAGATACAGGGTGATCCAGATTCTGAATCTTGAAGCACCCTGTATTTTTCCCAATTGAATTTCAGTAGATATCGAATCGAAAGGTTTTTTTTATCGCTTGGAGCGCACGAAAGGGAAGCCCTATAATGTTCAGAGAAATAGTTTCGCCAAAAAAAAATCCTATAATTGACAAATATCGATTTTGAACACCCTATATCTCTGTAGTCATTCCTACTAGACCCCAAGTGTGATGCATTGATGAAATCAGCCATTGAGGAAGGATCTTAAAATGCAATAGAATACAGGGTGTTTCGTTTGAAATGACAAAGTTGCTAGTTGTTTCTGATAGAAGTGGCAACACTGTATCGATGAAAATATTGTAGAGGGATAGGGAATATCCAATTATCAAAGCATCCCAATTCTCAGAATGTTCTGTCTTTTTGTTCTTCAGATACTTCTTTTAGGTCATCCACCGTGGATCACCCTGTATGTTTTTGAAATATTCACATTGAATTTTGAATCATACTGCATTGAAACGTTGACGTATGTCTTGAATTGTACGAGAGACTATTCACCTTCTCGCTAGCGAATTCATATTCCAATTAAAGTCTCCACCCTGTATTATAAACGGATGTTTGTTTATCGGGCCGCGATATTTTCCTATCGCCTTGTCAACTACGTCATTTATCACAAAGACCCAGCTCCCGGTGGCTACGTGAAATTGATTCTCACCCGCGTCAAGATCCTTCGAGAGCTTTTTTCACTAGATTTTCGGTCCTCGAGAAATTGAGTGTCCGATTTTTCTTTATTTTCACCTCTCGCCTCTTTCAACTGAAGGTGATTTGATCAATATCTAATTAAACTTTGACTCGGGTGTGGAGTGAGAGCTACTGAAAAAATTCGAAATGCGTTTGATATAAAGGATTTTTTGAGAAAGGTTCGTGTGAGTAGATGGTCAAGAAGAGGAAGTGGTATTTTTTTACGGCCATACCTAACACAATATTGCTCTCGTTTTACCAGGTTTGACAAGAATTAATTCATACACATAAAAAAAAGAGTGTGAAATCGAACACTGTACCTGTTCCAAGCTTCAGAGTAAATAATTTAACTTTACATCCTAATAACACAATAATTATGTCCCATGGATATCCTCAGGATGTCCTGTTGAGACATTCAGGACGTCCATAGAGCGTTCGAATTTGATACAGTGGACTTCCATTGGACGTCTGTAGGACGCACAAATGTCCCACTTGAGGAAAGACTAGGGACGTCCTTGGGGGATGTCCTTAGGAAATCCGTAGGACAACTTATCAGCAACCCTAAGGGATATTTTTTTTATCGCTTGGAGCGCACGAAAGGGAATCCCTATAATGTTCAAAGATCATCGTGCGTTCCTAGGAAGGATAGGGACAGGAGGTAGGTATTGGAATTTTTTTTGAACTTTTGGAGATTATATGTTGTTGGGAATACTTCCACAGGCAATGAATTCCAGAGCCTAGCCGTTCTATGGATGAAGGAGTCTTGATAAAGTGCTGTTCGACATCTTTCGAGGTTGACAACAAAGGGATGTGCTGACTGGGCTTGTCTAGTTCGTCTGATTGGTATTGCTAGTGGAGGGATGATAGCAGAGATTTCCGAAGAACATTTCCCGTGGAAGTATCGATAGAAAAGTGAAAGGTCGCCGACCTTTCTACGGTGTTCCAAAGATGTCAAAGAGTGAGTGAGTGTGGCGTCACCCACCAGGCGAATGGCTCTTCTCTGGATGGAATCTAAGAGCATCAGCGTATGTTTTGGTGCTGATCCGCATATGTGAGAACAGTATTCTAGAACAGGCCGTATCTGCGCTTTGTAGATCATAAGAAGCTGTTGAGGTGTAAAGTAGCTTTTCGCACGAAACAAGAATCCGAGTTTTTGCGAAGCAGCTTTTGCGATGGATCTGACATGATTATCCCATGAAAGAGTGTTGCTGATGGAAATACCGAGCATAGATATGGTGGGCTTGGTGGGGATGGTGGAGCCAGACATTACAATATCGGGAAATACTGAGTTCCGCCTTTCTAGAGAAAATGCAGGCTTGAGTTTTGGTGGCGTTGAATTCAACTAGATTGTTGGTTCCCCAGGCTGTGATTTCAGCAAGATCTTCATTGACAGCATTGACCTGCCTGCGCCGTGAGTTCTTAGTTTTCTGGGAAGAAATGGGAATTCTGGAAGAGAGAGTATGGAGAAATCTGTGGATAAGGCAAGTTGTTACTCCCCACAGATCATTGATATGAAGCAGGAATAAAGTTGGTGCCAAAATTGATCCTTGTGGAACGCCGGAATTGATGCCAATGACACCGTCCACCACCACGTGAAGCGATCTGCCTGAAAGAAAACTTGATAAGAGATGGCATAGCTGTGGTGGTAAGCCGTATGATGGTAGTTTGTGGAGGAGTCCTTTGTGCCAAACACGGTCGAATGCTTTCGATATGTCCAACGCGACAGCTAGAGATTCCCCGTGTTTTTCTAATGAAGCTTGCCATAAATGGGTAAAGTAGGCAAGTAGATCTCCAGTAGATCTTCGGAGGCGAAAGCCGTATTGTCTATCATTGATGATTCCTGAGCTCTCTAGATATTTGGTAAGCTCAATATTGATGGCTTTCTCCATCACTTTGGAGATTACTGATAACAGGGCAATGGACCTGTAGTTATTGGGCAGGTTCTTATTCCCTTTTTTGGGGATTGGTTGGACTCTAGCTGTCTTCCAGCATGATGGAAAAATACCCGACCTGTACGAGAAAGTAAACAACTTGCAGAGAATCGGTGTTAATTCTGGTGCACATTTTTTGAGGATAATGGGTGGAATTCCATCAGGACCGTTATTTTTATTCGTTTTGAGACCAAGCAAAATTCGTCTGATAGTGCGTTGACGGAAGACGATTTCGGGCATTCGACTCTCAACGGGTGAAATGTCTGGCGGCACTTTTCCTTGGGAATCTAAAGTAGAGGTTGCTGCGAACATCTCTGCAAAAATATTTGCTTTCTCCTGCGATGTTGTTGCTAATGTGCCGTCGGATTTGGACAGTGGTGGAAATGAACTATTGGTGAAATTTCTTCCGACCGCTTTAGCAAGGGACCAAAACGAACGGGAGCCATTGGGGCAATCTATAAGTTTCGATCTTATCTTGGCATTGTATGTTGTATATCAGATGGACGTCCATAGAATGTCCCAGGAACATATAAATTATTCTTGGATTCGAATTTTCCTGGGTCCCTCTAGGACCAGATCTTGCATAACTGATGAGGACATCCAGTTGAGTTGATGGTCCGTAGAAGGTCCCCAATAGACCCTGAAAAAGTTTTCCATGGATGTCCAATGGACTTACGTGAGGGACATTGACGAGGAGTACTTATAGCCTACGAGCAATCATTCGTCGACGAGGTGTATGTTAACGTCCTTGCAGGGACAACATATTGAAAGTACCGACTAGGACGTCCGTAGGACGTTATTTCTAGGACATTGGAAGAGTACAGTTCATATACATCCGACGGATATTCCTAAGGGACATTCGAAGGATGTCCCTAAGGGACATTTCGAGTGCTATACGATCCTGGAAATATCTAGAGCGTCTGTGCAGAGATATTTGAAGGAATGTACCATCTAGGACGTCTAAGGGATGATATTTCTAGGAAATATGAAATGTTGTACCTGCTGGGACATTCTGTGGACGTCCTCGCTCAGACATCGCATAAAATGTACGATATGGGACGTCCCAAGGACACTAATTTTTGGCCCGAGACATCCGGACTTGAATTGTACCAGATAGGGACGTCCCTAGGACGTTGTGTGCTATTATGGCAGTTGAGTAATGAGTATATTAAAGTGTGATCCTTCCAATTGGATTTGTGTGAATGTCAATGCAAGCACATTCAAAGTCACTCTATACAGGGTATCTCTCGACGAGCTCACAATATCTTTATATCGATAATCAGTCTAGAGAAATCCATCAAAATTTGCAAGCTCATATTCTAGTTTACGCTCCCATCATTTGGAATGTTTTTGACAATGCAGTGTTGCCGCTTCTACTAAAAAGTAGCAACAACTAAAGGTGATTCGATCAATATCTAATTATACTTTGATTCGGGTTTGGAATGAATGCTACTGAAAAAATTCGAAATGCGTTTGATGTAGAGGATCTGAGAGAGGTACGTGTGAGTAGATGGTCTAGAGGAAAAAGTGTTATTTTTCCTAAGGCTTTTCCTAACACAATATTGCTCTCGTTTTCCAAGGTTTGGCAAAAAGGAATTCAAACACAGTAGCTTCAGAGTAGATGACTCAACTTTACAGTTAAGTATATTATAGTGTGATTTCTCTAATTGGATTTGTGTAAATGTCAATAATGCAAGCACATTCAAACTCACTCTATACAGGGTATGTCACGACGAGCTTGTAATATATTTATATCGAGAATCAGTCGGAAGTTATCCATCGAAATGTGCAAGCTCATATTTGAGGACACGTTCCCTTCATTTGGAATGCACTGTTGCCGCTTCTACTAGAAAGTAGAAGCAACATTGATATTTCAAATTGAACACCCTGTATTTCATCGCATTTTCAGATTCCACCTAGAGAGCTGATTTTATCGATATATCACATTCAAGGTCTATCGAAAAGAATTACAGGATGTTCAAAATCGAGATTTTTCAACTTTAGGATTATTTATTGTCGAAACTATTCATTATCGTTCGAAATGGCTCACATGTCCCGATCTCATTTCCTGATTCACTATCCACTGTTGTTTATTCAGAACAGATAAACATCAGGTTGATTCACGATTCGAAACTTTGATCACCCTGCGTCCGTTCCGATTGAATATCAGTAAATAGTGAATCAGAAGTTGAGATAAGGACATGTGAGCCGTTTTGGCCGATAATAAATTAAATAGTTTTGACACAAACAAATCCCAAAGTTGAAAAATCTCGATTTTGAAGACCTTATATCTCTGTAATCATTTCCGATTGACCCCGAGTTATACACATCGATGAAATCAGCTCTTCTGAGACAATCTAAAAATGCAATTAAGTACAGGGTATTCTATTTGAAAAAACAAAGTTGTTGCTACTTTTTGATAGAAGAGGCAACACTGCACTGCTTGAAATATTTTAAATGAAGAGAGCGTATTCTTAAATCTGAGCATGCATATTTTCATGGATTTTCCCAGACTGATTCTCGATATAGAAATAGTGTGAGATGGTCATGACATACCCGGTATACTACTCTTAATATATTGAATGAACACAAAAATAGAGTTGAAACAAACAATTACGGAAGTGAACACTCCACTCAAAACCCAAGCTAGTGTCGGTTTTAACCATACGTGAAGTTGAATCGTACATTGGTCATCATTGAAGGATGTCAATGTAATCACTTCAGAGTGAAATTGAATTAGTATTACATAGTCACAAAAGTTGAGAGTTGGAATATGATAGTAGAGAGTGGATTCTACACATGAACTGTGAAGGATCCACCAGGAATTGATAGAATTATTCATTCTACCTCGACGTCAATTGGCTCCTGCAATGTTCATATTGACACTACTTTGTGTTCAGGTGCTAATGAGAAGTTATCATTCATTCATCATTTCAGATAGATATAGAGCACTACACCTTCCTCCAGTTGTATTTCAGAAAGTGACAAGGTGAATATGTATTTGTTATTTCTCATTCAATCAATATAAATAGTTTCAGTTTATTTTGCGAAAATTATATGTTATGTAATGCTTCAAGAGTTCCGAAGAAAATGTATTCAATGTTTCAAGTAAGTTAATTCAAAGAAGTCCGAATTAATTCAAACGAGGGAGAAATGTTGACAACATAAATATGGACTTGGCAATAATTCTCGAATGGGGATCAAATAACTTGGTAGATTTCAGTGCAAACAAAACACAAGCATACCTTTTCTCTAGAAAAGCCGATCTCACTGTGCCCAACATAAGCGTGTCAGGAGTAACCATACCTTTGAAGACATTCATTCCGATGCTTGGTATTACTATATCAGCAATAACCTTTCTTGGAAAAATCACGTGAGATCAATTGGTGAAAGTACATCCCAAAAACTTGGTTTTCTGTTCCGGGCCAGGAGCTATTTCACTTCCAGTCAGCTGCTTTCATGATCTATAAGGCACAGATCCGACCTGTCCTGGAATACATATTTGGAGTGCAGCACCCAAAAATACCCTGAAACTGTTGGATTCTGTCCAAGAAAAGGCAATTCGTCTCGTAGGTGATGCATCGCTCACAAACTCACTCACTTGTCCGGAACACCGTAGAAAAGTTGATGATCTAAGCTCTATTTTATAGATATTTGCATGGAAGATACTCTTCTGGAATATCAACAATTGTTCCTCCCTTAGCAGTCCCCGCGAGATTAACCCGTCGAATTGAGGCTTCGCACCCCTTCGTAGTCACTTTGGAGACCTGCAGAACATCTCTTTCCAATGACTAGTTCATCCAACGAACAGCGAGGCTCTGGAACACATTGCCAAGGGAGGTGTTCTCCGAGGCATATAACCTCCAGAAATTCAAGAAGAACACCAATTCCTACCATATTTTCCTTGGTTCTCACGATGTTCTCTGAATATTACAGGATATTCCTTTTCGTGGAAACCAGAACATAAAAAAACAGCCTGACTCACCTGTTTTTTGTTATCAAAGTCATAACTTATTCCAACCCTGTGTTTTACTGTGTTGAATAAATCAATGAGGTGATTTGTATGTGTGACTTTTCTGTGTGATTAGTATTTTTTGATTCATTAATACCTATTATGTACCAAGGGCATAAAGCAGGGTGTTATGGACCGTAGTGTGAAAGTATTTAACCCGTCTACAGGTCCATAAAAGCAAGTTACGCCCGATATACATACACCACTTTATGCACGACCGTTTTAGACATTTTTTATTCACTGCCAATATGGAATTCATTGATGATTTTGAATTCATTTGGCCGAATAACTCATACCACTGGCAAAGAAAGATCGAATGATAGTCAATTCTAGGAATTACTGAAAAAACATTTAAATTACTTCATTGCCTGATCAACCACTTCACCGCCTACCAGACTACTTTAGCACCCGCTGTACACCTATATGTATGTATGTATGTATGTATTTATTATACCCTTCTTACTATCGATACAATAGAATGGACGAGTCAGCACAGCACAGGTAATAAAGAATGCTGAAGTACTAAATTATAAATAATACGAAACTACAAATAGTACAATCAACGAGTCAGAACAGGTGATAAGAAATACAAGGATAACTAGATTATATATGGAAGTCCTAAACAATTATACAAGTATAAGTAAAATTGAATAGCAAAGGTACAGCACTAATATTTCACATAATTGGACAGGAACAAATGATTAGACAAACAATAACAATCAAATTACAGTGAGAACTCAAATAAAACTGGACAGAAAGTTATCAAATTCTTCCAAATTGTAAAAGCAATTTTGTATTAATATTTTCTTCAGTCTACATTTGGAAACTTCACAATTAGAACTAGCTTTTACATATTCGGGAAGCCTATTGAAGTATGAAGCTCCAGCCCCAATAGGCGATTTTTTATAGAAAGTGTGTTTTGATTTTATGACTGCCAAATCATTTTTATGACGTTAAAGTGCTTCTTTACGCTTACGAATCCAAGCGATAAAGTGACAATCTACACTCGGTCGTGCATAAAATCTAGTATTTCATTATACTCCCATTGAAATGAGAAATAAACTCTCAAAGTATGTAGTTTCTGATCTTCATATCATTCCGATTGCTACTTGCTTATTTGAAATCTATACTGCGACGCTGACCCACTTTCTCTGTATATGTACTACATTCATAATTCATATTCTAGCATTTATTGGACCCTTGGTAGCAACACATTTTGTTAAATTGCCGTCTTGCAAGCACTTCATATTCAAATTTGATACCTACTTTCTGAAACATCACCAGACGCCATTATTAAAAGCGACCCATTTAATGTTTACTGTATTCTCTTTATGCGGGTTGATATTAGACCGAAACGAGTCATTCAGTGGCACAGATACGGAAAAGAGAGCCTTTCAGGAATTATACAGGGTGTTAAAGAATAAACCTACGTAAAATTTTTCATTCCATGAAAAAAAATGGTACGAAAAAAGCCAAAAGATTCCTTGTTATATTTTATATATTCATACACCGAGGTAGTACATATAATATCATCATTACTCAGAGAAACTGCAGTCTCGGGATATAATGTCCCGATGTCTATATTGAATTTGTTTCACCACTTCAATCAATCAATCAATCAATCAAATAAGCTTTATTGTCCAAAGTGTTAACTCATTGACAAAGCAGGTTACAATGTAACAATAATTATTCATAATGATATTCATAATTCGTCATATAGAATGATGATATTTATAATAAACGAACAAACAGACGATATTTGACAAACTACACCAACAAAAACATGAACATGATAGGTACTATAATAGTTTCCACATGCCTAATGAAAATATATAACATATCAGAAGGTATCATTGTAATATTCTGAAACACTATAGTACGCTTTTATTTCCAGTTGTTTCTTCAGTTTATGCCTAAAGGTTTTCAAATTCGAAACTTCACGTATCTCTTGCAGTATATGAAATATCAGTAAATATTACCCAATCCTTCCCAAAACAGTCCTCATCAACAATAAACAAACGATTTCTTACCAACTAATTTCTTTGTAATCAATAATCCTGTTCGATATCTAATCATCAATACTGTTTGATATCTAACCCTAATAGCACACAACGTCCCAGGGACATCCGTTTCCGTACATCTCATGCAATGTCCGATCGAGGACATCCACGGAATGTCCCAGCTAGTACATCTTTTCAAATGTCCTAGAAAGAGCATTCCTTAGACGTCCCACGTGATAAATATTGTAGAATGCCCATGCAAGGACATCCATCGGATGTCCCGAGTAGTACATATTCTGGCATAACTCCAGGTCTTATATAATGTCCCTTCTAGAAAACCATCAAATGTCCCTGATACACATTCCTTCAAATATCTCTGCACAGACGCCTTAATATTTCCAGGATCGTGTAACAATCGAATGTCCCTCAGGGATATCCGTCAGTTGTCCCAATTGGTACATGAACTGTACTCTTCCAATGTCCTAAAATTCAAAAATAATTCGTACGTCCCTGGGACATCCTATTGACATCCAATTGATACCCCTCAGCGTTGCTGATAGGTTGTCCTATGGATGTCTTGAGGATGTCATCTCTAGTGCTCGATGAGGGCTACTGTAGGATTTAGGTATTTGATCATTGTCTCAGGGACATCCCTCAAGGACGTCCTTAGTTGGTCCTCAAGTGGGACATTTGTGCGTACCACAGACGACCAAAGGACGTCTACGGTACCAAATTCGAACGTCCTATGGACGTCTTGAATGTCCCGACAGGACGTCCTAGGGATATCCATGGGACATAAGTGTGTTATAAGGGAAATGATTTGTTGATTATTGAATCATGGTAATTTTGCATTTCCACTATCGGCATTGATTTTATAGCGCAGTTAATTAATATTTCTGAGGAATAAATGCATCAGTTCAAAATTGATGAATCGATGGTATTCATTAACAACTATTCATTACTCTGCAATAAAAGAGATCACGTGATGTTCAATATGCACCAATCAGATTTCGCGTATCTGTCGAACAAGCTGTATGCTGTGGCTCGAGTCAGTCTCAGGACATTCCAGTTCATTCCATGTGGGAATTTCGGTTTTGAAGTGTTTCTTTCCTTTCCTGCTACTCAGATGGCGTTGCTCTCATATTGTCTATGGAGGACGCTTCTGAGGGAATATAATGCCGACTTGATTTTTGTTTGGCTAGGCTACGCTTAGTCGGCGGTCTTAGAACTGCTGGCTGAAGATCACCCTGCACTGATGAGAGTCGAAGAGCTTGAAACCGGTCTGTAGGTGTCTAGCGTGGCCTGGCTGAATCAATAGGCATTCAGGAAAGAAACACTTGTATCAGTATTCGTTTATACGAGTCGATGCAACGATTTCGGGAGGATGAAATTCAATGTTCTGCGTGGCATTAGCCAGGAAAGTAGTTGTTCTTCTCCCGAAATCTACCATTTTCGTTCATTTTATGAATATTGTGTGGAAATGACTTTAAGCTTTTTGTATTTATTTAACATTTCATTCCACTTTGAGCATTGTGGTTCTTCTGTGAATAAAGAATTATGTTGAAGAGACTTTGCCATTATACACATACACAATTCATTGAACATTTCTGATTGGTGTCAAAATTTAGGTAGGTACAAGGGACAAAACGTGTTGAAGATCTAGCTACAAATGCTATGATGGAATATACTTACCATTCATTTCCAGAGGATTTCCAGAGATATTGTGAATATATCCAAAAGAAAGTTTGAAACTCCAAAATATCATTCCGAAATATAGATGGATTAGATTAGATTAGATTAGATTCATTTCCCAATAAGATGATACAATTGTCTTCCTAATGCTAATGATAATTACAGTTATTGATTCACATAAAATATGTATATATTGCCTTAGACGTAGGGAAACAGCTGACTGGTGTATTACAAAGATTTGATATCAAAATTGAATTTGTGTTGGTGACAAACAAAAGTTAGTTGGGTGCAGAGTCGCTGAAAGCTTGATATGAGTTTCATTTTCTGAATATAATTTTTTATTGTTTTTTTTATAGGAAAGTAGTTGCAGAGAATTCATTGAGATAATAAAATACATATTGACGTAAGAGTAGTTTGAGGTTAGTTTTAAATCTTTTCATTTTTTTATCGCTTGGAGCGCACGAAAGGGAATCCCTATAATGTTCAAAGAAAATCGTGCGTACCTAGGGAGGATAGGGACAGGAGGTAGGTATTGGAATTTTTTTTGAACTTTTGGAGATTATATGTTGTTGGGAATACTTCCACAGGCAATGAATTCCAGAGCCTAGCCGTTCTATGGATGAAGGAGTCTTGATAAAGTGCTGTTCGACATCTTTCGAGGTTGACAACGAAAGGATGTGCTGACTGGGCTTGTCTAGTTCGTCTGATTGGTATTGCTAGTGAAGGGATGATAGCAAAGATTTCCGAAGAACATTTACCGTGGAAGTATCGATAGAAAAGTGGAAGGTCGCCGACCTTTCTACGGTGTACCAATGATGTCAAAGAGTGAGTGAGTGTGGCGTCACCCAACAGGCGAATGGCTCTTCTCTGGATGGAATCTAAGAGCATCAGCGTATGTTTTGGTGCTGAACCCCATATGTGGGAATAGTATTCTGGAACAGGCCGTATCTGCGCTTTGTAGATCATGAGAAGCTGTTGAGGTGTAAAGTAGCTTTTCGCACGGAACAAGAATCCGAGATTTTGTGAAGCAGCTTTTGCGATGGATCTGACATGATTATCCCATGAAAGAGTGTTGCTGATGGAAATACCGAGCATAGATATGGTGGGCTTGGTGGGGATGGTGGAGAGACATTACAATATCGGGCATACTGAGTTCCGCCTTTCTAGAAAAAATGCAGGCTTGAGTTTTGGTGGCGTTGAATTCAACTAGGTTGTTTGTTCCCCAGGCTGTGATTTCAGCAAGATCTTCATCGACAGCATTGACCTGACCGCGCCGTGAGTTCTTAGTTTCCTGGGAAGAAATGGGAATTCTTGAAGAGAACGCAGTATGGAGGGTACTTTCATCTGCAAAGGCAAAGGTCTTCAAATATACAGGGAGATGATTGTATATGTTTATGCCAGTGTATATAGCAGATACAAAGGTCCAATACGTGTTCGATTATATCTGTAGGCAGGTAAAATGAAGGACTGATATCTTGTTGAATATGTGCGTCTATCCGATGACCTTGTGAGTTCACTACGATTTTTATGTATTAGTATTGAGATTTTAAAAATGTTCAAATTCACCAATGTGAAAATGCCGGAGTTTTTGAAATATTCTTTACAAGATTCCATATACTGAAGCTCGTTTTTATATCATTAAAGTGGTTTTGGACAAAATAGCAGTTCCCCATAGTTCGATTCGATATTGTAGGTGACTTTGGGAATATGAAAAGTATACTGATTTAGCAGTTTCTATATTTGTATTTTGTTTTATTATTCGAATGGCGAATACATATTATAAGGCATGCATCTTTATAACGACCAGCGAGTTGAATCCAAGAATCAACCACGATTTTGGTTACGTTATTATGTCCATTTGGGTGTTTCTCCATTCCTTGATCGTTACGCCACTGCAATTAGTGTTTCAAATCCATTGAACAACTTCAATTACAGGTGTAAAACAGAGAAGTTTATCTCCGTTGAACGGTTTCAGTGAACCACTGAACGTCGGATTGGTAATTTCTTTGCAAATTTGATTCAATGGGCCGTAGTAATTGAATCTAGGTATAGCAAACGTTTTTCTTTGTTCTTTGTTCTGACAGACCCATTTTATTAGCACTTATATTGAGTACCTAATTGAACTAATCTTATTTTGATTGGAGTTAGTGAAGGCATTTGCTTGGTTTTATTCGGATGGTTTGTATCTATACCAGTGGAATTTGACAGTGGCGGATCTAGAATTTCTGGGGCCGTAAGCTCAATGATATTTGGGGTTCCTGCGGTTCGTTGCTTCATTTCTCTTCCTGTTTTTTCCTTTTAGCTAATTTTTCGAATGCTAATACCATCTTCAACTTTTCCCAAATACAATAATATACAATACACATTATTTTTTGGACAAAAATGTGTAGGATATAGATGACAAGAAATTTGAAAAATATATTATCACGCCGGGGAACAAAAGAGGAGCAGAAGTCTCGTATTATTCCCTAGAGAGATAATGTGGCATATTTTCTCCCTAGGGAGTTTATACCAACTCAACATTATCCGCATAGCTCTGCGCTTTCTTTTTGAAACACCCTTCTCTGTAGCGAGTATAAGCTGCATCATACAGATTTCCAGATCTCACTGGTAACAAGTTGAGAATCACTGCAGGAGCAGTATCAATAGTTTCTTGGGGCTTTCCTTCGATTTCTCGTTTTATAACTGTTAACCATTTTCAAAGCTGTTTTCATAAATTTCAGTTCGATATTTGCTGTCACCATGGGTTGTCGACAAGATGCATGTTGTCAAGATACGAATTTCACATATTATACTACTACTAATTATGACAAAACACTTCGACCAAATTCTCATTCTTTCTCAATTTTTTTGTTTTCCTCATTGGGAGAAATAGTATTTACAACTCAGGAATGCTATTTTTCCCTCGGTGCTTGGAAAAAATCTTGCATTTCTGTCCCTTGATGTAAAATGTACACCACGGTAGTAAAGAGTATCATTATCACCCAGGGACCAAGATTAGGTCCCGATGTAATCATATTCTTCACAACCAAGGTTTATATCAAACGTTTTTCACCACTAGCAAGATATTTCAATCATTTAAGTCCTGTGAAACCAAGATATGGACCTATTGTCACTTTGAAAGCCCTCATTTTTGATACTTAGCCATGACCATGACAGCATATAACAAGTCGTTATTAATAAACAACTACTGGATTCGAGTGCTATTCCTGCGAATCTCTGATCAGAACAGTGCATTCGGGTTAATTACAACAGAGGTGGCTGTGTTTTCATCGGCTATAGTAGTTCATTACATGACGAAAATACCTTGGTAGTAAAAATACACTAAACTCCTCGAGAAGGAGTAAATAATGGTAGTTCTTATAGCTAGTGGTGGAGAAATAAAAAACAAGAATCTGATACCTACAAGGTAGAATGTTCTCAAGTGAATGAGAGAAGGAAGGAACTAAACCATAACGAAATGACTGGGAGAAACATATTACGATAACAATATTTTTTTCCTGATTTACAAATACAGTACTATAAGTGTTTCCAATTGTGTTGAAATGTTGTTGTTGTGAAAATTAACGTTCTGCTTTGCAACTGATGGTCACTGGTATTTTTGACATAGTTATTTGACCTACTGTAGAAGTCCATATGTTGTCCCAAAGTCGAGTGAAGTAGTTCATATAGTAATAATACTCCACAACGTTCAATATAATCAAATCATGAATGGAAAGGGGACATGTTTTGGATCTATAGAGTATCCATCATCAGACGATTGAGAAATTGTTCTACAAAGACCAGAGGTACAATAATAGGATATCAATGGTAAAACATGGTGGAGAAGAAAACATTTTGGAATCCCATGGAGTTACAAATCTATTTTATGAAAATTTGAAACAGAGGAAATACGTTTTCAATGTTCTAATAGGTTTTCTGAACAGGGGTCCTGTGGCCAGAAAAGCCAGTGGAATCGCCACATAAGGAGGCCGGAAGACATCCTTGAATGAAAAAAAGAAATTAGACGTGTACAATTGAGGTTCTTTCAAGGGGTTGGTGTGTAGTATGTGAGGTTAACAGATGGGTCAAAATCTTTATGTGGAAGATAGATTTTCAAAAATAAAAATCGACCTGTCCAAGAATTTCTCGAAATATTTTTTTTTATGGAGATACGGGATTTACTCCGTCATAGGTTTTCACAGTGTATATTTGAAATCAAAAAAAAGAGCTCCGTCGATTAGGATAATACAATACATGGTGTTCCAGTCAGCTGCTTATGATCTATAAGGCACAGATCCGACCTGTCCTGGAATAATGTTTATTTACAACCATATCTATATAGTGTTGTCATTACTAACGTCATTGAAGGTTGGGAAGTGTCATATTACACACCTCTACTTTCCGCTCTCACTTCTTGCCTTCACTCATGTAATAATTCAGGTATGTTCAGAACGAAACATAGATTTATCAATTTCGATCGAAATATGATGGATGTAAATAAAATAGTATACAAACCTCGGTAGGGAGTTTCATTCCTGTCTTGAAATTGGTGTGTGATATACTGCAGCACCCAAACATACCCTGAAACTGTTGGATTCTGTCCAAAAAAGAGCAATTCGTCTCGTGGGTGATGCCTCGTTCACAAACTCACTTACTTCTCTGGAACACCGAAGAAAAGTTGGCGATCTGGCTTTATTTCATAGATATCTTCATGGACGATGCTCTTCTGGAATATCAACAATTGTTCCTTCCTTAGCAGTCTCCGCGAGACCAACCCGTCGATTTGAGGCTTTGCACCCCTTCGTGGTCACTTTGGAGACCTGCAGAACATCTCTTTTCAAAGACTCGTTCATTCAACGAACAGCGAGGCTCTGGAACACATTGCCAAAGGAGGTGTTCCCCGAGGCATATAACCTCTAGAAATTCAAGAAGAACACCAATTCCTACCTCATATTCCTTCCTTTTGTGGGAACAAGAACATAAAAAAAGAATTGGGAAAATACCAGAATATATGAGATGTTTTGGGCTCACGATGCTATTTTGCATATCCTAGTCCTGAGTTGTCCATGTTTGTCCACTCGAACGATATCGTAAGAATAATATCAACTGAGATAGCTGTTGAGTCAAATATAAACAATCGCCCTGTACAATTTGAGTTGCAACTGGACTTCACCGTAGTTTTAGTTGGCCATGTGATAGTGCAAAGAGAAAATCGAATAACTTCTCCGGAAATGCAGACATTCAGTTTTCAGTAATTTTGACGCACTTTATAGGGGAATAAGTGTGAATATATGATGACACCATTTTTATTATCATCAGTTTTCAGGATCTGGAATTGCTTCAGAAATAATATAATTCATAAAAAACATCAAGATAATCATTGTTGATATATATTTTTTATTCGAATTTTCATGAAAATACATGATTAGCTATTGATTGTACTTCAATTATTTTTTGTCGAGGGTGCCATCATAACAAACAAGTTCAAAAAAGGCAACCTATAAGGAAATCAACAAATGAGGTGACATAAGTGAATTCAGTTATCTTCGCAAAATTGACAAATTAAATGTTCAGTTTTTTTCTATCTTATCTGCACAAGCAGCATAGGCCTACAAACTATCTAACTGAACTAGCTTTCATCATTCGAGTCACACAGCTCTTTTGATTGAGACCAACAGATAAGCTCATTACAGTACAAGCATCTTGCAACATCTTCATCATCTCCATCTTTCTCATGTTTTTTGTATACTTTCCTCATCTGATTGATCAGTGGCTTTAAGCTTCCTCTTAGCTGCTCTCACCAAATTGTCTCTTTCTTTCTGGTGCCAGAGGTGCCTAACATTTTCCACAGACTTTTCCCCTTCAATATCTCATGACACACATTTTCTCTCTCTTTCTTGATTTTCTTCAATTGCCTTTACTTGATAGCTGGGACACTGTTGTTAACAAAGATATTACTTGCTGAAGCCCAATGTTAACTGATAACTTAGAATTTTTTGCTGCTGTACCTTGATCATATTTTTTCGAAGTGCTTGGTTGACTAACAGATGCATCAGAATTAATAATAGATGGTGATCGGTGTTTTTCTGATCCCATAACATCATCAGCTGCATATTCTCCGACAAGAACTTGGTTGTTTCTGCAGGAGCCAACATTCAGTCCTCAAAAATATACTTATTTTGACATGAAGGCACTCTATACCATCATATCAAACATCTATAGGGTGCCATCATACCTAAAATCATCAATGAGAGTGAATGATATATTGAAAGCTCATCACATGTGATTCTGAAAAATCACCAATATTTTACGGATGCAACTACAAATTGGTGCAATGCATTGTTGAAAAAATAACAACGTTTTTACTTACAAATAATCATGACAATTCCGTGCGGCGGCTGAACGAACGAACGAATAACCTCTGCTAATAATGAAAGGGTGCCATCATATCAGGTAAGCCATCATATCCACATTTCCCCTACTTGAAATTCGAAGGAGGTATCTATTTGCCAGTGGAAGTATTTCCAAAAATTTGAAGCCTCCAAAAGTTCATGAAAAAATCCAATACCTACCTCTTCTCCATATCCTTTCTAGGTTCTTCGAATATCATATGAATATCCTTTCGTGCGCTCCAAGAGATAAAGCAAAAACCACGATCCAATCCGCAAATACACCAATATAGAGAATCTTCATCGGCATCATTTCTCTTAAAGCTCCCCAAGGATCGACTGAGACCAGAGAAATCGAGTGGGCTATGTCGTGATGAAGTGTTTTGTTGTTCCCAACCATGTACGAGGACGCAACAAAAAATAGCGAGATTGTGATCGAGAGTTGTTTTTGGACCTATGTTTTCGTTAGCCAAACACTACATGTCTGACAAAACTTTAACTGATTCTGAAAGGAATATTCTCAGATAAATTATGAACATGAAAAAATGGATATGTATACAGGGTGTATCTAAATAACACCGAAAAAATTTAATGGGTGAATCCAGGTGATATTTTAGGAAATAAAGTTGATATGAACATGTGTCCCAAGGTCTTTTAACTTCTATAAGGTTACCTCATAGTATAGCATTATGGTGTGGGGGTGCGCGGAGGGGCGTGACGTCACTGTTTCCCCGCCACGTGATTGTAGATTTCGTTTTGTGTCACTGTCAAATGGATTGAAAAAATTTCTGAATTTGAATTCGAAAGAGTCGCGAATTTTAGACTCTAGTTGAAAACATGGTGACAAGAAGACTGGAGATATCTTTGAAAGAGGGTGAGAGGATGTATAATAATATAGTGTAGTATTATTCAAGGCTGGTCACATCATAATATTATTATGTGTGGAGTCAAAAGTGAATAAAGAACAAACAAATGTTATAAAATGCCTGTGTTTACAATCATCTGCTCTTGGGCAGCCCTCCACATGAGATTCAAATAATTCCAAAGGAAAATGATGAGCTGTGGCAATGTGAAGGTCCCTGTTAAGCAGGCATATGTGACGGTTTTGTAAACACATTTTATAGGGACTTATATTGACAGGGAGGAAGGTTCACTCTTGATCTATCACACAGGTGAAAAATACAACATGAAATTTCAGGAATGAAGACTTAGAATATGTGAAGCTGCATATATAACACACAGAAGTGGTGAAAATAACCAAAAGAGAGTTGGTCAATCGAAGATCTATTATAAAGCAAAATCATTTCGATAGTTCTGCTACCCACTTATTGAAAGAAGGAAAGTGACCCCCTAAAATCATTCTCCTTTTATATAATTCAAGTTAATATCACAGGGTATATCAGTCAGGAACACGGGTGAGTTTATTGAATTTTAACATACCATATCATGAAAACTAAAAACTGTGTACTTACATTAATTTTGAATCCTTCTGGGCTATACTTGCTACTTCATTTCTACATGTAGCAAGGAGTCTTGGGAAAAAAGGCAATCAACTCATTCTTTCCAAAGGATTTTTCAAATGAATTTGTTCAGCATGGAGTTGAATATGAATAGAAAGCTCTTCCAAAATGTTCATTGATAAAAATATTGAATTTCAAATCATGCAAACAAATTTGTGTCCTAATATTTTCCATGGTTAGGATTTTGATGAAATTATTTTCCAGGAAGGAAGACCATGGAAATAATTGAAATGAGTGTGCTTACTGAGGTCACACAGGAGAGATCAAGATTTGAAATTGACAAGGGTAAAATTATCGATGATGGCGCTTCCCTTGAACCCATTGACAATCTTCTACAACCACCTGTTTGATTGGAAGAAGACCAAACATTGTTTTTTTCAGAAGGTATATTTCTATAGCCTATCATATTTGCCTCAAAATTCCCTATTCAACTGTGTATCACAATTTGACATTCGTGTATTGGTTGGCTGTCAAATTGCATTTTATTGAAGTACATTAAGTTGGCTGTGGACCGAATGCAATGACATTCCGAAGCTTGATGGGCTTAGAAATCCAAGGATCATTACTCAGACGATATCATCAGAATATTTTCCATACTTCAATTGGTCCCAGAAGATTGCCAAGAATTCCATAGAGTTCACAAAAGTCATCCGAAAATAATTAACGATATTGAAAAAACTAAGATAGAAACTCAGTTTTTTTTCCATTTGGCTACTTGTGGAGAAACTCTGTGTCTTTCATTTTTGCCATGTAGCCATAATATGATCATCCATTTGGATACAGGGAACTGATATTGTTGTAATAATCGATGTATCGTCCCAATACATCTGTTCATGAGTCTACATTAGTGTATTTTTAGTATTATTTCGCTTAGTTGGCGTATCACACAAAGTGTCTAGTTTGATGTCATAGTTTTCGGTCCACAGCAAACTTCATGTATTTCAATGCAATATCAAATTGTGACACATAGTTGAATAGGTGCGTTCGGTTATAACATATCTGTTAGCTCGATTCCATCTGTTAGCTCGGAAAGCGTTCGATAAATCAGATCTACTTCCTCTGTCTAATCTGCTCCGTGTTCGTTAATTGTCAGAGCGAGCTGAAAGATGTAATCTGTTTGCTCCGCCTTGAGGAGCAGATCATTCAGATTTGATCGGTTATTCGGTTGTCAATTGTCAACAAATCAATGTCAACAACATGTTATTGAAATTATATCTCTTTTATGACGAAAAATTGAAGACTCGATCAACTGGAAACGAAACACAAAACTGAATTTTGTAGAATCCTCATTGCCCAGAATCGCCAGAATGACCGACGAATTTGCTGTAGGTAGCATATTAATTATATATCTGTAATATATGCGATCACAACTGCCCTGGATCCACAGTTAATGACCGATCATATTAGACAGAATCATTCCTTCCCTAGTAATTTTCAGAATATAAACAACAAACATTCAAAAAAACTTTGTTGCCCTGAAGTGTTTTTAAAAGTAATAAGGTTAAGTGAATTGTTTCTGTTTTGTGTTATTTCTGCAATCTACTACCTCGTTGAGCGTTCGTTAAATATCTTTAGCTCTATCTGCTAGGTGATCACGTGACACCAACTCTGCATCTGCTCGCTCGGCTCCGATTTTGTTAAACCGAACGCACCTAATAGAGACTTTGGAGGCGAATGAGATGGGCTACAGAAATATACAGGGTGCCAATTGAAAAAACAAAGTTGGGTCTACTTCCAATCAAACAGATGATTGGAGAAAATTGTCATCGAGTTAAAAAAAACGTCATCATTGATAATATAACCCTTGTGAATCTAAGATTGTTATCTCTCCAAATAAAAAAAACTACAGGCTGTTACATGTTTCCTGTGTCCTCCGGTATGGGAGGATAGCACTGCCTATCATTCATTCTACACCCAGTCACCTTCTTTTATATTTATAGTTAACAAACCAATCAGAATAAGTATAAATTGATTAGCAGATGACAGATGACAAATGACATCCTGTTAACATGAATGACTGATGACATTCTGATGATTGATGACATGAAACAAATAATGGGCAATGAACTCTTTCTTTCCTCTTTTCTATACTCATTCAGAGAAATTAGAAACTGATTTTATACACGTAATCTCTTGATGCTCCCTCGTACACGCGTACCAACCAGAATTGAAACTGACAAAGTTGTTGAGTCGCTGCCGCTGCCGCCGAATTCGAGCGTCCCGACGGACGTCGAGGCGCCTCGTTCCATGCGTCGTTTTGTCGTCGTCGCCCTTCATCACGGTAAAGTTAAAATAGTCAACTTACAAGACATATCAATTATTTTGAAACGCATAAAGAACAAAATGAAATAGTGAAAGTAAAAACTTCCCGAACGATAAAATATCCACGAAATCACACGACATGTTCTGCTAACACAGTAGCTTTATCAGGTGATGTACTGATAAAATAAAATGAACTTTTTACAGTTTACATTGTACGAATATGTACCACACGCTGAATGATCAATCAATCACGAGTTGACGATCTGTGATATCTTCGAACAATTAAACACCTCACCATAGCAACACAATTTTTCAAACACATTACCATGGCAACACAAATTTTCAAACACACCTTCATTCGTTTCAGTCCTGTCCGGCCTGTCAATCGTAGGAACTGTCAACTGTCATTTTCGAATTTTTTGTTAATCGTCAGACTCATTCAAATAATTTTGCAGGTCTCATCAGAGTTTTTCCATAAAAAATGTATGCAGATGCAGGAGAAAGTGAAAGTGAAATCGAAGATATTTTTATGAGCTCACCACCAGAAATATTACGAGCAGCAACCACAGCTTCGGATGAATAGCTACCACAAAAATGTTGGAGTCAATAAGAACTGGTAGGGAGAGAAACAAACAATCCCATTCTCAGAGAATGTTTCACTTGCATATTTTCTCTCTTTGCAAAAATTAAGCCATCATCTTTCGGGTAATTCATTCATTGCTTTGGATGACGATGAACGTGAATCCCAATATTTATGTGAGCAAATATGCAGAGCTGTCTGCATTTCTGAAACGCACATCAGATGGATACAAACCTGAAAAATCAAGAACTCTGATAGCTCATTGAATCAAAGAGTACTTATCTTCTGCGCCAGATGAAAATTTAGGTCAGCAATATATTTTCCAGTGAACTGGTCCATCTACAACCAATATTACGTACTTGTCTCTCTGGTTGCATACAGTTTGTTGCAAAGTATCATGTATTATGGTCACGATTCTCGTCCCCTTTGAATTATTTTGCAAGTTGGGCTGATATTTGGAATTATGGGAGCTTTCCTGGTGCATATTCCTGAGACAAAAACGAAAACTGAGCGTCAATTCGTTATTGATGATAGTTTTTCATGAGACACGTGAGAGATATACCCAGATAGCACAGGACATCCCGAGGACGTCCACCCAATGTCCCATTCATGGTCAAACGTCCCAAACTCTAAATTGGACGTCCTGAAGATGTACGATTTCAACGTTCTAGGGACGTACGATGCGAACGTTTTCAGGAAGTTTATATCAAGTCTCAACTTATTTCGTTATGGTGGTAGATCTAAAGCGACGCCAAAATGCACTATCAGACAAATTACCGACCGTGAAAAGTGTCGAACAGTAATATTAAAATATGCATGTATAGGAAACAAAAAAGTATTTTGAATCCCTAGACGAAAAGTTTATATTCCGACCAACAGAGGGGCAATAATATGTTGAGGGATTTGGAAACACTTCAGTCCCGGGGTGTATTAGTAGGTATATTACATAACTAGTTTGGAAAGTGACATATTTCGCGCTAGTGGACGTTTAGCACGAGCCGCAGAGCGGCAACTGCGGAAACGAAACGAGCGCAGGAAATGCACTTTCCAACAAGTTCTGTACACTATTTTTTCTACGACCACAAATATTTATATTGTATGTCATGAGTGTTTATAAGACCAGAGTATGGATCATGTTTCTAATCATATTCGATCACATGAAGGTGATATCATTATCATTATTATTTAATTTTACTTCAATATTCAGATGACATCATTAGTTCAACGTTAACTTAACATTAACTTGCCGGGATTGGCGCAGTGGAAGAGCGTCCGTCTCACGACCGCAAGGTCGTGGGTTCGATTCCCAGCACGGGCAAGGAACTTTTTCCAATATTTTATCTACGAATTAAATATTGTAAAGTTTCGGGGATAGTCCTGCACGATTCGCTGTTGCGTTCCAATTAACAGTGCTGCTCCTAAAGTGGCGCATGGAGTTAGTAACAAAGCCTACACAGAACACGCAGAAAGATATGATGATGTGGTTGTGAGCATCAGAGAAGAAGTAGGACGGTGTATGTAGGTGGGTGTGGAAAACTACCAGCTGAGCGTGAGAGCGGGCCAGCTGCTTAAGTAGACCTCGGTCTCGGGGGTTAACGATGATAGTTAGCAGGCCTGCCACTGCGCATATGGTAGTGAGTACATTACTAGCCTACAAAACACAGCTGAAAAATTCTGAAAAGAGAGCTGATGGGCGGTGCCTGACAAGGATGTTAGCCAGCTCTCTTGAGCGAACCACATCAGTCATTGAATACACTTGGGGTTTGCAAAAAGGTCCCATTGGGGACTAGTTGCTGACGTGGAAACGTCCCCCACCAGTACCAGTACCAGTAACATTAACTTGATATGAACTCAACATTAACTCAACATCAACTTTAAAATAACCTAACATTGACTTAACATCAACCCAACATTAACTCAACATTGAATCAATATTAACTCGAAATTAACTTGACATTACCTTAAAATCAAATCAACATCAACTCAATATCAAATTGACATTAACTTAACATTAATCACTGAATTGCCAATACATTGACATTAATTCAACTTTCAATTGAAATTAACTTGATTTCAACTTCTCATCAACTTAACATTACGCCAACAATAATGACAATAACTTATGTTAAATTGACACTAACTTTCCATTAACTTGACCATAACTTAACTTACAATAATTCAGCATAATAATCATTCATTGGTTCATTATAATCTATAGACCCTGTTACTGTGCGTTTTTTGAATTGACTCGGCCGTTACTTGATGGAAATCCATGATACATGTAAAAACTTCACAAACGATAAGATTTCCACAAAATTTATAAAACACACGACATGTTTCGCTAACACAGTAGCTTCGTCAGGTGATATACTGGTACAATGAACTAAACTAACGTTGGCTTGCTTAACTTTTATATATCTTACCTTCCCAACCTGAAGGATCAGTTACCTGTGAACAGGTACGATAAACCTTCATTTTCGGAAATTAGGCACAACATCTACATTGAATTACGGTATACCGGATTAACTTGAAAGAGTTGATATCAAATACATATTATTACTTACTAAGAAAACAAATTCAACATTCAGTTAAACTATCAGAAAAAATTAATAACGTTGATAAAAAACTATTATAATTTTCAATCAAAATTTAGCTTGAGAAATTCCTATGATTTTATAACTAAAATTCAAAATTATTACTCTACCTGACAACACAAAATTCATTTCATTTGATGTACAAAACCTTTTTCCAAAGTATACCTCCCGAAGATACCATACTTTTAGTTGAGCAGTTATTAGATAAAAATCATGTTAATCCGATTATCAAACAAGAGATCTTAGACCTCCTGTCGATGTGTCTCAAACAAAATTACTTTCAGTTTGACAACAATAGTAATTTTCCTAACAAGTGCGGAAAGTGATTCTTTCCCGCACGTGACTGCCGTTGACACGAACGACGCGAAGCGGAGTTCGGGCAAGCAGTCGAGTGCGGGAAAGAAACTTTCCGCATGAGTTAGGAACAATATTTTTTCTACAAGCGTAGGAAATTGATTGAATCGTTCAATTAATTATTCAAGCAAATAGGAACAACTAACAAGAGATATATATTCTCTATCTATTAATTATTAGTAATAGCTATTGTGAACTTACAGTTTGACGCATTATGTTGGTTCATTGCGGAAGCCAGCAGGCCCATTAGGAGTTTGGTCTCTATAGGTTCTAGACACTTCTATGAAATAAGCCGAAAATACCTATTCCTCATTCGGTTTTTTCATTTCTTTATTGTTGCACCATTCAATAAAACGCGTGTATAGCTTCTCATACCTTTCTTAAGACTTCGTTGGTGATAACGCATCTGTATCAAATCCCTATAGCTAGAAGTTTTTGATCACATTGTGGCATTTCCACTGAATCGAAAATGACAGTAACGCTGTGTCTGTCACTTCGACAATTTCAAACTCATTTGAGGTTTGATTGGCATGACAAATTGACGTTTCCCGTCAGATCAATCCAAATCTATAGGGGGATTTTCATAATAATCAATTTTTATTTCTCAATATTTCTTAATTTTCACAATAAATAGTGCAATTTGATGGATGATTCTGAACATACATACTTAATACTGCAACAAACAAACTTAAACTTTTATATTCCATCACCAACCACTTATATTACTAGCGATTTTATCATATCTTTGTTTTCCCGCACTGTTGCGGGAAAATGACACTTCCCAAACTAAATTGCGTGCGGGTATAGGGTGAATCACGCACGCTTGTAGAAAAAATATATTCCGCGTCAAAAGGATTGATTATGGGAAATCCACTGAGCCCTTTACTTGCTGAAATCTTCATGGACAACTTGGAGCGAATAATACATAAACATTCATTAATAAAACAATGTGTGTATTGGTATAGATGCGTAGATAACGTTAGAGTATGCTTTAAAGGAACCAATAGACAATTAGACACTTTCCAACAATATATAAATACTATTCATCCAATAAACATTGAATTCACAATAGAAATAGAGACTGAAAATTCAATCAATTTCTTTGATTTGACAATAAGTAAAATTAACGATAAACATGATTTTTCAATTTTCCATAAACCTTCCCACACTGATATCACTATTCATAATAATTCAACACACCCTTATTAACATTAAATTGCAGCATATAATAGCATGATACACAGGCTAGTGGATGTTCCTCTTTCGGAAGTAAATTTCAATAAAGAACTCAATATCATAAAACAGATTGCTGTCAACAACGGATACAACGTTGATTTGATAGACAGTATTCTTTCAGAAAACTTCATCATAAAGCTATTCGAGAAGTTTATCCTACCATCAAGAATAATAATCAAAATTATAGAACTTTAACCTATTTCGGATCATCAACTGAGAAATTAGCTTCATTTCTACATAAACAGGACTTAAAAGTGGCATATAGAACAAATAACACGTTGGGACGGTTTATCAAGAATAATAAAGACAAAACTTCTAAATTCGAAAAATCAGGGGTATACAAACTCAGATGTGGATCTTGTCCTAAGGTATATATCGTTCAGACATGTCGTACGTTCAATCAGCGCATTCATGAACATAAGATGAATTTTATGAAAAAGAAAACAAACTCAACATACGTCAACCATATATTAGAAGAAAACCATAGTTTTGATGATAATTTCGAAATTCTGCACGTAGAAAATGAAGGACTGAAACTCAATCATTTTGAATCATTAGAAATCAACAAACTAAAAAATTTTGACATTTTACTTAATGATCAACGGCTTTGGGAAACGGCTACTTAGCTGCTTCGCAAAGGCTAACAATGAGAAAAGTCACCCAATCCTAAGGTGGAGTGGATCCCGTGCCGATGGGATGCGTGGTACATGGGAGATGTGCAGACAACGAGCCCTCCAGAGAACCAGGCGAAACTCTGGAGTAAACAGCCTTGCCTCAGTAAACGGCTCTGCTGAGGTCGACCAACACATCCGCATTACTCGTGGGAACCATATGGAAAACCAAAAACAAAATAATGACGAACCTGCCCATCTGATGGAGGTTGAGGGGACACCATCCTCATCTTCATTGGATGCAGAGAATAGGCTTCTGGAGGGCGACTCTTCTGGAACGGGAACTGAGGCACATCAAACCTTGGTTACTGTGGAGGAAGAGCGCATCCTACAGGAGCTGATGGAGTCGACAGAGGAAGGGGAGGAATCTGGGGGCAGCCGTGAGCAGCCACCGGTTCCAAACCCTCAGGATCTGCCGGACACAAAAGTGAAGATGTCTGGAGCGCAGCGCAGGAAGCTGGCGATCCAGGCGGCTATGGCTCGTGGGGACCCGATCATTCCTAGGAAGCCTAGGTCAAATCGGAGGCCCACGAAAAAACCTCAAGCACTGGTGGCCGTAAATCCATCATGTCTTAAGAGACCAGACAAAACCATCTCCACAACGGGAAGTGGGAAAGTCTGCGAGGCCGCTGGAAAGAGGGGGAGATCCGAGACCAGCACACCTTCGCCGCTCCTTAAGAGGAGCAAACATAGTGTCTCTGCGGGACCTTCTGTAACTAAACCCGTCAGTACACCAACTGGAGGCAGTTACAGTGAGGCCCTGACCTCCTTTAAGATGGCAGTGACTACGGGCAACTATCCCGAAGACAAGCTATCTTTGGAGCAGGTGAAGCAAATCCAGCTTCTTATTACAAGAGAGATCTGGAGATGTGAGCCAGGAACTGGGCCTCAATTCGCAGGCAGCTACCCTCAATCGGGGGTGCTGATCCTAACCTGCGAAAATGAGGAATCCAGAGAATGGCTCAAGCGGAAGGTGCCTACGCTGAAGCCTTGGGAGGGGGCCGCCCTTAGCGTCGATGACGCTAATAAGGTGGTCAAAACTCACAGGGCTGTGGTATGGGTGCCAACCGAGTTCCTGGACGCCAAGGAGCCGGCTAGGATCCTACAGCTCCTGGAAACCCAGAACAAGGGCATTAAAACAGGAGACTGGAGGATTATTTCCACCAATTCCGACAAACAAGGAATTACCCTTGTTCTTGGAATTGACGACCTCAACCTGAAGGAGTTGGCCAAGAGAGGCTTCAAAGCCTACCTAGGCCTGTCCCAACTTACCTTCAGGGTGGTAAGTAAAAAGAGCGCCGAAGATGCTGCAGGTCCTTCAAGTAAACCTGCAGCATAAAAAGGCTGCGACTGCTGCCTTAGTGAGGTACCTGTCCCGAGGCGAAGCTGACATAGTCCTGATACAAGAGCCCTGGATTCACGGGGGACGAGTCTCAGGACTGGGAGAAGCCAAGGGTAAGGTAATATACGATCTGACGGCAGGGAATGTGAGATCCTGCATTTTCGTTAAGAACGAGCTACACGCACTAAAACTGCTTGATTTCTGTTCTAGGGACCAGGCAGCAATTAGGCTGAAAATACGTATGGGAGGAATCTGGACGGAAATCATAATAGCCTCAGTGTATCTGCCATACGATTCTATCGGGCCACCTCCGTCAGCAGAACTGGAGAGGCTAGAGGAGTACTGCAGGCTTTCAAACCTACAGCTCATCTTTGGCATTGATGCCAATGCTCACAGCACAGCTTGGAGGAGCAGTGACACAAACAGAAGGGGTGAGTTCTTATTAGATTACATAATTTCTAAGAATTTAGTTATAATGAATCGCGGGAACGAAGCAACTTTTGTTACCAAAACTCGTAAGGAGATCATTGACATAACCCTGGCGTCTTCTAGAATAAGCTCTCAGGTAACTCGGTGGCGTGTATCTGAGGAACCGTCCTTGTCGGACCATAGGTATATCTGTATGGAAATTTCAGATACTGAACACCCGACAGAAGCCTATCGAAACCCGAGAGGTACGAACTGGGAGAAATTCAGAGAGGACTTAACAATAAACCTAGGAAACGTCAAGAAGATTATCAAAAACGGCACTGATGTAGAGGTAGCCTCCTGTCAGTTGCAGGAGGCAATAATATCCTCATATCAGGACAACTGTCCTTTGGTAAGGCGCAACAGCAGCAAAGACGTTAGCTGGTGGAACGAAGAACTTAAAACGCTAAGAAAAGAAACACGCAAACTTTTCAATAAGGCGAAGAAAACTGGGGAGTGGGGGCAGTATTCCATCACTCTGACCAATTATAATAAACAGATCCGTAGGGCGAAAAGGGAGTCGTGGAGGCGTTTCTGTGGAGAGGTGGAAACAACCTCTGAAGCAGCACGCCTCCATCGAATCCTAGCCAAGGCACCTGTTAATCCTATGGGGAATATAATGAAACCTGACGGGAGATATACTGAAACTGGCAGGGAAACTCTGGAGATTCTACTTCGGGCTCATCTGCCAGATTCGGTTGAAATTGAAAACGATAATCTACCAGACCCACTAAACCCTCACATGAGGGCTGCTGTTGGGGACTGGCGGGTATCGAAGAAGATTGTTGACCACAGTAAACTGCTGTGGGTCATAGAAACTCTTGAATCCTACAAGGCGCCGGGACCGGACGGAATTATCCCTGCAATGCTACAGCAGGGTAAGGACCAGCTGGCTCCGTTTATTTGTGGGATATTGAGAGCAAGCCTGGCAACGGGGTACATTCCGGTTGCATGGAAGAGAGCGAGGATCGTCTTCATCCCAAAGCCTGGAAGAGATTACTCTCAGGCTAAGGCGTTCAGGCCGATAACACTATCATCATTCATGTTGAAGGTGATGGAGAAGTTAATTGAAATGCATATCAGGGAAAACTTTCTCATTGAAAGGCCACTACATAAAAACCAGCATGCATATCAATCGGGAAAATCCTGTGAAACGGCACTTCATCAACTGGTGGGGAAACTTGAGGCCGCAATAAGCAACAAGAGCATAGCTCTTGCGGCTTTCCTGGATATTGAAGGGGCATTCGACCACACACCCTTCATATCCATGGTAGCAGCGGTTGTTGAGCGTGGCGTGGAAGACACCACATGTCGGTGGATAAAAAACATGCTACACAACAGAACAGCGGAATCCACATTGCTTGGTGAAACCATGGAGGTGACGATTTCTAGGGGTTGCCCACAGGGAGGAGTTCTTTCTCCCCTGCTGTGGGATCTGGTTATGGACGAACTCCTGAAAAAACTAAACAATGTAGGAATTTACTCACAGGGGTATGCAGATGATGTTGTCATTCTAGTAGAGGGGCAGCATCCTGAAATTATTTCAGACTTGATGCAGAGAGCCCTGAAGATAGTAGAGGGCTGGTGCAGAAAGGCAGACCTCAGGGTCAATCCTAGTAAAACTGCACTTGTGGCCTTCACGAAAAAGAAGAAACTGGACAAACTAAAAGTTCCCAGACTTTTTGACACACAGCTAAGTATGACACAGGAGGTTAAGTATCTGGGAGTAACCCTAGATGCTAGGCTAACCTGGAATACTCAACTGCGAAAAACTGTCAGCAAAGGCAAAATGGCACTAATGGCTTCTCGGAGAGCGATTGGTAACACATGGGGACTGAAACCACGCATGGTACATTGGCTGTATACTGCTGTGGTGAGACCAATGATTGTATATGGATCGCTTGTCTGGTGGCCTAAGACTGAACAGAGATCAGCTATAATGGAGCTTTCAAAACTCCAGAGATTAGCTTGTCTCTGCATCACAGGTGCTATGCGCAGCACTCCTACCGCTGCTATGGAAACCATACTCAATATTCCACCTCTTGAAATCTTCATCAGGGCGGAAGCGAGGATGGGGGCATACAGACTGGAGTGTACCGGCAACTGGTATGCTCGGGGTGACTCCCTGGGACATACAAAAATAATCAGCCAAGTTTCAAGCCCACTAATGGATATGGGAAGGGACAAAATGCTGCCTAGAAATAACTATTACAGACCCTTCAACACTCAGCTCTACTGGGATGAAAGGGTCTTGACTAACTGTCAGGAAGGCACGTTAGTATGGTACACTGACGGTTCTAAGACTGATGAGGGCACGGGAGCCGGAATATATGGAGATAGACCCAGAACCAGGATGTGTGCTTCCTTGGGGAGGTATGCTTCAGTATTCCAGGCAGAGGTGCATGCTATTGAGGCATGCCTGAGAGAGAATATAGTAAGAGGATACAGAGGTAAACAAATCCTCATATGCTCAGATAGTCAGGCGGCCATTCAATCTCTAACATGCAATAAAATCAGATCAAAATTGGTCTGGGATTGCCTTCAAAGCCTGCTAACCCTGGCTAACCACAACAAGGTAACTCTTCAATGGGTGCCAGGGCATAAGGGAATTGAAGGCAATGAAGCAGCTGACGCTCTTGCCCGGCAGGGGTCTGCGACGTTGTTTATGGGGCCGGAACCTGTGTTCGGTATCCCCAAAACCTCAATACGCGGCTGGCTGGCAAGGTGGACGCAAGAAAGACATCAGGCATACTGGAACAATGTCCCAGGACAAAGACACAGTAAACTGATGGTTGGAACACTGTCCAAAACAGTGACTAACGACATTCTGAGCCTAAACAGAAGTCAGATCAAACAAGTGACGGGACTAATAACCGGTCACTGCCCCTTGAGGAAACATATGCATCAAATGGGCATCTATACAGACGAACCCATATGCAGACTATGCAATGAGGAGGAGGAAACTGCCACCCATGTAATACTGGAGTGCGAAGCACTAGCGCGTTGGAGATACAACCTTCTGGGAGCAGTAAACTCTCAAGAGGCATTTTCAAAGAATGATCTGGTGAAGAGGCTGCTAAACCTCATCAAGGTAGCGAACCTGTTCACCTGAGTCAACAGCATGATCAGGAATACAATAGGCCCAAAGGCTGCAGTGTTTTGGGCTTCAAACCCTGACTGATCATTCTGCCATTAATCAATCAATCAATCAATAATGATCAATTAGACCTCAATAGTTCACCACTGTTGAATTTGTTTTCTTAGTAAGTAATAATATGTATTTGATATCAACTCTTTCAAGTTAATCCGGTATACCGTAATTTAATGTAGATATTGTGCCTAATTTCCGAAAATGGAGGTTTATCGTACCTGTCCACAGGTAACTAATCCTTCAGGTTGGGAAGGTAAGATATATAAAAGTTAAGCAAGCCAACGTTAGTTTAGTTCATTGTACCAGTATATCACCTGACGAAGCTACTGTGTTAGCGAAACATGTCGTGTGTTTTATAAATTTTGTGGAAATCTTATCGTTCGTGGAGTTTTAACATGTATCATCAAAGGAGCTGATTGTTACCATATCAACGACCTCAGTAACTGAAAATCTTGGTGTGTTATGACAAGTAACTAGGTAACACATGAATAAATGAATATTAGTCAAACACGCCACACCGATTGTAAGACGTTGAGCGCGATGGAACAAATCGAAAAGGCAGCTTGAGAAGCTGAAGTTCAATTATTACCAAGAAAATCTGAAGAACAATATAAAAAACAGTTATCTGAGTTATCGGAGTTCATAAAGTGGTGCGAAGAATGGAACTTATAAAAATGTACAGAAGGAAAGGTATGCTAGCATATTTCTTGGACAAGTCAAAAAAGCTTGAAGCATCGTCATTGTGGGGCGTATATTCGATGAAAGATGCCACAATTGCAACAGACAAAAACTAAATTTCTGAATTTAGCTTTCATTGCAAATGAAAAAAGAAAAAGAAAAACTTCAAATTCCTGGGGTTATAAAGAAATTTCAGAATCCTAGGGATTCAGAGTACCACTTTCTTCCTCAAAAACAGGGAATGAAGGTGACCTTCGAATCTCTGTAGTACATTAAAAATATAATGTGTTCGTAGAAAAAGAATAGTATATGTAACGCGTTTATAAACTAGAAACTCGTTCATTAAACACTTGCTTCACTTGTGGTTGGGATATTTGTTGATGAAAGGACGTTCATAACACTTATTACATAATATACTATTAAAACACTAATATTACGTTGGTAATGTTTCTAGGTTCGTATGTTTTTAGGTTTTATGTTTGCAACGCGAAATCTGGGAATATGATTTTGATTGTCTTCTAAACGTCGAATTGAATCGAAACTTTGCATGAATGATCCGATGAAAATAGAATAATCTGATAGTTTCGTCTAATTATCCTGATTAGGATCTTCAGGATGATCGATTTTTTTCTCGAATAAAATGGCGAATAGGATGCTCCGCCACCAAATATTCAAAATGTTTCTCCACCAAACATTCAAATGTTCGTTTTTCCTTCGAATAACATTACCATGATTTTTTTTTATTTCCAGACACATGATTTCACACTAAGTACTCGTATAGAACGTCACATATAGAGAGATTGGTGATTCTGACCCTCTTCAAAACGTCGAATCAAACTACGAAACACGAAACCCTAATTTCGTCGCACCAAAAAATGTTGCCCCTGTTAAAATGTAATTAATTTTTTTTCTGCTTCGAACAATTTGAATTCAGATCACACTGATCGCTTACCCAGTCCTTTAGCTAGCTAACTTGAAACCTGGAGATTCATGCAGAGGTTTATTCAGAAAAAATAAACTACTCACCTTTTATGCGATGTTCATTCAAGAGTGCATATTATTCATTTTCAAAAATAAACGATTATTTACAAATATGGAATCTCAGACAGAACATGATACCAGACACTCTAACTACACATATCCAGCACACAGATTGCGATTAACTGAGTCCAGCACAATATACTCTTGTTTTAGATTTTATAACAAACTCTCTAGTGACATCAAATCGATAAAATCATTAGCAAAATTCAAGAAAACAATTTTTTAGTTGTTGGTTAACATCGAACCATATGATGAGACAGAGTTCATGAACTTTCGAATCAAATAATCTAAGAAATATTTGTGGAACTCACAAGTGACTATCATATTCTTTTGTTGACTATTGTTTCATTTAATCCTACTTCATGTGATCACGTTTATATATTGTAGTATTCCTTGAAATAAAATTCATTTATTATTATTATTATTATGATCTTGTGTTGTTTCAAATATCAACCCAAACTGTGCAGAATTTCGGAATTTTAAAATGAGTCCTAAATGAACGAAAACTTTGTTTTCTCAACTTTGATATCAAAGGCATGAAGATAATCTCATCACCCTGAAATATTTTAGTGGCGGCTCCTCAGAGGAGGCAACGGAGGCTGAACCTCCTCAGAGATTTTCCTTAAACTAATATTATCAATACTTTCTCATTGAAAGGACATCAAAATACATGAATTTTGATTTTATTCCCTGTTTTTAGTTAAATATTTTTGAATTGGCAACAGTGCTTGCCCACGCATAACACGTATGAGTCTGCACATTACGCCTAAAATATTCAACTTGGCAACATCTATAGGAGGCTAGACTCCTTCACATAGCGCAACCTACGCGCGCAATGCAAATGCCCGAATACGCCCGAATAGCACGTGTTTGTCGTGTCGCTTCGCGAATTGCGGACAAACGCGAGTGCATTGTTTATGTTTGTGTTATGTTAATGGTTATAGGCTCTATGAATTTCTGAAAAATGAGTGTTTTGAACGATTGCGATTCAGTGGAATACTTTTTGGTGAACCCGTTCAGTGCTTAGTCTCATGAAGATAAATTGATTGTGAAAAACAAACGTCCAACACCGGAATTAAAAAATCTGATTGTAACAGGTAACAAACAAAATCGTTCGTTCAATTCTGATAATTATTACAAAAATTATATCTGGTTCACGGGATCTGAGGTGAGGAATAAGCTATTTTGTTGGTACTGCGTTTTATTTTCAACCGATAAGTCATCATGTTGGGGGCGATTAGGATATAATGATTTGAAAAATTTGCCTCGCGGATTGGATAGACACTGCAAATCACAGGAACACATCTCATCAAGTATTAAGTTCAGGTTAACAAAATGTCATCAAAGCTATTGATTTGGGTGAGTAGAGAGTTGTTTTTCACAATGAATCTCATATCATTCATCTTCCTCTGTCATGAAAGTCACGAGCCGCCACTGAAATATATTGGAGCATAAACTTCAGATGAAGAGTTATGACGATCAGAATAGACTCAAGATGGACATTGAATAGTGTGTCTCACTTCTAATGGAAGCAACCTTGCATCTTTCGTAACTGTCGAGCTAGGTTTCTGGGACTTGCAAGACCAGTTGATGTACTGAGAATATACACTTTGACCAACTGGAGTCATCTCCAGTGATATACCCTGCTCGCCAACAACCGAGGAACCACCCACAAAAATGATAATAGGAAGCAAGATAGGTTGAAAATCACGTCGAATTCAAAACCAAGACGACCAATTCACTTTTCCATTTTTCCTTGAATTTTTTCAGTTCTGAAAAATCAAATTTTGTCTCACTGTTTCGACTACTGGAAGTAAGAAAAATCTGAACCAGGATCTGGATGCATAAAGAATGTATTATCTCTCCGAAAACGAGTTGATTTTCATTTGATTTTCCCCTCAACGGGAATTTTGAAGGTGTCTCAGATTTGGTTCACCTTTCAGAAAACTCTTGACAAACACTGTGTTCAGTTTTCGAAGCTTTTGCACGATATCTCAGTTATACTGCCTCATTTTCTTGTGAGCGAACAATGCCGCGAATAGATTGTTCACTGTCTTCCATGTTTTTGGGATACAGAGCAAACTTGGGAACTCTCACTTTTTGAGCACCTCCAGTATCTGGACATTTTGAAAATACATTTCTGAATTTGTGAGGGTTGCTGGGCTGTGTGCACGTGAATACAGGGTTATCCACGGTGGATGGCCTATTACAAGTATCTGGAGAACGGAAAGACAGAACATTCTGAGAATTGAGATGCTTCGATAATTGAACATTCTCTATCCGTCTATAATATTTTCATCGATACAGTGTTGCCACTTCTATCAGAAACAACTAGCAACTTTGTTATTTCAAATGGAACACCCTGTATTTTATTGCATTTTTAGATTCTTCCTGAAGAGGTGATTTTATCACTTGGGGTCTAGCAGGAATGATTTCAGAGATATAGGGTGTTCAAAATCGAGATTTTTCTATTTTACGATTTTTTGTGTCGAAACTATGCATTATTGATCAAAACGGCTCACATGTCCCTATCTCAACTTTTGATTCACTATCTACTGGAATTCAATCGGAACAAATACAGGGTGCTTCAAGAATCCGAATTCTAATCACCCTGTATCTGTTCTGTTAAATCTGTTAAATCTCAGTAGATAGTGAATCGAAAGTTAAGATACGGACATGTGAGCCGTATGGATCGATAATGAATAGTTTCGACACAAAAAAATCCTAAAATTGAAAAATCTCGATTTCGAAAACCCTATATCTCTGTAATCATTCCTGCTAGACCCTAAGTGTGATGCATTGATGAAATCAGATCTTCAGGAGAAATCTAAAAATGAAATTAAATACAGGGTGCTCCTTTTAAAAGATCGAAGTTGCTAGTTGTTTCTGATAGAAGTGGCAACACTGTATCGATTGAATTATTTCAGACGGATAGAGAATTTTCGATTATCAAAGCATCCCAATTTTCAGTCTTTCCGTTCTCCAGATACTTCTAATAGGCCAACCACCGTGGATCACCCTGTATATACCAAAGAAGGGAAGATTTGTATTTCGTGCAAAATAATTTATTCAATATCTGCAGCAGAGCGCTTTCGATTGTTAAGTCATCATCAGTGCGTACTCGTCAGGTTAACAGGAAAATTCGTCCATGAAAATATCTTCAAACTGGACTGAAGATATTTCGAGAAGTGCAGACAAAATATTCAGTGCTTTGATTGCTGAGTCATTCGAGCTCAAATTCTGAAGTTTGGTAGGTAGCATTGTGATGAACCAAATTTTCAAAGCAAACGCTCTCATGTAATTTTAAGTGAAAATATTCAGGTGATTAGGAAAACTACAAAATATAAGACAAGGTCAATCAACAGAACTACCGAAGAGAAGCGGAATGAAATAATCTCGAAAATGAGCGCCACCAGAAAATAGTTATTTATGTATTAAGGGAATTATGAGGGCCTTAATTACCGATGGCAAAGTTTGCGTCCCGAGGGCCTCTGGCCCGAGGGACAGCAATTGCCTGAGGTTATTGAGGCTCAGTAATTCCCGTGATACATAGATAATTTTATTTCTGACTGATTTCATTCATTAGATACCTTCCTGATTGGAAGTTAGACATGTTTTTCCGTATAGTTTCAATGTCATCAGAACGTCAGATGATGATCTTGACTACCGCGAATAGGAGATTCCTTATTGCTACGTTACTGCGTGGTTGTTGCTATGCATTTCTTATTTAATTTTAGTTAGAGGGAATTATAGCATCTATAACATCCCAAGGGAGTTATGACCCTCATAATAGATATCGTAACTATGACGATATAAGCTTATAATGTCACTGTCAGAAATAAAAAAATTATTGAAGGGGCGTTTATTTGAATTGAAAGAATTGTCATCAATATGAATTAGCATCATTTTGATCACTTTCCACTAGTAGGTCATTTGATGAGTAGTATAACAATGGATTTTTCAAAGTTATTCTATTCTTTCAAACAAAACACCGACATCAAAACAAAAATATCACGAAAAAAAATGGCTGAGAGACCCAAATCAATGGTCTTCTGGAATACATGTTCCATTGAAGTATGGAATAAACCAACTGGAGTGGATCGACATATTTCGTTAGAATAAGGAATTCAATCCTATAAAAATATACTCTGAACAAAAATTTTATTTCTTTGGTGAATCTAATGAAAAATCGAATTGACTTGACATAGAAAGGTATTTGAGTTGTTACCTATTTAATGAAAATAGCATGAACATTTTTATGCAACAAACATAAATCGAACAACCTTTTTTCATCAAAATATCGCATCAATACTGAAATGGCTTAAATTCCAAATGGCGGCGCTCATGATCCCGAATGAAATGAAATAAAACCGACTGAAACGAAGCTCATCATCGAATCTCCTTCGAAGTGGACGAAGGTCGAAGTTTGCAGGACGCGGTGCAAAATAACAAAGCGTAATCCGGGGAGATTAACCCGATCTCTTCTCGGATGAACCTGGATCAGGATCAGGATCAGGATCAGGGGACGTCTCTGTCTTATTTGCTCCGGTTGTGTGATGGATATTGGGGTTGTTTGACTCATCCATACTGCTACTGAATGAAGAAAAAACAAATGTTATATTTACAACTAGACTCACAAACCAGGAAGTGCCTACACTGTAGAAAATTCCATTGAGTGACTGCATATGTGGTTGTGAGTGAATTTACCGATCGAAATTTTTGAGTGGTTTCTCAACTCAAACTAGATATTTCAATGAGAATGTTCAAAATACATTTCATTGAATCGGCTCATGAATTGATATTTTACACAATCAAATAGGGTGGAATTTCAACTCGCTCTGGCGGGGACCGAAATTGAGACATAATTGCATCGACTTTGAATGAAATTTCATTCAATTTTTTTTCCTAGTGTATAATTAGTATATTATGTAACAAGTGTTATAAACGTCCTTTTAGTAACGAGTAGTTTAAGCACGAGCGGAGCAGAGCGGAGCGAGTGTTTAATAAACGAGTGTCTTGAAGAGTTTATAAACGCGTTACATACTATGATTTTTCTACGAACTCCAAAAATTACATTAACATACCTGCAATTCCTGCTAACCTACAAAATAATTCGAAAGGAATGGGCATTGAGAACATAATACATGCAACTACATGCAACCAGCGAGACACGTATAAGTGATATTATTATGGTTGTAGATGTGTCCAGTACCTACATTGCTTACTAACCTTTGTTCACGTTTATTGTCATGCTTAGCACAGAATGAATAAATTGGTCTCAAAGATGGATGCTTCATTTTTACACTTCTTGGAGATATGCAAGTACCAGGACATTGTTCGATTTCACTTTCGTCTACATTTCGCATATATTTTCAATGAAGAATTCTGATACAAACGAAAATTGTTTGAATAATTCTGATACAAAATTTGAAAACAACAGTTGACAGTTAATGCAATTGACAGATCAGACATGTCTCAAATTAGTGAAGCTGTGTTTAATGAACTGCGTTGCCATGGTAATGTGTTTAAGGAATCGTGTTGCCATGGTAACGTGTTTAATATTCTGTATAAATCACAGATCGACAATCCATGAATAATCGATCATTTAGCGTGGTACTTATTCGTACGCTAAATGCCATATTAGTCATGTGAGTAGAAAATAGTATATTATGTAACAAGTGTTATAAACGTCCTTTTAGTAACGAGTAGTTTAAGCACGAGCGGAGCAGAGCGGAGCGAGTGTTTAATAAACGAGTGTCTAGAAGAGTTTATAAACGCGTTACATATACTATGATTTTTCTACGAACTCCAAAAATTACATTGATTAACATACCTGCTATTCCTGCTAACCTACAAAATAATTCGAAAGGAATGGGAATGAGAACATAATACATACAACTGCATGCAACCAGCAAGACACGTATGTGATATTGGTTGTAGATCTGTCCAGTCCATTGCTTACTAACCTTTGTTTCACGTTTATTGTCATGCTTAGCGCTGAATAAATAAATTGTTCTCAAAGATGAATGCTTCATTTTTACACTTCTTGGAGGTATGTAAGTACCTGAACATTCTCTTTGATTTCACTCTCGTCTACTTTTCGCATATATTTTTAATGAAGAATTCCGATACAAACGAATATTGTTTGAATAATTCTGATACAAAATATGAAAATAACAGTTGACAGTTAATACAATTGACAGACCAGACATATGTCTCAAATTACTGAAGCTGTGTTTAATGAACTGCGTTGCCATGGTAATGTGTTTAAGAAATCGTGTTGCCATGGTAACGTGTTTAATATTTGGAATAAATCACAGATCGACAATCCGTGATTAATCGATCATTTAGCGTGGTACATATCCGTACGATAAATGCCATTCTAGTTATGTGAGTAGAGAAACATATTATGTTGTTGAATAATAAACAGTTGGATATACAACCTACTAATAAATTCTCAGGGATCCATTTAGATTGTAACCTTAAATAGAATGTTCACATTGATGAATTAACTTACAAGTTATGTAAAGTTAGCTATGCGAAGAATACTATCTGAGCATCTGAATTTTTGTATTCCTGAAGTTGTCTATCATGCGAACTTTGAATAAATTTCTAAGATTTCTCAGATACATTATTCTATTAGTTCAACAAAGCACTTATTCATCATTCAGAAACGGGTTGTGCGAATCATGAATTATGTCACCACCTATCCCAGGGATTCCGCTGACGCAGCTTGTATCCCCATCGCCTAAGAAGAAGATGCTGAGCTAGACAATAGTCTACCTTATTCCTAGATGCACTTCAGCAGTCAGTCAGAACTTAGTTTTTATACCGTTAACATCATCTCACATGTATAATTGTCCATTCTGAATAAAAGAATTGTTTTTAAAAAGCAAGTCCTTCGGTCTCAAAAGTTATTTGGCGCAGTCGGTAGGATTGTCGAAGATATACGTATCGAACGTGTACCTTTCGTATCAACGATTTATCGGCAATCGAACATTTGTGAAAAGTTCGTGGTTGTATCGGAAGCAGAGTGGCTCCTTAGAAATCAGGACACCCCGTCTATCGAAGACCTGTGGAAGATCACATCATCAGCTTTTTTCGAGAAGAGGAACAGCATCGTCCCCTTCTGCAGAGCGATCAGTATTGGATTGGACATCAATCGGCAACCCATTGCAGACGCTTTATAGTGTAAGACAATGACCAGAGGATTGCTCATAGCGTAAGTCAATTGTATTTATGTCACTTGAAAACCTTTTTGATAATTTGTCTCTAACTGACTCAGACATTGTATCAAACTCCCAAAATATTGACTCCCAACCCACTCGTAATCAAGAAAATAACATTTTACCAATAGTAGAGAATTCAAACGAAACTATGAATATAGAAATAACGATGGCTAATCAATTCAAACCGGAATATCTGAACTGTGTTCCAAATTTTGACGGAAACCCAAACGAGTTGAATAGATATCTTGCAACTTGTGAGAAATTAATTTCAACCTTCTATGATGCACAAAATATTGATAGCTTTCAGAATATTTACCTTCTTAATTCGTTAATAGGAAAATTATCAGGTAATGCCAAGCTAGTTGTGAACATTCAAAACGTTAGCACTTGGCAAAAATTAAAAGAAACTCTAACTAGAAATTTTGCAGATCAACGCGATGAAGCTTGTTTGAATAGAGACCTTATTATGTTGAGACAACAACATAGTGAAAAGGCTCAACAGTTTTTCGACCGTTGCTTACAGATTTTGAATTTACTTTGTTGCTATATTGATAGTCACGAAGTGACGGCAGAAGCAAAATAATTAAAACGTAACTTATACAATAATCTAACTTTGACCACATTTTTGACTGGACTTAGAGAACCACTCGGTACAACAATTCGTTGTATGCGTCCCAGTAATATGAATGAAGCTCTACAGTTTATTATTCAGGAAGAAAATATAAATTACTATCAAAATTTCACAAACAGAACACCTTTTAGACCTAATAATGTTCAAAATTCATAAAGAAACCAACACAGATCTCCAAATTATGAATTCAATCACAACAATAGAATACCTTTCAATGCACAAACGCAAAACAATCACATGTATGAATTGTACTAAAGGTTTCGATCTAATTTTGATTTCATATTAATATTTATATTCAATTAGTGATTCCTGTAATTCTACGCTTGTTCATAAAACTTCATGTTTTGTGTGAACAATAAATGAATAATAATAATGATACTATAGACTACTATAGAGAATCATGAAGATCGGAAGAAGTTTTTTTCAGCTGAAATATTATAACAACTTGCTGAGCCGGCAAACGTTGTTCCACTATGTACAAGGTGGGTCAAATAGGACACTTTCAAAGGGGAAGTTTTGTTCTCGAACCATATGGAAAAAAAATTATGTCGGTGCCTGAGGGTCGATTCTCATGAAAAACTCAATGGTAAAAGCCGCATATCGATATCTGACTTCGTTTTGGAGTTACAAGGTGTTTTTCGAAAATGATCATTTTTTAAAAGTGGCTACAGATTTTTTTGCGAAAATTGTCTCTCTCAATGAAAATAACCGCGACGCATTCAGCTTGTGATGAAAATTCTTCTCGACTTGAAAGCAAAGTTTTATTCTGCAACTACACAGAGAGAAATAAGTGTAAGCTTTTTACACATTTGTGTAGATTTTTTACACAGTTTGTTTCTAAAACAATTTAGTTTTGTAATTTTCAAAACAATTTTGTTCAAAAACCAAACAAAATTTGTGTACTTTCGTGACATCAAATATATAAAATCATCCAATATTTTGTTCGACAAATATCACCAATTTGTGTGATATGTGTGCACAAACTGTGTAGGTGAGTGAACTTAGCATTACAAAATTGTGGAAATGTTCACAATTCAATGTACTGAAAATAACACGAATTTGTGTATTTGTTGTACACAAATTTCGTAACGATACAAAAGTATGTGTACTTCCGTAGACTGTAGAATCTTCTCATTTATTAATGTCTGGCGAGTTGGTAAATGATTGATGATTGTACTCAATGATCATAGGTAGTCCTTCCACGAAATTATTCCATGTTTACTAGTGGCAAAAAGTGAAAGATGCAATAAGATGTATCAACAAAGTGTCGATTCTTTGTTGGAAACTACCTGAACTAGCATCAACATTCGCCGGTAAGTTATTTCAATCAAACCTAATGATTAGCTATTAGCTTCGACTTGCTTTCAATGGGTTTTGAAATTGAAAGCAACTCGAAGCTTATTATTATTAGGTATTATTGAAATAATAACTTACCGGCGAATGTAGATACCAGAGTTCAAGCAGTTCCCAACAAAGAAGAATGTCTTCGACACTTTGTTGATACATCTTATTACATCTTCCACTTTGTGGCACTAGTAAACATGAAATAATTTTGCGGAAGGACTATTCCTATGGTCATTAAGTACAATCATCAATCATTCACCAACTCGCCAGACAATAATAAATGAGAAGATTCTACATTCTGCACCATACACACTTGTAACCTCCTTGTAACACATCTACAGGTCAAGTGCGAATTCAGAATATTGAGATTGAGATATAAGTAGGTAGAAGGAGAAGGGGATAGGACGCCGTTACCAGGTGGAAGAAAATTGCACACCTGTAGCAAAATATTATATAATAGTAGCATCATTCCAAAAGCGGTGTATTTAGTCAATAAAATTGTGTGCATTGGACGATGTGCATATTTTTGTGTAGTTTTCCGCTACATGGATATGTACAAATATTTCACAAATTGATATACACAAACATTTGTTTCATTTCACGAAATGACTGTAGTGATTATTTGAACAACTGTTACTTCACAAACATCTTTTACACAATGTTGTGCATAGATATGCAATCGCCTTTTCTCCCTGTGTAGGTATAAGGTGACCGATTTCAGTGCCTGAGGATCAATTTTCGAGACAAAAACAATGCTTTGAAAATGTTTCCATGGAAACGAAGAATTTTTGACGAAAAAAAGTGTTCTAGCCACAAATTCACATTTTTGAAAAACACTTTGTAACTCTGAGATAAAGATGTATATGCGGTTTCCACCTTTGAGTTCGTTATGTGATTTTATCGACATAAAATAATAAAATTACTCCATCTTTGTTGTAGGGATGAAAGAATGGTTGCTCAATCCTAATTAATGATATTGAAAAAGGTGGAAAATGGTTTCATTTTGTTTATGAAGAAACATCAGTTTGGACAATATCTCTGAAACCATGAGGCTTTTACTAAGGCCAAGTTATGATGTTCTGATTATAGGGTTATAAACTTGTTTATCACCAGCTGGGATATGATCCATGGTATATCGGGCACCCAATATATTGACAATTGATAACAGAATTTTTCCCAATGAGACATTACCAACAATTCTCTTTGTATTATTATGATATCGACACATCGAAACAAAATGGAGTTGGGAGCTCCGGCCTCTTTCATAAGAAAGTGCATGAGTGGGTTCGTGTATATGGTACAAAAATACCTCGAACATTTGCAACGTCGACTCTATTCACTCGAATCCAATCTGGCATTCTGCAAACTAGCGAATTGGCTTTTACGACATTGTCTATAGAAATAAATGAAGGGGAAATTCACAGCAAGAAACGTGTTGGCGTTCGGCTTAAGTCAAATTCTTCATGTAATATGTAGAAACAGAACTCCAACTCATTATACAGAGTGTTATTGGAATAAATATCTCAAATTCAAAAACTAAGTGTGCTTTTTTCCCTACAAACGTCGAAAAATATTGTTGTAGAATGTGTAATATGCTTAGCTTCGTATGTAAAATAGTGTTGTACAGGGTGGGTCCCCTGACTTGAAAAACTGTGAGTACACTGTAAGCAATGGATAAATGTTCCTCAATGTTAACAAGTTATGCTTTTGAATATGGCCAAACCAATGTCATTCAACAACAAACAAATGATTTGTTGAAAAATTTCTAATAAATTGATAGTTCAATACTAACTTAATGATATTCGCCAAAACAAACTATCATATCAGTTCAGTATTTAATAATATTTCTTGATATCAACGGTTTTTGAAGTTCATTTCATTACATTCACTCGTACATTCATCAATGATTAAATTAGATAACTTTGAATATAATAGGTAAAATTGATATTGTTATTCCATGTTTTGCTTCAGGCTTCCAACGAGAGCTTCAATAACTCACTCAATATCTGTAGTAGGTACAATATGATAGTTATCCAAAAGGTAGTAGAAAAAGGAGGCTTCTCCATTTCATCAGGAAATAACATGTCTGGATCTGGAATTGAAAAAACAATGGACTCGACTGACAGAAAAAAAATCTTAAAATTACCTCCCTCATGAAAAAAATTACAAAAATCTGATTAACTCCCTACTAGGTACCGATTCGATCCATCTAAAAGTATTTTTCATTTCATCACATACTGTGAGTCAATTGATGATGATGAACGAGTACTTCATGTGACATATATATTACCACCTTATAAATTTGATTCTTCATGTTCCATTGCTTTCCAAGCAAGTTTCGACTTCTTTTCGAAGTAGGTTTTCGTATTTGACTGGCCATGCATATTTGAAGAATTCGTTCAGTCTCAACACATATTGATATTGTTCAAAGTGGAAAAATATCTTCTCTTCATCTCCCTAATAACACACTTATGTCCCATGGATATCCTTAGAACGTCCTGTCGGGACATTCATGACGTCCATAGGACGTTCGAATCTGGTACCGTGGACGTCCATGGGACGTCTGTGGGACGCACAAATGTCCCACTCGAGGACCAACTACGGACGTTCTTGAGGGATGTCCCTGGAAAAACTATCGAATACCTAAATCCTACAGTATACCTCATCAAGCACTACAGAGGACATCCATAGGACAACCTATCAGTAACGCTGACGGGTATCAATTGGATGTCCATAGGATGTCCCAGGGACGTACGAATTATTCTTGAATTTTAATTTTTCTGGGTCCCTCTAGGACCAGATCTTGCATAACTGATTAGGACATCCAATTGAGTTGATGGTCCGTAGAAGGTCCCCAAAAAGTTTCCCAAGGATGTCCAATGGACTTACGTGAAGGACATTGACGAGGAGTAGTTATAGCCTACGAGCAATCATTCGTCGGCGAGGTGTAAGTTAACGTCCTCGCAGGGACAACATATTGAAAGTACCGAGTGGGACGTCCATAGGACTTTATTTCTGGAACATCCGACGAATATCCCTAAGGGACATTTCGATTGTTATACGATCCTGGAAATATTAATGGCATCTGTACAGAGATGTTTGAAAGAATGTACCATCAGGGACATTTCATGGTTGTCTAGAAGGGACATTATATAAGATCTGAAGTCATTCCAGAATATGTACTACTCGGGACATCCGATGGATGTCCCTAAAGGAACGTTTGAAATCATATCCCATTAGGGACATGCCAAGGACGTCCTTGCATGGACATTCTACAATATGTATCACGTGGGTCTTCTAAAGGATGCCATCTCTAGTTTCTAGGACATTTGAAATGAAGTACCAGCTGGGACATTCCGTGGACGTCCTTGCTCGGACATTGCATCAGATGTACGGGATGGGACGTCCCAAGGACACTTATTTTTGGTTCGGGACATTCGGACGTGAATTGTACCAAATAGGGACGTCCCTAGAAGGTTGTGAGCTATTAGGGCTGTATATAACCGACAAATAATGATGAGTTAAAGCAACAAGCTTCAAATGATCATAATTTCACTGTTTCATTCGAATTACATCAAGCGAAATTGTATAGAGCATGCTGATGAAATAGAAATGAAAATATAAATAGAAATTGGAACTTTATTAATCCATAAATTACCACAATTGTAAGGGTGATTGTCAAGAAATGCTTTTCAGTTCATTTAGAAGGGCATAATAGTTATTTATGTATCAAGGGCGTAAAATAGGCTTTTATGGACCGCAGCGTGTAAGTAATAGACCGAACGATAGCGAGGGCTATTAACACGCCTAAGTCCATGAAACCTAGTTACGCCCGAAATACATACAACATTTTATGCATGACCTGTATATATTTGATATCTCATGTAGGTATCTCTTCACCCCTCAAGCACAATAAAAATACATCACGGTTGCAGTGAGACTGTATTGTATCCATATCGCAAATGCAATTAATCAAGAAGTATGGAATCAACGTTACCATGGCAACTCAGTCAATTTTTCGATGGCTACTGGCCTATTAATTCCTATTAACTGTCAATTTGTGTAATCATACATAATTCATTAGTGATTTCAAAATGAATTCTAGTGATGAAGAAAGTGTGAATTGTACTCCACCAGGAATCAGTGAGGCAGCTGAGGAAGCAAAATCGAGTTTATTGCCAAGTAAATAAAAAAAATATACGACAAAGTATACGAAGAACCCGTAAGCTGGTGCGACAGAAATGATGTAAAAAATAAGAACTACACTGAAAGTGTGCTTCTATTTTGTGGAAAAATCAAAATCTCGTAAGCCCTCTTCCATGTGGTCATATTATTCAATGTTGGAAGCTACTTCAATTGTACATGATAATAGAGATATTAGTAAATATGCAAGATTGATAGCTTCTTTGAAAAGAAAATCTGACGGTTATAAACCAAGGAAATCGAAGATTCGAAGATTCTGAGTGAAGCACCAGACGATTCGTACCTTATGATGAAAGTAAGTACTATTTTCATGCTTTCTTAATGTCAATCTAGATTTCTATCGATATGACAGTGACATTAGCTTCACCACCAGCTCAATGACTTTATCGCCCGCCGGGCAGTAAAGTGCCACTTTACGCCCGCAAACCCAGGCAGTAAAGTGCTACTTTGAGTCCGGTCGTGCATAAAATAATTTTGAAGCTATCCACCCGCACTATGCGTGGTTTAAAATAGTGTCTTAGGTTATTCAAGAGATTTTCTTTCTCCACCAATAATAGTAGGTATGTACAGACTTTTCAACAATACTTAAAAACTAACATGAGCGTTGTTTTCTTCTTACAGATTTTCTTCTTTTCATAAATACGTTGATGATGAAGGATTAATCCTTCAAAACATATACTGTTGGTCATGACCATTGGTCATTATCAAATTATTCATGTGGTGGAGTTGTGACTGTGAGTTCTTTCACCCCTCCTAAATAATCGATATTCTCTATTACGCTTTCATCGTCTAATTTTTTTTCTCAGTTTGGTTATCTATGAAAGTGTGTTAATAGTTCCTAAGACTTCTATACGACATCTCCAAACATCGATCTTCAACGGATTACTATTTTTGTATCAAATGCTACAGATAAATTCAAATAGATTCAAACACGTGTCGAGTGCCAGTAATATATGTATACGCTGATTTCAACAACAATTTCATAGGGTTTTTCAAAATGACACAGATAGTGAAATTGCAGAATGAAACTTCATTTATTCAAAATATGAGCCGTTACAAATGAAATTAAGATTGGCACCTGATGCAGCATGACATCAAAATCCATTGCATTGCGTGCAATTCAATTATAATCCTTTATCCAACCTGAATGCGTTCTACGGATTTCATAAATTGGATTTCATGCCATATTCCCAAAGAAAATAAGAATGCAGGCCTGATGCAAACAGAACAATAAAATTCATATATCATTCATCAACGTCTACCTATATAGGTGATGAATGCAATGAAATATTGAAAGATCAAAATAATACGCGGATTATTCTGGAAAACCGGAATTGTTTTATTGGAATCGTGATATTTCGAGAACAGAATATAAGCGCTATTTAATGAACATGCAGTAAACTGGATTCTAGAAGTTATATCATTCTGTCTTCGGCTATTTCACGGTTATTCCGTTTAATCATGGAAGAATATAAAAACCCAAATAAATACAAGATGCACAAAGACATTTCCACAAATGATCATAAAATGTACAACAATATGACGGGAGAAAAACAACTACTTTCCTGGCTAATGCCTCGCAGATCACTTGTTCGTTTCTTTATTTTCTGGTTTCTACGAAAAGGGATATCCTGTAATTGGTGTTATAACCCTTAAACGTGAGAAATTCAGAAATTCCAGGTTACACTGTGCGAACGGTCAGCTCATATAGTCGGGGCAAATAGGTCGTGGTTCATTTACTTACCATCTCATGTAACTTTGTCAAAAATATAACAATTAGCATAAGAAAGATAGTTCCACCAGATAAGATTTTATTTGGACGCCATCTACAGAAAATAAAGTTCAACAAACCTCTTTCTTAAGCCAATCCCTGTAGAAAGAAATTGTCTGTGCTGAAGGATATAGGAAAACAAATCAAACAAATAAAATTTAGGTTCATTTACTGACTAAAAAAGTTATTCGAAGTATCAAATCTGCATCACAAACATTCATAATATATATGTGTCACAAATAATTTCGACTGCAACTGAAATGCAGGTGTGCATATTGATTATACAGGGTGTTAAATAAACGTTTTTCTATCAGTGAAACTTGACACAATGATCATCAGCTTTGGATAAATCTAATCAATATAATCAATGGAATATTCCCCAGATATAATGCATTACACCTTCACAGATATAGGAATATTGAATAGTGACTTTTCAATTGTACTAGATTCCAAATTGTACTTGATTTTAGATTATGAAAGATTTGATAATAAATGTTTCAACGATCAGTGAGTATTTTATAATATGCAGAGAATACCTTTTGTCAGCAAGATTGTGAATAAGCCAGAAAATGTTGTTTGACCAGAGCTTATTGATATTTCCAGCTTCCAAATTACATCCTGGTCAATTTCATCATCATTTTGGGCTCCTCTTTCCAGATTTCAGGAGAGCATACGAGTCTGGTGAGACGTCAGGTGACCTATAAGTATGCTTAGTCCAGCCAGTACGTTGAATTTATGACATCAAGTTGGAAATTTTCTCTATCTTCTTGAAATTTACATCAATAGTCTTCCAGCATTAACAGGAACAATAAATCGGCTCTAAAAGCCAGGACAATCTTTCCGTGAAGATTGTTTCCTCAAATCATCAAAAATGCTTACTCTTTCGAGTCCATAAAAAAGCATTGATGAGCAAAAGTTACATAATCTTCCAAATCCAAACAGTGAAGATTAAAAGTACAAAAGCAAGTAAAAGTACAATAAAAGTAAAATAACAGAACATAACAGTCTGGCAGAACTATAACATAGAAAAATAGAAAACATGTTGAAATAACGTAACCTCAAGATGATGAAAGTTCACAAATTAATTTCCATGAATATGGACCAAATTCCATAAAAATAATAATTTCTATAAATCAAAAATATTCTTAATAATTGAATGGTTACCTCTAATTAGATGTTCTTCATGAGAAATGGTGGATGATTAGAAATTAACTTTAGCGGACATCCACCTAGGAGTTCATTCGATGATGGCCAGATGCAGAAATGAACGATTTTCAATTTTTCTTTCTCTTTTCTAGTTGTAAATTCAAATGTCCATGTCATAAAAGTCAAAAAATCATAGTAACCAAATAGCCAGATTCGAATCAACCGTTGTAATAACCGATATCAGGTTCAAATGAAAAATCAATACAAATCAATACAGATCAATAACAATAAGAAAACGCTGACGGCCTACTATCTAGACATTCTAAAGATATAGCGAAGTTTATCAACCTTGATATGTTACTGTCGCGATCCTGCTCGTTGAAGGTCTGAACACTGAACCAACTGAACTATTCGTCAATGCTACGTGGGACAAAGGAACAAAAGAAAAAGAATAAGAATTAAAATTACAACCTTAACAACTCGTTTGACATTTCATATGAATATTTTCAAAACAAACTGAAATAATGAACGTTCATCAAGTCAACAAAACATAACATGCTATTAAAATCAATTATGCAAGGAATATACAGGATGATCTCCAATGTATGCCATCGTGTATGCCAGTGACTCGCAGCTCCATGAAATCTGTAACAGAAAAGCTCAAAATATCCTACAAAAGGGATGCAAGTTCTCAAAATACATTCAGTGAAAACCAGAGTTGAATTAATTACTCTGAAAAGGTCAGTTGAATACTTGGTACTATCAATATTTCATAGAAAAAGTAACATTTACTAAAAGTGGATGTTACAGTGTTTTTCTTGAATTTCTGGAGGTAATATGCCCCGGGGAACACCTGCCTTGCCAATGTGTTCCAGAGCCCCGCTGTTCATTGGATGAACGAATCTTTGGAAAGAGATGTTCTGCAGGTCCCCAAAGTGACCACGAAGGGGTGCTACGCCTCAACTCGACAGGTTAATCTCGCGGGGACTGTCAAGGGTGGAACAATTTTTGATATTGCAGGAAAGCATCGTTCATGAAAATATCTATAAAATAGAGCCAGATCGCCAATTTTTCTACGGTGTTCCAGAGCAGTGAGTGAGTTTGTGAGCGAGGCGTCACCCACGAGACGAATTGTCCTTTTTCGGATAGAATCCAACAGTTTCAGGGTATGTTTGGGTGCTGCACTCCAAATATGGGATCAGTATTCCGGACAGGTCGAATCTGTGCCTTATAGATCATAAGCAGCTGACTGGAAGTGAAGTAGCTCCTGGCCCGAAACAAAAAACCAAGTTTTTGGGATGCACTTTCAGCGATTGATCCCACGTGATTTTCCCAAGAAAGGTTATTGCTGATAGTTATACCAAGCATCGAAATGGATGTCTGCGAAGGTATGGTTACTCCTGACAAGCTTATGTTGGGCACAGTGAGATCGACTTTTCTAGAGAAAAGGCATGCTTGTGTTTTGTTTGCATAACATCCGCCCGAAATTTATCATTGATATGCATAAACGAATACTAATGCAAGTGTTACTTTGCCTATAGTGCTGATTGATTTTCAGTTAGCCAGCTTACCCTACGAAACCTACACACTGGTTTGAAAATTCTTTGGCTCTCGTCAGTGCAGGGTATAGTTTCCAGCCAGCAGGTTGACTATATTAAGGAATTAGGGAATAAGGGAAAAAAACTTTTTTTGTTGAAATCACCGTTTACGAATAACAATGCGTGCGACAAAATGGTATCCCAAAAATTTTGTTTGATAATATACTATCCTTTTACCAAGGTGATTATTGTCACTTTCATTATCAACCAAAATCACTGTTCTGATATGCGTGATTTGCAGGAATGGCACTTGAATCTAGTAGGTATATTAATAATTGATAACGACTTGTCATATGCTGTCATGATCATGGCTACACCTTAAGCAAAATGTATCGAAAAATAAGAGTATCAATCTCAGCACGAACCCACAAATAAATAAGTAATAATGAAAGTGTCAAGTTGTTAGAAATAAATCTTGATCAGGGACTAAAATATAAACTCGCTTTGTAAAAGATTGGCCAGTCAAATATTTCTGTTAAGGAGACTAAAGAAGTCTGTTAGTATGAAAATACTGATGAATATAATATTTCTCTATCTTCCATTCACACCTGTCATATGGTGCAACATTGTGGGGCAACTCGTCCCACGCGACCCAGGCAACCAGATGACGTTTCAGTGACGTCTTTTCTACGTCACTTGAATACCAAGGTGACGTCAGTAGTTGACGTCGCATTGACGTGATAATGACGTGAATAAGTCACAGCCCAATGACGTCATATTACTCACGTCGTATTGACGTCATTCGCTCACCAAACTGTGACGTCCGACTGACGTCATAATGACGTCAGAATGACGATTGAATTTGGCGATGATACGTAAAAAAGAGTCCTTCAACATGGTGTGATAAACATCACTAGCCTCTGATGACATTATATAATATTGATTATATGCATTGTTGGGCCTGCTTGGTGGGTCCCTCCTGAGTCATGTTTATTCACACACCAAACTGTGACGTCCGACTGACGTCAGAATGACGATTGAATTTGGCGATGATACGTAAAAAAGATTCCTTCAACATGGTGTGATAAATACCACTAGCCTGCTTGGTGGGTCTTCATTCAATCGCCTATTCAGCAGCGCCATCCTTCAGTACGCATCTCCATCAGTATGCAATCAGTTACTCGTATTTGTATCAAAAATGATGTAGTTTGTGTCGGCGAGATGTAAGCAAACAAAGAATAGCTTGATAGCAATGGAAAGGATGTTGGCGAATTCGGCTGCACTTTGTTGAATAATGTATATTGATGCATTCTTTGTCACCCAACAAAAATCTAAATAGTAAATTATTGATAAATTTACTAAATGACGAAGCTCACCAGATTGGTACGTCACACCGACGTGATTTTTACGCACTGCACTGCACTGCAACGTCATAAGAGTGACGGTTCCAATATAGGTATACCTGAACAATCATTTTTATATATACATAGCTTGTTGGTTTCCGAGATATACAGTGTGTCGAAGTTTTTTAGAAAAAAGTTTGTCTACTACTTTTCGGGTATATTAATAATTAGAATAAAACTTGCATGTTGATTCGCTTTCATGAGTTATACTTCTGTTTCATATGATGATATATAAGTATCCATGGTTTAGAGAAGGTCTGGGAAAAATGGACGTCGACAGGACGTCCCTGCATCGTCATGAAACTGACGTCTTCTTTTACCCATCTAAGTGACGTTCAGTCGACGTCGAAACGATGACTTGATTATCACGTCATAGAAAGTACGTCATAGTGACGTCATAAATTGGTGTGTGACGCCTCTGACGAAAAATCATCAATCAGGGACGTTACAGTGACGTGATCATTCGTCATCTGGTTGCCTGGAGAGTTGAGCTTTTGTACATCAGAATCGGGCTGTCAGGATCATTGCCGGAGTTGGGCCCATTGTGTCGTGCAGGCCATATTTCAAGGAATTCAATATTTTGACTTTGCCATCAATATACATTCATCAATGTCTCATTTATGTACGGAGAAATTAACAAAAAATACAGCTGTCCTAGCAATGTTCATTCATATAATACCGATATTGTCAAAGGATACAAAATCTGAGACTTAGACTAACAACGTCTTCCAAAAACACTGTAAACGTTGAATTATTCAATGAACTACCAGAGCACTACGAACAAAAACTACCCATACAACTTATGCTTTTTCCTTGATTGCATTTATGTATTTTCATTATTATCTGGTTTTTAATCTGTATGTTGATGTTATATTATAGACTTTTTTTATATTATGCTAAGTATCACTAGATGTCATTTCATTCCTCTTTCCATTTCTTGTATTAACTTCACCTGTCATAAATCTACTATATGTAACGTGATCAATAAAAAAATCTAACTATCTATCCATCTATATTTTGATTAGAACTGAAAGGAAGTGCTTTATTCGTAGTTACAATGGGTACACATTTCAGTTTGACAGAACTATAATGGTTTTGGAATATATTGCTAGTAGTGAACAAAATATAGACCTTGGTAGCATGGAATATTATACTCCTCGGCTGAAGCCTTTAGATATGATATTGGTCCCCAGGTTATGATGATGAATTATTTACTTTTTTTTCAATTGTTTCGGACGTTACTTGATGCAAATCCATGACAAATGTAACAACTTCACGAAAAATAAGATTTTCACAAAATTCTTAAACACACAACATGTTTCGCTTACACAGTAGCTTCGTCAGGTGATATACTGGTACAATAAACTGAACCAACGTCGGCTTTCTTAACTTTCATATATCATACTTTTCCAACTTGAAGGACTAGCTACCTGTGGACAGGCTCGATGAACCTTCATTTTCGGAAAATATGCACAATATCTACATTAAAATACGGTGTACCGGATTAACTTGAAAGGGTTGATAGCAAATAATAGTATATTATGTAACAAGTGTTATAAACGTCCTTTTAGTAACGAGTATTTTAAGCACGAGCGGAGCAGAGCGGAGCGAGTGTTCAATAAACGAGTGTCTTGAAGAGATTATAAACGCGTTACATACTATGATTTTTCTACGAACTCCGAAAATTACATTAACATACCTGCTATTCCTGCTAACCTACAAAATAATTCGAAAGGAATGGGAATTGAGAAGATAATACATGCAACTGCATGTAACCAGCGAGACACGTATAAGTGATATTGGTTGAACATGTGTCCAGTCCATTGCTTACTAACCTTTGTTTCACGTTTATTGTCATTCTTAGCGCAGAATAAATAAATTTTTCTCAAAGATGGATGCTTCATTTTTACACTTCTTGGAGATATGCAAGTACCAGAACATTCTCTTCGATTTCACTTTCGTCCATACTTTTCGCATATATTTCTAATGAAGAATTCTGATACACACGAATATTGTTTGAATGATTCTGATACAAAATTTGAAAATAACAGTTGACAGTTAATACAACTGACAGGCCAGACATGTATCAAACTACTGAAGCTGTGTTTAATGAACTGTGTTGCCATGGTGAATGTGTTTAAGAAATCGTGTTGCCATGGTAACGTGTTTAATATTCTGAATAAATCACAGATCGACAATTCGTGATTAATCGATCATTTAGCGTGGTACATATCCGTACGCTAAATGCCATTTTAGTTATGTGAGTAGAAAAAACAAATAACACGTTGGGAAGCTTTATCAAAAATGATAAAGAAAAAACTTGTAAATTCGGAAAATCAGGGGTATACTGTAGCCTACTTTTCTCAACCTCCAAATAATTACTACAGAATATAAGAAAATAAGTTACATGTATGCAGACGGCAGCTTTTCATCGGAGAACAGATAAGTGAATTCGCGTTAGAATTAAATGCCCATCAATTCAAGTTTTTTTTAAGGGCGCCACTCAATTTATTTGAAAAGTTGATAATACTTGGGAAACTGAGAAAGCCAAATATTTACACCTAAATATGTATAAAAAATTCTCTTAGATTGCTGGGACAGACAAGTACATGAATGAAACCAAAAATATCTTCAAAACCTATTTATTACACCCAAATGGACAAGGCACATGTCAATCGCTGTAGAGGCCTTAGAACTTGCAATTAATACACTAAGATAATTACTCAATACTCAAATAAGGAATGAGACAATAAATCATCATAATCCAACAATAACACGGGATAGTATAAAAATTCAGTTTGATATGGTGTAAAAAGAAATATGAAAAATGACAACCGCTGTCACATGGTACCATGGGAAAGCTTCACAAAAGCCTTCATTTTCATATGATGGTGAATGATGAAATTTATAAAAAACTAAACATGAAAACAGGTGAAAAATTCAGTTTTTCATAAAAACCTGGCGTGGTCCTCTCCAGTGATTCAGATCACCCCGATCACAGTCCACTGGGTGCAAAGGTGAGCAGCATAGGTCACTGCGACGAACACAAACGAAAAGGTGGCCCTCCGCTGAACTGGTGGGCTAAGCTCCGCTGTCTCTCCTCCTGGTATTCCTCCTGGCGTTACAACGAAGTATAGCTCAGCAGCTCAGCATACGGTGCTGCGCCTGGAGTCCAGAGTACTCCTGGTCTCCACTGGTCAAAATCCCCGAACAAGATGGTAAGATCGTCCTATGGGAGATCTTGACGAGGGAAAGGTGGTGTCCTCAATGGAAACTAGAGACACAAACAGCTTCCATCCGGTCGTTTCACGACCCTACGATCATCTACCGAGTAATATGGTCTCCTACGACCCTATTGAAAAAAATAGGCTCAATTAACATCCTGTACATCTCCTACCACGTGGATCACAAAAAGAAAAAATACAGCCAGAATGGCGAGACATACCAATTCAGAAAATAAAATCATGCCAGTTTAAACTGCTTACCTTCTGCGAAGGGTCGAACCAGCACCAAAAAATTGGGGGGCCATGCTGTAGGGCTCCCAGGTGGCAACGGACAATCTCTCAATGATTACACAAAAATGACTTGGCTATTGGCCTTAGAGCTTGTAAAACACTCGAAAATACAAATCCCCAAAATGGGTTTGACTAAAAAGCCAAATTTATAGGGCTTACTGCCGGACCAACAAAACCTTCAGCCTTCTTCTATCATGGCCGCTGAGAAAAAGCCACAAGGCCGAAAGTTTCTCCAACTCCAAAACCCCTCCTTTTTCCCTAACTTCATCCAAAAATCCCTGGTACCATTTTTGCCAACACAATACGTAGAAGGTCACACACAGGAGAAATTATTTTTCACATGGGTTAAACCAATGGCTGTTTGAAAAACTCTTCGACGAACCACGGGCTGTTTCAAAACTCGTCGACGAAACACTGTCGTGAGCCATCCTCTCTAGTCGTCCAAGCCAGCGGCAGTAACAATTGCTGACAAGACATGCGACTGTGAAGTGTGTCAAACTGACATTGACGTCCTGGAGAAAAAACATCAAAAATGTCAAAGGTGTCAAGTGAGCTCATTCTTAACAACAATGAAAATCCTAGAAAATTAATAAACCTCTTCTTCGAAAGGGACACGTCCTAATGGAACAGTCAACCTAATGATCCCTGAAATAGTCAAGCAAATCCATTCATCCTAGTTGGAGAACACTACAGGTAAGCGATTGTTTTCTTATACGTCCCCAAAAAAATTAATTAACCTTTTGATTTCAGGCTAAAAGAACTTTCACTTATCAACCTGTCTTTCGGCATTGACCCCTTTCAATATCAGAACCTGTTTATTTGGATCAGAAAAAGAAGCCTCAGCTTGGATCATCACATCCTACAGGTGTACTGATATCAGAGAGGATGCTAAGAAAATTGATGATAAATTTCCAAAATAAAAGGTGTGTGATATGAATCAACTGCAATTAAAAGTGTTAACTATACCAGGTATTTGCATCATTTATCTGACTGAGTGTTCTCTGTGAATATGTACATAATTGATGATTTATTTACCTGAATATTTCCAAGACCTGTATGAAAATCAAAACCAAAACTATATTCAGAAAATCTAAACGCTACAATACAAACTCAACTGTGGATCTTGTTCTAAGGTTTAAATTGATCATCAGACTGGTCGTACACTTACCCAGCGCATTCATGAACAAAGGATGAATTTTTTGAAAAAAAAAACAAATTCAACTTACGTCAACCATATATTAGAAGAAAACCATAGTCTTGATGATAATTTCGAAATTCTACACGTAGAGAATGGAGGATTGAAACTCAATAATTTTGAATCATTAGAAATCAACGAACTCAAAACTTTTGAAATTTTACCTAATCAATTAGATCTCAATAGTTCACCACTGTTGAATCTGTTTTCTCAGTCGGTAATCATCATTATTTGCTATCAACTTTTCCAAGTTAATTCGGTACACCGTATTTTGATGTAGATATTGAGCCTTATTTCCGAAAATTGAGGTTTATCGTACCTGTCCACCGGTAACTAATCCTCCAAGTTGCGAAAGTAGGATATATGAAAGTTAAGCAAGCCATCGTCAGTTTAGTTCATTGTGTTAGCGAAACATGTCGTGTTCTTGAGAATTTTGTGGAAATCTCATCGTTTGTGTAAATTTTACATCAAATTATTTACTACCTTGATGTAGAAATTACTATTTCACTTATAAATCATTGGACAAAACATGATATCGATAGATTAACCCAGATTCTCGTTTTCGATACAATGTTTCAAACTTCCTGTAACAACAGTTCCGATCGCGTTTCTTGTTTCGAATGTCTTTTTGTATGCTAAATTGAATTCGATGTCGGAACTTTTATGCGCCCCTGGGGCTGTATAGTTTTGGGAGAGTTATAATGGAGATGAACTTGGATCATGACATGGTTCTGCATTTGACAATGTGCCAAAATGTTGAAGCGTCAGCGTAAATGATTTAGGGTGTCCCAGAATAACGTTCGTATACTCCAGAAGGAAATTTTGCAGATAAAGATTCTTTGTTATTATCACCTAGAATCTCGGGATTCGGTACTTAAGGGTGATTCGATCTCACAAAATGTACATGGAAAAATGGAAATTGTAACCGATGCTATAAAAATGCGCGAAGTTTGATTGTTTCAAGATTCATTCCATTTTTACTATACCAAAATATAATTCTTCAATCATTTTCACATGAATTAGGTATTCTGTAAGAATTCTGTGAAACAATTCGTTTTCGTGAGGAAAATTCACCTAGTTTATAATAGTTTGTGATATTCAGTCAATTTTCATTGTGGGTATTTTCTGAATCAATCAATATCACGAATAACTCTAATAAAAAGGAACTAACTGGAAATGTGAAATTTTCATCATCAAATTCTGAATTGTTATCATAAGAAACACGCTAAAAATTATTAAGAAGTTCTTCGCAAATCAAAATGAAATTTGACACTTTTTCCGAAAGGGAATCAGGAGAACAAGTCCTGAGAATTATTTTTTTTTTGGACGAGTAGACAAAATTCTAGGCCAAGCCGTAGACGAGTCCTGGAAGTCTGAGAGTCTAAGAAAACTGATTTTGGACGTGTTGCGTACACATTTTTTTCGGCAACATATGTAGAATGACAATTCGATGGGACACATTTCCACATTACATTCCTCTGTGGAATATATTATTCTTCCTTTATTGATTTTTATCTGTATCAAATACTAGAATTTGACCAGAATATCTATACCTTTTAACTGCTTCTTTGGAAATTTCGTATTGACCTTCCCAAACTCACTATCGCTGCTGCATTCGATAGTTTATTGCGATAATTGCAACCGAACTTCCAAAAATCTAAATGTCAACTAATTTCAGGTCAAATAGCTGTCAGCCGATATTTCGCTGCTATGGTAATTATCATCTGCATTTATCAAAACCTTATCTATCAAGATTCTCATAGTAACAAATACAACAACAATGTGATACTTCCCGACCTAGTCAGGGACTGAACTCAGTTCCAAATTAACCTGAACAAATTGTAGTTTCCCTCGTTTTTCTATTTCACATGAAACGATGAAACAAAAATGTTTCAACATTTTCCAAAAGAAAAAATGATGAAAAATAAAAAGAAACAGTATGTTTGAATAAAAATGTCCACAAGAACACCACAATCACCGGAATTATGAATTGGTTGACAGCTAAATATTAATAAATTGACAAAGCCCATGACCATGGGCGAAACGTACTTCTACTTAATCCTTTGAATTTATTTAGAAAACCGATTCCAAACCCCAAGAAAAAGCTGCAAATCAAACACACTGTATATGTATACATATTAGGTATATGATCCTGACACGTTGAAATCGACACGACCTCACATTTATTGTGGATGCAGCGGATGCACTTCAATCTCCTATATTTCACTTCGCGACTTCGCCATTCCTTCGCATGGAGTATCCGCCAATATTAATTTTCGACTTTGGGGCGCGTCCCGGCAACATTTCATTCAAGTAATATCGTTTGCATACATAAACCATTTTCACAACGCCGGCACAGTTGCCAAACTCCCGTAATTCAGTTTCCTCCTAATTGAAACGCTACGAGTAAATAAGTCTCGGCTAATTGTGTGATTGCACTTTGAATACTCCCGCTTGGTCTGGTAAAGGCACAAATATAATAACGACCTGAGTTGGATGATTATAGGTGTAGAAGGCTGGTTTTAATTTCGTCGATGTCAAAAGGTTGGTTAATTTAACATGAATGTGATACCATAGCAAGTGATACTATTTTGTCGAAACTTTCACACCAACATTTCTGACCGATTAGAAGCCTGTATTTTGTATCTTTATCTACAACTATGGAGTCAATCACACATTGCTAACTCGATTTTCAACATTTAATGACAGACATTATTGTGATGAATCGAATAATAAGAGTGATAATGACAGTAGGATGGCGTAATAATCTGACATCCCATCGTCTTGTCATATTCAACTAGATAGGTATTCGATCTACTAGTTTTCCTAAAACGTTTGTGAAATACACGCAAATTCAAAAGACGCTCCTCACATGGTTATCATAGTTTTAATCACCTCAATTCTACTAATACACGGAGAAATGAAAATTCACTGTTTTTCATTCTCAACAGTGATCGTCTACCATCATGAGTAATCATAACCATAAATCATAATTCATAAAATAGGATTTGACACTTGACAATTGCAGATTGGCTCACACTTATAAACCATGGAACTGTGTTGTTGTTGATAACTAGCGTCTAGAGACAGGGTACTACAATTAATCATCGCGGTGGAGGAACGCTACAGCGGAAGCAAGTTAATGAATAATCTGCATTGTTTATCATATTTTCAAAATCAAAATCATTGAAATAAGTTATAAGCTGTTCGTTGATTGAAATTTCTGTCAATAAGTTTTCGATTGAATAAATGAGTATTTCAAATCAGATTTAGTGATTTTGCAATGAATTAACCTTCATTAACTCCAAAGATATATTTCCGGACTCTCAGAGTTGCTTCGATATTGGAATAGTTGTAGATAAAGTATAGTATTCTACTCGCACATAATGACTATTACCCACTCAGATGATAACAGCACTCGCCTTCGGCTCGTACTGCAACTTTCATCTTCGTGGGTAATAGCCATCATTATGCGCTCGTTGAATAATATACTATTATACCGTTGATTCATATATTACCTACGCTTACGCTGGGTATATACCACAGCAACTAAAAAAATGTCCCTTGGGATAAATCATTCAGAGAGATTATATTTCTATCAACTATCAACTTGAGCTAACTGAATTTGTAAAAAACTCACGGGTAAGAAGGAATTTTTGATTAAACGAATCCATTTTCGTTAAATTGAATTGCTTCGTACAAGATTTTTCATTAGAATGAAGCAATTGATACACTCATCTCAAATCAATCGGTTTGCTTGCTCCATTTCTCGGAATTTCTTGATATGAATTTGTTCAACATAAACAGTATATTTCTCCATTCAAGAAAAAAGCAACTTCAAGTGACATGAATCCTTATTTATATTGGTTCGATAAAATCTCGACTTGTATGGAAGACTTGCAGTGACGTATAAACAGCAGTACGTTCTGGAGACGGAACTTCTTTGTTTTTATTGAAGTGTTCAAGAACCTTTGTTACAAAGTTGTACCTAGTAAGGTGATATTCCTTTTTATTTTATCAGGAACATGGTAAGAACCTTGATATAAATTATTCCTGAAACCATAACTAAACATCACTGTCAACGCATTTGAAATTGTTTTTATGCACACATTCGTACAGCAGTCATTCAATTTTTTTTTATATTCTGGTACCCACGAAAAGGGATATTCTGTTATATTCAGAGAACATCGTGAGAACCCAGGAAAATAAGGTAAGGATTGGTAATCTCCTTGAATTCCTGGAGGTTATATGCCTCGGAAAATACCTCTCTTGGCAATGTGTTCCAGAGCCTCGCTGTTCGTTGGATGAACGAGTCTTTAGGAAGAGATGTTTTGCAGGTCTCCAAAGTGACCAGGAAGGGGTGCGAAGCCTCAACTCGATCAGTCAATCTCGCGGGGACTGCCAAAGGAGGAACAATAATTGTTGATATTTCTGAAGAGCATCGTCCAACTGCTCAAACAGATGGCTGAGAGGGACATGAGAGCTATGGAACAATGGATGAATTCGAAACTACTAACTATAAATTTTGTAAAAACGAAATTAATGACATCCACATGTATACGAATCGAAACGGTCCTGATCACAACACACTGGATATTGGTAATGATATACTCATACATAGAACTGAAACAGTTGAATTCTTGGGAATAACTATAGATCACCATCTCAGATGGAAACAACACATCCAAAATGTCACAGGAACCCTGAGATGTCTTTTGTTCAATAATTAAGACTCAAAGTCTCGCTCCAAGTGAATTATAATTGAATCATATGTGCTACATGTTTCGACTCCTAGGAGTCATCATCGGGCTAAAATACAACACTTATAAATAAAAGAAGTTCTATCACTATTGGAAAATGGATGACATACCTTGCTAGGTAGGAGGAGAAATGAAACTATAAAATTGTCGACATAGTTCATAGGGGTTTTAAGCCCAATATAATTTTGAAAAACATTTTTGAATTTTGGTTTTTTGAACCTCCAAGTAAACATTTTTCAACAAGATGCTTCTTTTTGGATCAAATAAACATAGTGTACAGCAAATGGCGCGAGTATGAAGTGAACAAACCGACAGACTACTTGATTTGAAAGATAAATATGGTAGATAAAAATAATTTTTCGACAAACAAGTGACAAATGTCATCTATCAAAAACACAAAACATTGAAGTTGACTCAATAGGCCATACATCAAAGTTCATAACAAACAAGGAAATGTGTCTAGATTGACTAAGTCGGGTATTTAAAATTGTGTTTTTTGAATCAGGAATAACAACGTTAAACAAAGGGATTGCCAATGCAACCAATGAATGGAGAGGAAGATTACAAAATGGAATTGAAAGTGGATAGGCAATCAAATCTTACTTGTTCATTAAGACAAACAGTTGAATTTGAATGGGCAGATCTATTGATTTCTAAAATTTCCAGAAGGTTAAGCTTTTTTCCTTTAGGATGAACATGTAGGACTTCAAAATCTTCTACTATATTATGTTTGTGTTTATTCTCGAGAACATGGTTTACGAAAGAAGATGTAGTGTTGCTAATATTAGAGTTAATATATTTGTCAATTGTCTTTTCATGTTCTGCTATCCTGGTGGGAAAAGCTCTCCCTGTCTGCGAACGTATTATTCTGCATTGCAATCAGAGCATTTGATCTTGTAAACGCCTGACTTAGAATGTACAGGGTTTTTATCTTTGTTATTAACAAAAATGGAACCTAAACTATTATTGGTTTTGAAAGATAAAGAAATGTTATGTTGTGCAAAAATTTTTGAAAATTTGAGGAAATGTGGGCCAAAATAGGACATAGATCTGTATATCCTGTTGGATTTTTCGATTGATGGCAGAAGGTTCCTGTTAATAAATTCTGATTGGTGTTTATAAAAAAGTTTGTTTAATAAATTTAGTGGAAAACCGTTATTATGTGCAATTTGTATTATTATGTTGAGTTCATCATTGAAAGAACTTACTGAAAGAGGTAAATTGAAGAGTCTATGAAACATACTATGAAAACTAGCAAATTTCTGTTGATAGGGGTGATTGGTGCTGAACGGTATAGCTGTGTCTGTATGGGTGGGCTTCCTGTAAATGTCGAAAGTGAGGTTGTTGTGAGATCTATTGATCTTCAAGTCCAAAAAGGGGATAGAACCGTTAACTTCAACTTCCATGGTGAATTTGACATTGGGGTGTAAAATTGTTGAGAAAAATTAAGAAATCATTAAGCATAGTACCATCGCCATCAAACAAAACAATAGAATCATTTTGTTCAAATTCAAGTTACTGGCGAATATTCTAATACTGAAGGATCTGAAAGTAATTTATTACGCCCTCATGGAATTCAGACCAGATATGGCATTATTGGATGGGGGTGCTGTGAAGCAATACTTGAAAAGACTTGAGGTCAACCAGAAAAATATTTTGAATTTAATGTTGAAATAGAAAAACACTTATCCATCTACAAAGTTATTTCAAGAAACGAAAACTTTCGACATTCAGCAACTCTTTTGTTACTGAATCATTATAAATCAGTTCAATGAAAAAGATGAAATACAAAGAATCAATCCATGTACAACACTCGCCAACGCTACACAAAGTACAAGACACAACTTGCACAAAAAACTATAGGAAAACGAAATTGATATTACATATATGCCCGAAACTATTCAACATACTTCTTAGTGAAATGATTGAAATTCGCACAAAATATCGCTTCAAGAAAACAGTTAAACATTTTCTTCAAGTACTCGATAAGTCGGAACTGAATAAATTATTTGATTGATACTTCGTTTTCCATGACCTATTGAATGAGGTACTTGAGTTATTTCAATTGTTTATTTTTTTCTCGACTCTATATTGCTTTTTGTCAATATGTTAGTCTATATAGGTGTATTGAATATTTAATTCATATTATTTTTGTTTCTTGATTCGCCTTATTTCAAAAAATTTTCGAAATTTCATTCAATAATACAATAGGTAATAAACTATTGATTCGATATATTATTTGAATATATCATTCATATCATGAACATAATAATATAAACAAAATGAATGATAAGATATCCCACGCACAGTCTTTTGACTTTGTGGGTACCTCCGGTTTATTGTAATATTTATACTATATCATTATGTACTCATATTATGATTTCTGTACTACCCATTTGTATTTGTATATTCGTATTTATGTATTCATGTTCATTATAATAAACTATTATCATTACAATTATCATTATATCTATAAAATAGAGCCAGAGAAGTTAGTGAGTTTATGAGCGAGGCATCACCCTCGAGACGAATTGCCCTTTTTTGGACAGAATCCAACAGTGTCGGGGTAGGTTTGGGTGCTGCACTCCAAATATGGAAACAGTATTCCAGGACAAGTCGGATATGTGCCCTATACATCATAAGCAGCTGACTGGAAATGAAATAGCTCCTGGCCCGAAACAAAAAAACAAGTTTTTGGAATGTTCTTTTAGCAATTGAGCTCACGTGATATTTCCTAAAAGGTGATTCCTGATAGTAATACCAAGCATCGAAATGGATATCTTCAAAGGTATGGTTACTCCGGACAAGCTCATGTTGGGCACAGTGAGATCGGCTTTTTTAGATAAATGGTATGCCTGTGTTTTGTTTGCATTGAAATCTACTAAGTTATTGGATCCCCATTCGAGAATTGTTGCCATGTCCATATTTATGTTGTCAATTTTTCTCCCTCGTTTGTTTCTGATTTGCCTGGCTGGTATTGGAGCCCTGGAAGGAAAGGCAATATGGTGGGTTCTATCATCCGCAAAGCTGTGTGTGAAGGTACTAATAGGAGTAGGTAGGTAATTGTCCATTCTTTATGTATTTTTTACTCGATTCCTGATTAGAATGATTGAGCCAATGATAATATGTCTCCTTCGTGTTTTTACATACCTATATGAATTTTTATACATGCCCTCTTGTCGACGCAGAAGTTCTTATTACCAGAAAATATCTGGCTGTCTAGAAATTTCGTTTGTTTTCGACAATATTTGGCTGTGATTAATGGGAATGTTGTTTCTTCTGAAGCAAGTTCTATAGGTATGCGGTTTATTATTCCTATTCAACAAACCACTCTGCAAAACACCCATTGGTGATTTTACTTTCTTCTTCAGAATGTTGAACATCCAAGCAATTTCAAGCACAGTGACATTCTAGGCAAGAAGACGAGGACAGCAAACCACAAAAATCTGAAAGAATAAATATTCCACCTCCTAAGTAGGCTACACATAGTATCCGATGATTTCACTATATATGTATGTTTTCATTTATATTATACATGTTTTAAGTTTTGTCATGTTATAATAGGATGACCAAGTTTTGATAACATAGCCTCTAGTTTACCAACTGTAAGAATTAATTCGATTTGATACTCGTCAATACTCCAATAGTAAGCTATATCCACCTATTATAATGAGATATCATCTATTTATGATAATCTTGAAATTTCTTGTTTCAAGAACAAAATTGTTCTAATATGATGGGAGATTACTTATCTTTTTCACATAACTTCTGAACGGCTGACCCGATTGGGTTGAGATTTTATACGAGTATTCCGATGTTGTCCTGGATGATTCAATAATACAATTGGAATTAGTAGGTAGCGCCACCAAAAATGACCACATGGCTCTATGCCAGCGTCATCAGGCCTATGATAGCATATAGGTCAGTAGATTGGTGGCCAAAGACACACCAGGCTGGAGTGATTCGAAGGCTCAGTGCTATTCAAAAGCAAGCGTGCCTGAGTGCCACTGGTGCAATGAAAACCACTCCAACAGCCGCTTTAGAGGTCCTCTTGAACCTACCACCACTACAAATATATATTCAAGGCGGAACCAGAGCAGTCGTGAGTAGAATGTCAAGGGGTCAAGCACCCATAAGCAACGCGCACGGTAAAGACTATAGGAAGCTATATGAAAAGTTGGAAAGCGACCCCATCATGGGGATGCCAACGGATGGCATAATTCCAAGATATAGCTTTGAAAAAACTTTTGAAATAAGTTTAACAGACAGAGAGGCATGGAAGGAAGGACCTCCTATCAATGCAGACATTGCTGTCTATACGGACGGCTCCAAAACTGAGGAAGGATCAAGAGCTGGTATGTATGGGGCCAAGCCAAAGACAAGAATCTCACTGAGCTTAGGCAAATACGCGACGGTGTTTCAGGCAGAAATTATTGCAATACATCATTGCGTGAAAGAATTGATAAGGCAAGAGTTTAAAAGCAAAACCATTGCAATCTATTCAGATAGCCAGGCGGCAATCAAAGCAGTCAACTCTATGCAAGTTAACTCAAAACAAGTATGGGACTGCTCAGAAACCCCAAATGCACTGGGCAGTCAGAACAGATTGACTCTAGCATGGGTACCAGCACATACAGGGTACGAGGGCAATGAAGAGGCAGACTCACTTGCCCGAGTAGGAGCAAACAAAGCTCTCAATGGCCCAGAACCCTTCTGTGGTATTGCGAAAGCTATACAAAAGACTATTATCAAATCATGGATGCAAACTAAATCTCAAGAATGGTGGAACAACTCGCCAGGAATGAGACAGGCAAAAGAGTTTATTAAAAAACCATCGCCAACATTCACAGAATATCTACTAAGCCAGAAACGGAGTTCAACTAAAATACTAGTGGGACTTCTCACAGGGCATTGTAGGCTCAAAAAATACATGAGTACGATAGGTCTGACTGAAGAACTGCTGTGCAGGTTCTGTCAAGAAGAGGAAGAAACAGCAGTACACATACTTTGCCACTGTGAGGGCTTGTCAAGACTAAGGTTCCTTACGCTTGGTGAGGAAAAACCAGGAGCCCAGAGATACACAGGAGATCTGAAAGCTAGCCTATGGAGTCTCATAGAGAAGGCGGGGCTAGCCGAAGAACTCTAATCCATTTTGAGGGCAGGCACAATAGATCTGAAAAGGTCGCAGTGAGTAAGTATATAATAGTAGCTATAGGTGAGCACAAAAAAAATCAAAGAAATAACAAAAATATATGTATATATATGAACATAATGTGCATGACGCCATTTGCTTTGTTGTTTTCCAAAATCAGATCATTAAGAGCCGCGCTGTGGTTTTAGGTGTTTTTGTCAGTTACCCTGTATGTATGAATGTTGTGTCTGCGAGAATATTCTCATAATCGTGATAATTTGATATACACATTTGCTTGATTCTGATTCTGATCAATTTCCTTTTTCGAGTATCTATTTCTTGTCAACTGTGCATTTAATTTCCATTTCAACTGATTTTATTCAAGAGTCAAAATGTATTCCATGAAAATTCTTGAGGAAAAACAAACCTAATAACATAATGTGCAAGACGCCATTTGAAAAAAAGTTCACAGTGGCTGATAATATCTGCAATCAGTCATTATACATTTGCTTTTCTGTTTTCCATAATCGTTTGACGTGTTTTCCATCAGTCACCCTGTATGTATGTGGGTTGCGCCTACGAGAGTATTCTTATAACCTAATTAATAAACATATTCGCTTGGGATTGATATTCTGATCAATTTGAGCATTGTAATACAAATATAGGGAAGTTGGATATCAGATCAGATTATGATGATGATTAGACAATTGATTATTCAATCATGTTCCTTAATCGATCTGCAGAATAAAAATCGAATTTCTATGACAAATACTTGTATTAGATTGAGAATTGAAGAAAAACAATATGCATTTCAAATTATTATTATTCGATCACTACTGTCAGTCGCGGGTGGAACGATTGATGGCTATAAGGACATACAAAGGTTTTTTCTGGTATCTAAAATACCTACCTACAGTTTTACATATACATGAAGTTCGTGAGAGGGCCATGCCCATGATCCCTATGGCCCCTCTCTCCTGGATCCGCCCCTGCATAACGATAACGAAATCCAATTCCTGCCATGATTCACGATTCACCTGCGTGTTAGTCAAAACGCGAATTTTTTGCTAGAAATTTCATAAGCAATTCCCCTCTCGTACTTTGAAATGCTCCGAAAGCTGTGATATCTTTATGATCTCTATATACGAAGGAATATCGATTCGAGAAAGTCTGTCTCATATCAGCTCATAAAAATAGATATACTTCTGAATGATAAATATGTCAAGCCGAGGAATCAGTAGGTATACAGTGCAGTGCACAAAAAACGGCCAGTGCTGTAACTTCTGAATTATTCGAGAACGAATTTCAGAAATTGGTTGGTAGCAAATATACCAAATTGCTCAATAATTGATAAAACAGTTTTTGTTTTATCACTTCTGGTTTCACTGGAGACGACCCCAACTTTCGAATTTCAAATGGGACACCCTGTATTGAATTCCATAATAATATAATAATGACATTCAATAAAATAATATAGTTCATTGAAAAAGGACAGTGTTGTATAAAATTCAATATGGATTTAGAATTATAGTTCAAATAAACCGCAAAACTCACTAAGGCAGATTGCCTGTGTGTGAGTTGTTAAAATTTATATAATTTACATTGGTTTGTTCTATACTAATTCTAATTGTATTTCAATTTCAATTTTGATTTGGATAACAATCCCTAATAACACACTCATGTCCCATGGATATCCTTAGGACGTCCTGTCGAGACATTCAGGACGTCCTGTAATGCCCCCAACTTTCTTCGTTCGTTGGCCTACTACAGGGGGTCGTTACAAAGTAAGTTTTCCTCGATCAATGGGTTCGTTGATTATTGAGGCAGGAGGCAGACTGAGATTGTAGACAATAAGACAACATATAGATAGTTACTCAGACATATATTCAGGTAGAATGGTCAGGCAGAGGTTAGAGGCAACAAAATCAAAGTTTGCTTACATTTTAGATTGCACATTATTGTTACACTGTTCACTTGTTTTTTCAATTGGCGAGAGATTCACTTCACTTTTACGTCTTAGTCACCAAAGTTGCAGATTACAATAAATCTACCTGAGTGGTCACTTACACAGGTATTATTAACGAAGTTCACTGGTACTGTTCGAACGTAGCATGTTTGATAGACAGATACAAAGTCGACTGGATACGTTTTGTATTGAGTCACGATTAAGACTCAACATTTTACATTCTGCTCGATAGATTCAATGATTGAAATTCAATCACTCCCGAGGCTCACTAACAAAACTTTCAACTAACACAACGGAGATCGAGACATCGTATTGGAGACTGATCAAGACTGCTTCAAGAATAACTTCAGACTGTCATTTTTTATTCGGATTGTTCCTGCTTTTATACAGAATTTAGCAATAAATTTTGGAAGAATCAATTAAATATAAGACAAGCTCCATGTTGTGTTTATATAAGGCATGATTTTTCGTAGATTTTTGAGCGATACATTACAGATGTTAGGATTAATTTGCGAAACTAAAAAGATTTCGTTGTAGTTCTGAATTGTTATGACGATAAATAATTTTGAGCTATAACTCATACTCTTAATGTGAACAAAACTGTCACTTACTATAGTTTTCCATTAACCCTTTTTCAAGTAATAATTCAACGTGGTTTATGATTCTCATTAATTTTTCTCGACTTCAATTTGCACAAGTGAGATGATTTCGATGTAACTCTCCAATGTTATGATAATAATTCACTTCAGGAATATTAACAAAATTGACAATTACATGGTCTTTCCTTTACGTATTTGGGCTAAATAATGATTTATTGATCTCTCGAGCCAATCAGATTAAAGTCAGTCCCTCTTTACTGAACTTATAAATTCTCTGCAAATTCTAATCAACGTCATTTTTGTCTCTCAATTCGGTCCTGTGATATTAACCTGCTTCGTTCTTAAGTGACCAGTGAATTCGTTTCACAAAGGTAACGTACCTACTTATTCTATACATTTATTTATGCTAATGATGCTGCACTCAATTCAAAATAAACATTCGTCCGTTCACGTAATAATATTGCCTAGTATAGACGCATGATAAAAGTTATTCTTGTTCAAGACAATTATTTTTCACTGTACTTAGTTCAAAAGAATTCAGTGCTCCATACCATTTTCTCTAAGATACCCGGCGTTCATTACAGTCCATAAGACATTCGAATTTGGTACCGTGGACGTCCATTGAACGTCTGAGGGACGCACAAATGTCTCATTTTAGGACCAACTAGGGACGTCCTTGAGGGATGTCCCTGGGACAACTATCGAATACCTAAATCCTACAGTATTCCTCATCAACCACTACAGAGGACATCCTTAGGACATCCATAGGACAACTTATCAGCAACGCTGGGGGATATTATAAAAAATAATGAATGGGCTTTATTCATCGAAAATTGATAATTTATAAGAACAAGAGATCTACAAATTATAATGATGCTCGATGAAAAGGCGAAGTTCAGCTTGCGCTGTTTTACAACTTAACCATGTAAGGTAATATAAACATATTGATATATGAGTCAATATAATTAAATATACACATACAAGTACATATACGACGATAAAATATTCACATATTCAATACAAATACAAATAGGAAGCTCACAAAAAAAAATCAGACAAGGCGTTGTTATCATCCAATCTATCCTGCTTTGAGGTATTCTTTCAACCTTTTCTTGAAATTCAGCAATGAGTCGTTTTTGAAGTGATTAGGAAGAGAGTTATACTGCTTGATCGAGTTATACATGAAGCTACGTGTGAAACAAACTGATGAATGCTTTGGAATGATGGAGGTGTCACGGTTACGTGTACTCGACAATTGGACGTCCATAGGATGTCCCAGAGACGTACGGATTATTCTTGAATTTGATTTTTCCTGGGTCCCTTTGGGACCAGATATTGCATAACTGATTAGGACATCCAGTTGAGTTGATGGTCCGTAGAAGGTCCCCAAAAAGTTTCCCAAGGATGTCCAATGGACTTACGTGAGGGACATTGACGAGGAGTGCTTATAGCCTACGAGCAATCATTCGTCGGCGAGGTGTAAGTTAACGTCCTTGCAGGGACAACATATTGAAAGTAACGACTGGGACGTCCATAGGACGTTATTTCTAGGACATTGGAAGAGTAAAGTTCATGTACCAATTGAGACATCCGAAGGATATTCCTGAGGGACATTTCGATTGTTATACGATCCTGGAAATATTAAGGGCGTCTGTGCAAAGATATTCGAAGGAATGTACCATCAGGAACATTTCATGGTTGTCTAGAAGATACATTTTATGGTTGTCTAGAGGGGACATTATATTAGATCTGAAGTCATGCCAGAATATGTATTACTCGGGACATCCGATGGATGTTCCAAAAGGAAAGTTTAAAATCATATCCCATCAGGGACATGCCAAAGACGTTCTTGCATGGAGATTTTACAATATGTTTACCACGTGGGACGTCTGAGGGATGCTATTTCTAGGACATTTGAAATGATGTAGCAGCTGGGACATTCCGTAGACGTCCTTGCTCGGACATTGCATGAGAAGTACGGGATGGGACGTCCCAAGGACACTTATATTTGGTTCGGGACATTCGGACGTGAATTGTACCAAATAGTGACGTCCTTGGGACGTTGTGTCCTAGTAGGGATGTAAGTATTTAATACTTCATTAATGAATAAATTTGGCAATACGAACAAATAAACGCACTCTCACTTGCATTGCAAATTTATAGATGAATACGAATAAACACACTGTCATATTGCCCAAAGAATAAATTACCGTTATATGAATCTACAGAAGAGCCTTCTTTCCTAAATGAAAATATTTTGTTGAGAAAATATTCAAATAAACACACTGTCACATTGCTCAAAAAATAAATCACCGTTATCTGAATCTCCTAATGTCATCATTCCAATTTATCAAATTGGAATTTTCATTCGAACAATACGTCAGATCCAGATCCGGAATTAGGAAGCGAATTTCCATTCGCCATTCGCATAATTTATTTTCGGAAAGAATGAATACTAATTCAATGTGAAGGATCTTCCGTTTTCCTTGATTTTCGGGGATCTAATACGAAAGTTATAGCTTTTTTCTTGTTGTCGAGCAGTGTCTCGAATGGCAATTTCAGATATCACGGTATAAATGAGAAGAGAAGATGAATCGGATGGCCTTTATTGAGATGGACGTCTTCGTTCTGTGGCGCATTCCTGGTAATGGATGTATTTTTTTTTCTCCCGAAAAATATCTGACAAACCATGAGAAAAACACGAAGAACGAAGTCATCAAAAAGACCGAAGGTTCAGAATGCATTCACATTCATTCAATGATTATCACCTATAATCTCCCTAGCAGCAGAATTATTGTCGATAAATTTTCCTCGTCTTACCGAGAAAAACATTATCGGAAGTTAATTCCGCTGCGTAGAAGATTCGGTGAGGAAATTGCTTGAGTTTTAGTTGCTTTTGATTTGATGAGAAGATGGACTTCACGATCCATTATTCTTAGATGTCAAATAAAATTTGATACTCAAATTCAACTCGTTTCTATTTCTTGCACAGAAACTCTTTTCTCAGGGATTTATTGGAGAGTTGGTGGCTGAACAGGACTCGACAGATTTCAAGAGATTCCGGTGTTTAATCTGAGGCTTGGTATTTCCGATATGCCGGATTCCAAATGTGATGTCTACAACTGAATGAAATGACCATAATCATCCATATAATAATATAATAGCTCACCTAAATGAAATGACCAGGCATCAAGTATACAAATTTCGTGATATTTGCTAACTTCGTAAAAGCCACTAGGGATTAGTTGAGAATTTTATGATGAATCTGAAGCTTCTATACGGACATCGATAATGCTTCTCGCAGGTAGAATTCAGAAAAGACCGAATTTAGCGCACATTAAAGAATCTTGGATAAAAAGTGGTTTTATTCCCCTTTCTTGCTGAATTTACCTACCATATGAACGAGTATAAACCTTGCCTACAAGATCATCATTCTCATAGGCAACCAACACCGCATCTCTGCGGATTGAGAGTTGCATACGCCTGGAGCATATTCTTATGAAGATATACAGCTGGAGATGAACAAGGATAAAGATATATGCGAAAGCAGCGAGGCACCCATTGGTGAACCTTTTGGCATGATTATTCCCAAGGACCATTCGACACCTGCAGAAACGGATAACTTCCGGACATATGTTTATAGAAACTCCCATTCTTATTTAGACGTCAGCAACATGCTCCTGAATTTTTCACACGTACTTAAGAATCACCCTGTATAATTAAAAACAGTATTCATATAATATGACAAAAAAATATAAATGAATAACAGTTGCACAACAATGGACAATGTAGTTTTTTAATATATTCAAGTTGGGATCAGTTCCGAATCGGCTAGCAAGCTGTTAACAGAACATAGTAGGCGGTTTCACATACCAGAAGTATTCATTGGGGTAATTTTTAAATGAATAATGAATCATTCTCCCTATTTTTAATTTCTGCTGGTAAGTTGTTATATTCATCAATTGTCGAGATTGGATTATTTAGAGCTAATGTGGTTCTAACTAGTGGCAAGTATATTGAGTCGCTTGTCCTCTTGTATTATGAATATGTATCTGATTTACTGAAGTTAGTGAGCTATTGCATTTTTGTTGATTATTGAGTATTTCAAAGAAAAATTTTCATTGTTCCAATTGCACGACTGATTCTAATGGTAGTATTTTTGTTTCTCTATACACAATATTTTTGAGTGATCTAAAATCGAATTTGAATAGTATTTCCGCTATCTTATTTTGTAGTCTCATTGTAAACTCGTTTTGATGATACTCCCCAGGTGGTAGTTAAGTATCGGAATATTGACAAGAAGTAAGCATTATAGACAGTGGCGTAGCTATGGACGGGCAGTTCGGTGGGGTGCACCGGGGCCCCAGGGCATTGGGGCCCCGGAGGGGCCCCTATATCTCAATCTGCATTAGCAGGTATAATGCAAGACAGTATTGGTGTGCAAATCAATTCATGAACCCTGTAACTCTTTTAATCCGTGTCAGATTTTTGTGAAATTTCGATCAAATCGTAGATCCACGTTCTGGAATGTTAGTCTGAATATTAGTTTCTGTGAAAAACTGATGACTTGATCCATTATATAGGGAAATACCAAAGTTACTATTTCACCCTTTACTTCTTGACGCCATGTGGCAAAATTGAGTTATTGAACTTGGCTTCATTATGCTCTGGATTGAAGTTTGATCCCTTCTTAACACAATGGTTGCTGATTCACGTCAATAACTCCTTTTTAAGAGAATATACGAGTGTTTCAAAAGAAATTATGGCATTTTTCAATTATTCTTAACAATAATCAGATCCTACATCAACTTATTCATTAACAACTTGAGGAATCAATATTACTAATTTCTACCTCATTTTTATAGCACTTACCTAAAAAAACCTTAAATACAATAAACAAACAAAAAGCAGACCTGTAGTCAATAACCAGTATGCTCTCCTCGAGTTTGAATTACAGCATTTAACCGCCCTGTCATCGAGTTGATCAAATTTCTCAAGTGGACTTGGAGAATAACTAAAATTCATCAATTGTAGCTCTTGAAGAGTCCCTGACAAGGCCGGACGAATGCGAATGAGCCTCATCCCTAAGATACTCTAGAGGTTTCGAATTATTGTTGACAAAATTTAAAAAAATCCATACTTTCTTCGAACACTTGTATATTCTCTTTAAAAGGAGATATTGACGTGAATCTTGAACCAATATGCTGAGGATGGACGAAAAAGGATCAAATTTCAATCCTAAACATAATGAAGCCAAGTTTGACCACTCACTTTTTCCACAGGGCAATAGGAAGTTAAGGGTAAAAGAGTAACTTTTGTTTGTCCCTGTAAAATGATCAAACCATCAGCTTTCCTCGGGACCTAATATTCAAGAAAATATTCCGAAACATGAATATACGGTTCGGTCGAAATTTCACCAAAATCGGACAAGAAATAAAAAAGTTACGGGGCGAAATTTTATGGTGGCCGGTTTTTTTGCCGGTGAGTGAACTCAACTGTGATTTTACAATATGAAATATCGCTGCCAGCAGCGACACCAGATCATAATCGTCAGATGAAAGCAGGCTGAATATACTTACCTATGAAAATTTGCGTCCTTATACACGTGTCCTAAATTTTTGATTGTTTTAATTTGGTTGCCCTGTTGGAGTCATTTTCATGCTACCAAAATCTTGAATTATAAAATGGTACTCATTGATAATAATTGTCAGATTCAAAATACATTAGTTGTTTCAACTAAATACCGCGTTAGATTGAAATTTCTGCAAAAGTCACTGCATGATACAAACGGAGGTGAGGCGATGGACAAATATCTTCACTCAGATTGCAGAGAACAAGCGGGGGTATCAGGTGGCTGCTATGGCTCGTCAACATTTTCAAATACAATTCTTTAACTTTGTCATTTCGTGACTTCATTCGAGAGAACAGAAAAATACTTAGGTACATTCAGTTGTTTTCATTGGAAATAAAATTAACTGATGAGGCTACTAGATTCATACTCAAGAGACAAATATATTCGATTCTCATTTTGAACTTCTAAACCAGGCAGCTTGACCTTGAAATTTCGAAAATAATTGCCTGAAGCGCAATTTCGCTCATATCAACTTTCTCAAATTTCAAACTCGTAACAACTCGCCACTACAAGAGATATACATTTTCAACAATTCTGTTCTTTTTTTTCGATCTTCAACTACCTTTAACTCTGGGATTGAAAAATTTTCTCAGTGAATTAGGGCCCCATCAACCCTCGTTGCACCGGGGCCCCGACACCTCTCGCTACGCCACTGATTATAGAGTATAATAAAATTCTGGTTTTGCCGTTGAGGTAGTCCTGACATCGGTACAGAGCTCCTATCATGAGAACAAGTTTGTTATTCATGTGTTCTGTATGTTTTTGCTAGTTCAATTTATCATCAAGCACCAATATCAGGTATTTTATATGCTGTACCCTCTCTATCAAATTATGATTAATTTTTATATTGTATGGAAACGATTTCTTGTTTTTGTTTTTTAATAACGTTTTCCTCTAGTAGAGAAACATCTTTTTCAGTGTAGACTAGAATGGTGTCATGGTGTTTCATCTGAAAATCTCAAAGTTAGCGTTGCTAGGTGGACGAATGTATGAAGATGGTTTGACTAATGTAGAGAATAATCTACTCAAAGACAGAAATTAACGAATCTTGTTGAATTTTACTGGTACTGGTATACTAGTGGGGGACGTTCGCACGTCAGCAACTAATCCCTAATGGGACCTTTCTGCAAGCCCCAAGGTGTTTTCAATGACTGATGTGGTTCGCTTATGAGAGCTGGCCAACGTCCTTTTCAGGCACCGCCCATCAGCCCTCTTTCAGAGTTATTCGGCTGTGTTTTTTTTTGGGCTAATAATGTACTTACTACCATATGCTGCAGTGGCAGGCCTGCTAGCTATCCTCGTTAACCCCCGTTAGACACCGAGGTCCACTAAGCAGCTGGCCCGCTCTCACGCTCAGCTAGTAGTTTTCCACACCCACCTACATACACCGTCCTACTTCTTCTCTGATGCTCACAACCACATCATCATCTCTTTCTGCGTGTTCTGTGTAGGCCTTGTTACTAACTCCATGCGCCACTTTAGGAGCAGCACTGTTAATTGGAACGCAACAGCGAATCGTGCAGGACTATCTCCAGCCGATGCTCCGAAACTTCACAATATTCAATTCGTTAATAAAATATTGCAAAAAGTTCCTTGCTCGTGCTGGAAATTGTTGAATTTTAACATTCAGATTTCTCAACTCAGGGGACAGTTAAGTTTCCGTTGAAACACCTTGTATATTTGAATATATCCGTGATTCATTTCTCCTGCTCCCAATTTGTTCGTGAAAGGGACAGAAAACGTAACTCAGCAATCCAAGAATCCTAGCAAGGAACTCTGTAATCGACAGCTGAGCCCTTACTTTATGTATGAAACCCTCTTCGTCATTATATTATCACCCGTTGAATATTTCATCCGAGGTATTCAATTCTAGAAGCACTGGGAGGCTTGTGGAAATTCAGGATTTTCCTTCATATTCTGATAATATACAGGGTGTCGTCAGAGGAGATACAAGTAGATACTCGTATTCAACGAACTAATTGCTACCGAGCCTGTTTTGCATACTCAACTAGCCTTACAGGGTTTTGATGGAAATTGTCTAGTGGGGATATTTGAAGATGAGAAAAAAAATAGATTCAATGGGCGAGTGGACTACACTACTACACTGTGTCCTTAGGGACCTGAATCAGTTTTTGCAACACTTCTCACACTTTTTCATGTATACAGGGTGTTTCATGAGAAGACTCACATTAACCAAATGGTTAATAGGGAAATTCAAGACGAGTTGATGTATATAATATGAAAACATTTTTTGACCCTCCATAACGAAGATACAGGGTATTATGTGAAATTACTATATAACTTTGATGGTCGATATTACAGAAATGATTCGTCGTAATCTGCTGAAATTTGGCAGCGACGTACCTATACTGAAACTATTCAAGATAACATATTATGAAAAAAATATCCAGGTCTGGACTTGGTAAAATTTTAAATTTCATTGTTATGTCGAAAAAATTCACTTGTGACCACTTTTCTCAAAAAATTCCATTAGATTCAGAAAGATCAGACAAAATGCTATAAGATCTGCTCTTCAATTTACACGGCACACTTTGACCGGTTCAAAAAAAAATATGGATCAAAAACGTTCGAATGAATTTTCAATTTTGACCTGGCTGATAACTCTCAACTTTTAACTGGATTCGTGTAAATTGATTTTTTATACATTTTTATTATATAGAAATTGACAGAAGAGATTAATACTGATTCGTTTATGATTTGACATGTTAGTTTTTTGACCGAAGTTCTAGATAGATATGATTACTCGTGACTCTATTTTATAAATTTATCATAAAGTGGGTCCTGTTTTTATTTTATGTAACATGACGTTTGTTGATAGGTAAACACTGGTAATCGAAATATTCTTACACTCTAGGTGCCACTTCATATTCCAAATGCTGAACAAGACGAAAATGTTTAATACCATAGAATATTCCCAGACTCAAGAATACGTTGCAGTAAAACCTTCACGATGATGAACATTAGGAATTTTGAATAAATAGCAAATGCATATCCTTATATCACTTGCAGAAGTGTATCAATAACAAAAAATGAAGCTAAGTTTATGCGTGATGGCATAACTAATTTGATAAATCACCATAATATGGGCACGTGTTTGAACCGGACAAAGTGTGCCGTGTAAATTGAAGAGCAGTTCTCATAGAATTTTGTCTGATCTTTCTGAATCTGATGGAATTTTTCGAGAAAAGTGGTCACAAAGTAAACTTTTTTGACATGACAATAAAACATAAAATTTTCCCAAGTCCGGATCTGGATATTTTTTTTCATAATATGTCATCTTGAATAGTTTCAGTAGTGATACGTCGCTGCTAAATTTCAGTAGATTACGAAAAATCATTTCTGTACTATCGACGATCACAGTTATATAGCAATTTCACATAATACCCTGTATCTCCGTTATGGAGGGTCAAAAAATGTTTTCATATATATAGATCAATTCGTCTTGATTTCCCTTATCAACCATTCGGCTATGTGAGTCTGCTCATGAAACACCCTGTATAATGCATGTATGCGTTGTTCAAGATTGTTGAATTTCGGAGCTCATTTCAAACGTACCGCCATGGCCACTGTTTTTTTTTATGTTCTGGTTTCCACGAGAAGGGATATCCTGTAATGTTCAGAGAACATCGTGACAAGCAAAAATGAGGTAGGCATTGGTGTTCTGCTTGAATTTATGAAGGTTATATGCCTCGGAGGACACTTTCCTTGGCAATGTGTTCCTGAGCTTCGCTGTTCGTTGGATGAACAAGTCTTTGGAAAAAGATGTTCTGCAGGTCTCCAAAGTGACCACGAAGTGGTGCGAAGCCTCAACTCGACGGACTAATCTCGCGGGGACTGCAAAGGGAGAAACGATTGTTGATATTTCAGGAGAGTATCGTCCTTGGAAATATCTATAAAATAGAGCCAGACCGCCAACTTTCCTACGGTGTTTCAGAGAAGTGAATGAAGTTGTGAGCGAGGCATGAAAGGCGGTATGGAGGGTACTATCATCCGCGAAGCTGTGTACTGGACATGATGTTGCTTCCAACAAATCGTTGATATGGAGTAGAAATAGTGTTGGTGTTAGAATTGATCCTTGCGGAACACCAGCATTCATGATAATAGAGTCAGATGAAACTCCGACGACTGCTACATGGAGAGATATGTTTGAGAGAAAACTAGCTAGCATGAAACATAGCTGGGGATGTAAGCCATAAGATGGTAGCTTGGCGAGGAGTCCGTGGTGCCAGACTAGATCCAATGCCTTGGAGGTATTAAGTGCCACGGCTATGGTTTCACCATATTTTTCAATAGATTGCTGCCATATATGTGAGACGTGAGCGAGCAGGTCACCAGTTGATCTCTGATGACGGAAGCCATATTGCCTATCGTTGGTAATACCAGAATGTTCCAGGTATTTCATGAGCTCGATGTTGATAGCTTTCTCCATGATCTTTGAAATAATGGATGGCAATGTGATCGGTCTGTAGTTGCTACGTAATGTCTGTTTCCAGGAACTGGTTGTACTCTTGCCATTTTCCAGTTGGACGGGAATATCCCCAATTTGTAAGAGTAGTTGAACAACTTGCAGAGAACAGGTGTTAGATCGGATGTACATTTTTTGAGAACAATCGGTGGGATTCCGTCGGAGCCAAAAGCTTTGTTGGTGTTGAGCCGCAATAAAATCTTTCTCATTGTACTTGGCGAAAGGTGATCTCCAGCAAATAAATGCGCAAAAATGTTGGCTTTCTCCTGAGCAGTTGTGGCTAGTGTTCCATCTTCTTTGGTTAGAGGACAAAACGAGCTGAAAATGAAGATCCTTCCTACAGCTTTGGCGAAGGACCAAAATGAACAGGATCCGTTAGGACATTCAACAAGTTTTGATTTCATTTTGGCATTATTCGGCAGGAATTGTCTCTGCACATCGTGTTGGATCTGCTGAGGAGAAACAAACTCTCCTTCATGGAAACGCTGAAAATAACATATGAAGACCTTCCCAGTCGGCTATTTGGCGATACGTCAAATAATTGGTGATGTCAGCGTTTATGCTGTTTCGCTATTGGTCAGATGATCTTCCATTCCTACCCATGAAGCAAGGTTGTCAAGTCACCAATTATAATCAAGTTATCAAAAAGTTGTGAGAGTTGTGTCGTTGAATAAAACATAGTAGGAGATACCCATGATATTATAGTTCGTTCTTGACTCTTTCGAGCAACCAGCATTTCTTATACTTCATAACAAAATTTCATTTTCATGTGCATGTTGAAGACTTGAAAACATTGTGCTGAATGTTGAGAAGGGACAACACAAGTCAAATTTCCTCTAGTGTGAATTAATATAATTAATATTTAGACAAATGTATTGAAAGCAATGAGCTACAGATCATGGGGTTACATTTCGGGACAATTGATTTTGTATTGCTACATATATAGGAATGACTGATATTGCTGAAGTTCCCAATCGTATTTCAACACATATGGCGAATGGGCTATGGTCTGCCCCTACTTAATAAATGGTGACTTCAGGTTTAACTCCAAGTAAATTTTTATCCGTTTGAAAATTATCGTAACATTCTTTGTGATTTGAGTACCTACCTGAAAATCGATCAAAAAATCAGAAAAAAAAAATGAAATTGAAAGGTATTTGAGTAATGATTCTATTTGCGAATTGAAATAAAATCAGTCCACCGGCTATTGTGGAAGTTGGATACCGTGATAAGGCCATTTCACGTTCCTTGGAAGTTTCAATAAATGATCCGTAGAAGCGGGACAAACCATTCATTGATTTTTTCTAATGAAACACCTTGGTTTACATTTTTTTTCTGGATCGATCACTATTTCTGGTTCAATTTCAAAGTTTTTACATTATAATTTTCACAATAATTCTAGTTTCTCCATATTTTTCAATAGCTATGTTGAAAGTTTCCATATACAGGGTGTTTCTCAAGTACGTGTGCAAAATTCAGGAGCATGTTGCTGACGTCAAAATAAAAATGAAAGTTCGAGGAAAATTGTTATCTTCTATTCCTATACTTTTTCTTTTCCACTTTTGGTGAATTAGTGGAACACCTGATCAATTTGTGAATGTATTCGATAATGATGCAAGATAAAACTGTCAAATAAATTCCCAGTAATGGTAAACAGGATATTATCTATGCAAGCCAATACACAAAAATTGATTTTCTTTTAGGGTTACAAAAGATCGAAAACAGCGACAAATATAATACGTTTGTATCTCCGAACCACACGATAACATTACGATTTCAATCTAGGATTCGTAGTATTCCCTACAGTGTCATTTATAAAGTCGGCATTATATGGAAAATATTTCGAAATTCGACATGTTCATTGAGTTTTGCTTTGAAAAATTTGGAAATAGAGGCTAATCTGTTTGAAGGTCAAAAGATTATAGTGTGAAGAGTTGTTTTTACATAATGTGCTTCAAATTCGAACGTTTTTTAACAACTTGAACTTTCTGACATTTTCTCAAATTTTACGAAATGTCTGCATTTCAAAATAAATTACACCGACGAAATTCTTTCTAGTAGCTCTATCATACTACTAACTTTCAATCACTAATTATCCTTCAGAAAATAGAAAATTCCTGCTCCATCCTGTATCGTCACACTGATCTCTGCTATTATAGGCAAGTGGTGTACCAAATGTAGAGGTACGCTGTTTGCAATTTCATGTCTTGTCATAGCGCAGGTATTCTCCCACATAAAGATATCCATCTCATATCAATCTTTTCTTTCCACATTGACTATTTATTAACGACATTCTTCGAAACCGCAACCTTGTCTGAATTATGTATTTTTCCTGTAACCGAATGTGACATGAATTCTAACATATTATGTTGATCACAATATCAATATTTGAGGTAATCCTCCCCACAGATTCTCAAAATAAAATCCTTTATGTCGATTAATTCCTGAAATCTGTGCAAAGGGTTCGAAACGAATCGGCAAGTAGTTTGAATATTATATGCAAATGACGACACTGGAAAAATTATTTCGAATCTAATTGTACCATGAGAAGCTCCATATTAATATTAACAAAACCACAACGTCAATTGATAAAGAGACAATTGAGTATAATGCATAAAAAACGATATTTCCTAAAATATCACAAGGAATCACCCCTTGAATCATTTCGGTGTTATTTAGATAATAATAATAATAATAATAATAAATCATGCATTTTCCTTTTGATGATACCTACAAATATTATATAGGAATAGGCAAATTGTCGGAATCAAAGATTCATAATGAGAAAAATTCTCCTTCACTGTAATAGATATTTACGTTACTAGTCCGGTAAGTACACTTTTACAGTACGAGTGAGATGAATTTCGAAACGAGTACTGTAAAAGTTTACCGGACGTGTGACGTATAACATTTTATTTCATACTGCTAAAAAACAAAAATGAACAGTGAAAAATAAAATAATAATCAATTTATCTGCGTCCAGTAATTTCAGAATTTTGCATTCACCCCCAAGAAAGCTGGCAGGTATAGTTTATCCAAAATCAATTGCAGATTCTCGTGCCGCACCTGCAGTGACTTCAAAGGAAACTTCAAACATGCCGACGCCGCACAGTGTGAGATATTCTGCAATTGATATTGGATATACTTTAGTTTCCTTAGAAACATAATTTTTGTTTTAAATAATACTGTCAGTGATTGTCATTACCAAAAAAATAGCGACATTTCTGGGGCTGTCTGAAGCAGATGAGTTTACGGGGCATTGCTTTAGAAGAACATCTGCCACAATACTGGCTGATGCTGGAGCCGATCTTCTGGTACTTAAGAGACACGGAGGATGGAAGAGCTCTTCGGTGGCGGAAAAATATATCGAGGATTCGATCGGGGGGAAAAACAGGGTATCTCGCATGATTCAACATGGAGAAAACTTTGTTGAAGTGCTACAACAAAAAAATGGGAATATATCAGCAAGTAGCAACTTCCTAATAAATAATTCATCCAATGGAGCTCCTGGTATATCCATATTCATGGGAACGAAAATTTAACGGTTAATATTAATATTAGCAATAAGTTATTGCTGTGTATTGTTTTGCTGTTGAATTTTTGATAAATGTATTCATGCTTTTGACGCATAACTGAGTTTTCAATATTTACAATCCGGTAAAATTTCATTACGGGATAGTAACACGTAATAAAATATTACGGGCGCCTATCCTGTAAAAGTCTATTTTCCGGATTGGAATTAGGTACGTAAAGGTATGTTCTATGATGAAGTATGAAATAAAAATATTTATCTACTAAAAAAGTTATAAGCCTACGTTTGAATAAAGATATAGAATCACTTTTTTTATTATGTCAGGTAAATGATTGAACATTTTGGGCCCAATATAGTTTGGAGCAACAGAAGTCATTTTGAATATAGCATATGGTACATAAAGATTTCCGCGTCTTGTATCAATTTGATGAAAAGCGCTATTCACTACAAAGTGTTGTTTGTTTTCGAATACATGTACACATGTTTCAAATATGAGAATACAAGGCAATGTCAGAATATGGAACTGAAGGAACAAATCCTTGCATGTGTTTCTTCTTGATACTCTGCCAATACACCTAACAATACGTTTTTGTGCGGTAAACACATTTCTGGACATTGTGGAATGACCTCAAAGGCAGACACCATACCTCAGTCTGGATCCCACCTGAGCATGATATAAACTCAGCAACTGATTTTCATCAAGCACAAAACGTAAATTCATGAAAAGATACACCCTGTATAGGGTCACTTATGATATTACATATGAAACAATTTCAATAATCTGGTATCACAACCACAACTCTTGAATGCCTGGAAATTATGAGAACAAATAATCGATTATCTAGTATGAGCCAGGTAAATATATAGGTATCACACAAATCAGAGTAATTGTTTCACGGCCTTTTATATTGTATACAAAATAGATATAAATTACCTATCCTTCTATTGATTGTGAGTTCGTCAATTTTGTTTGCTGATAAATTGATGATAAGTTACTCGCAATCAGGTCGCTATTCAGAAAATGAATGATGGACCAACGAAGCTTGTAAATTACAAAAAAAAGCTGAAATGGAATGTGCAGAGAATAGAAGCCATGATTATATCTCGAGAGAAAATATGACAAAAAAATTATACAAACATAGTATAAATTCGGGGTGTCGAGAGACGAAACAATAAGGCACATCAGATTGATGAATAAAATATCAAAAAACAAGTTTTATTCTTCAAGAATAACATCCAAAATACAAGACGTTTCAAAATTCAGTATCAGGATCTTTGAGTCTTATTGCTCAGATCTAAATGGGGTAATTTTTGTTTAAATATGTGCCTGCATTCAATAAAATTCGCTTTCTACTTTTGTAATTTGATAAATAAATTGTTCTCAAAACGATACTTCGCTAGTTCGAAAATAAAATTTGTGTTGTTTTTCCTTAACACAATGAATTCTGATTTATGTCATCATCATCTTTTTGAGATAAATCGAATAAATATCAAATCAAAGTATGCTTTTTCGTCTGATAAAAACAAATCTTATTGATGAAGCCATGCGAAAACAATACAGTAATAGAACCGAAATCAAATAAAAAAAGTATTAATAATGTTGAAGTTGAATCGTCCATGGTACAAGTCATTATCAAAATAAAAATAAGGAAAAACATATATTTTAAATAAGCAACACAGAATATATAAAACACAGAAGATGTAGATGAAAAACTCTCGTATATAGGTGATCACAATAAAATTCAGTTAAATTATGGTATGCCTTATTGCGAAGCGAATTTTCAATAGACTTCCTGAATTTTTGTCGTTTTGCATCTTCTTCAGATGATTTGCTGAATGATTGTGAATTTTCGAGCGTTCATAAATGAACGAATTCTTATAGCGTCGATTTGGTTTTTTGAAGTTGAATATTGTGACAGTTCCTAGTATTATAATAATTGAACAACAACTGATTCTGGTTCCTCTCATGCATCGAACCAACAGTTTCTAAAATAAAGAGATATGTTATTGCCAATATTTGTATAATAGGGAAGAATGGTTTACAGTGAGTGTTTAATAACACCGCTCGTTCTGAAGGACGAAAACAGAATTCATCATTTGAAAATTACAAAATCCCCAAAATGCGATGCCATATCTGATAGTCGACTCCATCAAAGCAAAATATACCATTCCAGCTTGAGTCCTTCCCAGCTTGCGTGCTACTACACGAACAGCAAAGCAGCCGGATGCAACTTTTTTTATTAAGCTCAAGATATGCGGTTCAAATTCCAACTTATTATCCACCATGATACCAAGGAGTTTCCCGTATTCGTTATCAGAAAAGTACCAAGAAAGTATGTGTTTTTTTCATTTATCGATTTATACCTTGAAAAAACATATCAAAAATCAATATCACCCATCTTCACCCAGATTTATAGCACTCACCAGCAAAAACAAACCTTAATTACTGAACTTTTCGAGTTTGAAATATTACATTCAACCGCCGTAACTTGAGTACATGAGCATGGGTTACTCAAAATTCTCGAGCAGTCTTGAGGATTTGTTTCAAATTGTCCTTGAAGGACGAATCGTGGCTTTTGAAGTGTATCTGCTAAGGGACGAAGGAGGAAGAGCCTCTGGAGTTCATTCCAAGGATGCTCTGTTTCTATAGGTTCTGAATTAGTGTTACTCAATACAATTGAAAAAATGGCTATCTTTTTCGAAACACTTGTATCTACTCTCGAAAAAAAGATATTAACGTGAATCTATAACGAATTTGTTAAGAAAGGGACAAGGAAGGATCACACTTCAATTCAAACATGATGAAGCAGACGGTTATTGGAGAATGATTCCGAACTAGTTTTGATGAATCAACTCCTGAACGGAAAACGATATTTGATGACGACGTGAGTCATTTTGACATCGATAAAAAGGATGCACCTTTTTTATCCCGATAAACTGTCTGTATACCGGGTGACACAGGGTATCGGGCCACCCCTGTAACTTCTGCTTTCTTCATCGGATTTTTCTGAAATTCGGTACAGTTATATAAGCAATTATTTCGGATTTGATCACATTACAATCCAATATGGCGGACTTCCGGTTCTTCTGGAAATGCCAGCAACTTTGTTTTTTCAAATGAAACACTCTGTATATTTCTACATATTCAAGTTCAACAGGTCGAAACAAGTGCAATCTTTATTTCAAATGTCATTTTTTCGAAAAAAATTAAATTAACATTGATTTTTCATTTTACCTCGTGGATAAATGAGATGTGGTCAAGACTATTCACAATGAGTCACACATAACAGAAGAACATAATTTTTCCTGAAAAATTATTTTTTGTGTCACTTATCCAGGAATCAATTCAGCCACATCACTTTTTGATCGAAAATTATTTTTTTTCAAATGAAACCCCTATGGGCCACCTACCCGTTTCTCTAGAACATACATTAAGGAACAAAATGAAATATCATTTTTGTTTTTCGGTGCAGTAACAAATTGTATACATTCAAAAATCAACAACTATAGTTTATGAATTTCCTTGCAGTTAGAATAATTTTTCAACTAGGTAGGCTGCGGAATAAATGACATTTGACATCACGATTGCACTTGTTTTGACCTGTTGAACTTGAATATGTAAAAATATACAGGGTGTTCCATTTGAAAAAACAAAATTGCTGGCATTTCCAGAAAAACCGGAAGTCCGCCATATTGGATTGTAATGTGATCAAATCCGAAATAGTTGCTTATATAACTGTACCGAATTTCAGAAAAATCCGTTGACGAATGCAGAAGTTACAGGGGTGGCCCGATAGCCTGTGTCACCCGGTATAGCTATTTGCGCCTGATATGTCACTCCAATTCCTCTCTTGTCAAGTTTGAGTTCACGCGTAAATTAGCAGGATGAGTCGTTTTAGGAACGCACGATGTTCTTTGAACATTATAGGGATTTCCTTTCGTGCGCTCCAAGTGATAAAAAAAATTCCGCAAACTACCAGTAACACGGAATCATCAAGAAAGGTGTTCATTATTGTTGTTTATTCGTTTATTGTCGTTGATTTATCTTGCCAAAAGTAACTACTAACTAACTAACTAACTAACTAACCAACTAACTAACATTTTCCATCAGTTATTTCTCTCGAAAAACTGACATTTGACAAAATTTCCTTATGTCAGTTTTTCTCCTAAAATTACTGATTAGCAAATGTTTTTCGTTCCCAAGAGATATTTATCCGATAAAAAAAACTCTTGTGTTTTTACTGTTGATCCAAACTTTTTCCTACGACTACTATTGTGAGTGATGAATATTGTACACAAAATAATGTTAGTAGGCTTTTCCTTACGCACAGAGTGCGTAAAACAAGCAATCGCACTGCTTTCATTGGTAAGTTGATAAATAACTTCGTTATGTTGCTTTTAGGTGATTTTTCAACTTCAGTTAATGTCAATAGCTAGGTACACTGAGGACACAAGGTTAAATGAATCGCTTAGTTGGAATTTCTTTACTACCGATTATTCAAAATATTGTCATTCCCATTAACAACAACAAAATATCCCTATTTTATACAAAAAACGTTGCTATTTCCACCTCATTATTTTTCATCAATAATAATACTATATACGACAGAATTATTACAGTGCTGTCCATTCGATTAATTGAAGTTTCTTGTTGGGGTATTGAACTTTTATTCAAGGGTTACTATGAACAGCTATCTTTTTGCCACAGCAAATATAACATTTATCAGAATTTATCTATTATTATTGAAATGAATTAGCCATAACTGAATGTAATATTCGTACTGACTCGGAACTTTTCGATGCCGATCAAAGCAAATATCACGATTGATATCGTTTTTACCGTTACTTTATTTCTATCTTATGAAGTTGCAAGGTCATGGTTCCTGAGCGTTTTGAGTAAGATTTCGATTTTTGTGAGGTGCATTCACCTCTACCTGTAAAAATTTCAGATCATTAGAAACAATTCTAAATTGTATATCCACGCATTTGTCGTCCTTTGTTCTGTCTACATCTCTATTTTGTGCATGTTTTGAAAAACAATCGGTCAATCAGTGCTCTGTTATAGTGAGTGCATGGTATACCTACCCAAAAATAGAAAGATAGTTCCTGAGACTGGCCTGGCCACTGACTATCATTTATCGTGGAAGTGTGACACGACGTACAATGAGTTCCAGATGGGACACCCTGCATTTTTGTCTATAAGTGGGTAGGGATTATCATAACGACTTCCACGATACTAATTTGAAGAAATATCATATCACACGTAAATTCCGATTATACCATTCTGAATAGATTAACAATTACATTAACATCTAAGAACAACTTACCTGAAATACCAGGGTTTAAAGGTAGATGATCTCAGAAGACAATCTCACAATAACTAGCCCAAAAAGCTATTTCATATACAAATGATGATCAATGACACACAATACAGAGCTTCTAGATCTCACTCATTTATTTAATACCGTAGGTACCTGAATTAGGGAAACGTGGTTATGCTACACCAGTTTAGTTGAATTCGTTGTGAACATTCATAACCACCTATGGAATGAAATGCAGGGTGTCCCATTTGAAAACTAAAAGTTTGTGTCATTCCTGGTCAAACCGGAAATGATGGGAGAATATGGAATATTACAAAATTAACCATTATCGAATTCTACACCCCTGTGAAATTTGAATCTCATACCTTCAGAACTCTAGAATGATGATACCCGGTATATTCTAAAATTAACAACACATTTCATAGTGATAGCGTTGGGCCGGATCAGCAAATCTGGAATTCTGTTGAAGTTGAGTTTATTCTGGTTGAATATATCACAATGCAGCATATTGTGAAAAAATCCATATATAGAAACATCCTGTATGAATCCTCCTGAATCAGAAACCATTTCGAGAAAACTCATTATGCTTCATCTCATCGCCCTTAATGATACATGAAAAAATCCCTGCCAAACGGGGCGATCTCAAAACTTTTCGAAAATCATCAGTTCCAGATATCACTCGCTGTAGGTCTTCATGCCAGATAGTTGAAATAACAAAAAAGTGCTGACGTTGTACTCAATAAAATGAGCTATCAGAATCTTGAGAGCAATTGAAAATTGGTTAATCCAATCCCAAGTTATGACGGTTCAAAAATAAAAGAAATGTTTGTTTGTCTCAGTTCAAATGTAAGGCAGTTAACCTGAAAAACAAAAAACAATTTTGAAACTGTTTGAAGGCCGTCGATATAACCTCCCGAATGCGCATAACTTTTTTCCCATTCAACCGATTCCGTATCTCTTCCCGTTTTCGACATCCACGCTGTGCAACTTCATCTTGATCACACTGCTTAAGCACGGACACTTGAAATCAGATAGGAGAATCAACTACGTACAAATTTGTAGAAAGCAAAACTTCGGTATACAACTAATGTTCTTAGTGATGAAACCGAGGACTCGGCATTTCAAAAAAATTTGAGAAATTAATATTCTACGTCTTATTTACATACATGCAATGTTACAGTACTCACCTTCTAAAATCCCTGCTCCAACAAGCATAGATAACAGGATTCATGCTAGAGTTGACCCACCCCAACCAAGTTACGACAGCCAACACAACCTTCTCGTTACTAATACACTGCAAGCAGAATCCCGACAACAGGTTCACCACGAAAAAAGGCAACCAACAAATCACAAAAACCCCCATCACGATACCCAAAGTCTTAGCCGCCTTTTTTTCCTTCGCAAACTTAGCCAACTTCCTACTGAGCGAAAAGTTCTTGCTATGCGAGTTGAGTCTACTGGAAGCCATTCGAGCCAACCCGTCATTCTGCAGAGCTGTCAGAGGCTCATCTTCCTGCGTGGAATAAAGCCTCTCAGGCGCCTTGCAAGTTCCCCCTCTGTGTATCCTCAGAGTCAGCTCCAGCTCCCCAGAACCCAAGAGAATCTGCTTGGTGCCAAGCCTCAAGGACCTGGTCTGAGCTGCGGCAGCTCTATAAATCCTGAAGTAAGTGAACAGCATCACGAACAACGGAAGGTAAAAGGAGATAGTCGAAGAAAAGATCAGGTAGCCTAGATGTTCGGTGAATGGACATTGGAAAGCAGGTATAGGAGCGTTTCTAACTGCTCTCCACCAGCCTATGGCAGGAAAGGAGATGGCACTGCTGCAGATCCAAACTGCAGCTATGAGGAACATGGACCTCACCCGCGTCATCCGCATGGGGTATGCTATGGGGTCTGTGATGGCCCAATAGCGGTCGAGGGATATAACGCACAAATTCAGGATCGAAGCTGTGCTGAAGAGGACGTCTAAGCTTCTCCAGATGTCACACCAATCGGAGCCGAAGAACCAGGTGTGGCCTAGGACCTCGTACAGCGCACTGAAAGGCATGACGACGAGCCCCACTAGGCAATCAGCTACAGCCAGAGAAGTGATGAAGTAATTCGTGGGGGTGTGGAGATACCTCTCTCTGATGACAGCTAGTATGACCAGCATATTGCCGAATACTGTGCACAAAGAAAAGAGGAGCAAGAGAGTGACTACGACCGCTCGGTCTTGGATGAGGTCTGTCCATTTGTCCCAGGCATCTTGGTATTCGGCGGTGTAGTTGATCCATGGGTCGACGGGGTTGGTGATGTTGATCAGGCTCTCGTAGGAGGAGCCTGAGGTGTTCATCATGGAGGTAAGAGGTCATTTCTGGAACAAAATAATTGAATCAATTTCCTGATATTGACGATGAAGGAGAGCATGAAACCATTTGTACAACTATTCAATAATAAAGTTTCAGTCATAAGGATGATCACGGTCAGATGGAGCCCATCAAAAGCCTTCACATCATAAAGAAGTTATGTGAATGGAAAGAATATGATTATGATTCAACGTTCACCTCTTTAATACATCCAGATCATGCCAGAAAAATAATCATGACTAATATATATAGTGATTTAAATTCAACTTCAACCTCAAAAATACTTCTAGAGATTGCCAGGAAAATGATGATGACTGATGATGAGATGTTGTAGTTGTTCCTGAATAAGATCTTCATTGACAGTAGCTTCGTCGTGAGTGGTGATCATTAAACCATTTGACCCTGAAAACATTTTTTTGTTCCGATTTTGTACACCGTGTCCTAGCTGAAATGTCCCCTCCTGTAAACAATCAACCGCGCGATCGAATGACTTGAAATTTGGTCACCCAGTATATTCGATGATGCACACTCGAATTATGATATTGAATGAATCGTAGGTATACAGGGTCACACCGAAGTGCACCTCAACTATCTTATTTGAATAGGGACACCCAGTATATTATTCCATATTCAAGTAGAGTTCATTGTTACTTATTCAAAAATGCCAGGTTTGATGGGATTTTTTCGAACGACTATGAAGATATGGCAAAAAATCAAACGATTCAATAAAAAATGTATATGATTAGATTTTATCAATATAACACGATTGAAATCGAATGAGAAGAAAATAATTGAAACCTCAACTGCTCAATATGTCGTCCATCCTGCTGCAAAAATTTCCTAGGTCTTTTGATAACGTTCATTGTGACCCTATGTATCACGTTGCGATCAATTTGTGATTTTCTCTTCCATTTCTTCCATATTCACAATTTTCGACTCATAAACCTGTTGTTTCAAGTAGTCCCAAAAATAAAAATCAAGTGGGGTGTGGTCGGGCGACCGAGCTGGCCAGTTGTTATCACCATCGAGACAATTGGTGGTTATTAGATTTTAATTATTTTCTCTTCATTTGATTTCAATCGAGTTATATTGATGAAATCCAATCATATAAATTTTCAATTGAATCGTTTTATTTTTTTCCATATCTTCGTAGTCGTATTAAGAAAATTCCATCAAACTTGGTATTGTTAAATTTGTAATAATGAAACTCTACTTGAATATGGAATAATATACTGGGTGTCCCTATTTGAATAAGAGAGTTGAATACCTACGATTTATTCAATAGCATAATTCGAGTGAGTATCATCAAATATACTGGGTGACCAAATTTCAAGTCATTGGATCGCGCGGTTGATTCTTTACAGGGGGACATTTTAGCTGAGACACGGTATATATATTTTTTGAACGGTTGATAGAAGGTAGTCGAGGAAAAATCTTAAAATAATTTTTCGATCTCCAGTTTTGAAAAAAACAGCGGTTTTCTTGAGAAGACGGTGGGATAATAAAGGGCTACTTCCAGAACAACAAATGAAGATTTGAAAATATATTCATATTACATCTTACAAAATGCTCAGAAAAATTCAAGCCTCCTTCAGGAGTGACAAAGATGTAAAAATATTGTCAACAAATGCGTGAAAGAGCTGGTTAGGCATTTTCTGTGAAACATTCAACATATTGGAGAAGAACTGACGCTCCCATTCGTCCGGAATTGTTATCGATACACCTTGGTTGAGATCGAAATAAAAAATTTATCCAAGGCTAAGGGTACCTATACTCAAAATGTATACCCCACCTCATTGGTTTGCCTCTAATACTCACCTCTATATCTCCCAAAATACGGTATCAGAGCCCCATCAAAGCTGTGTAAAAGTTTAGTGGGTTGTGGTGTTTCACCGCCTCAAGGCGGTTGAAAAATATGTTTTTGTATGGGAATAAATTGAAAAATCTATTCCGGAGAGTATTTTCTATTACCCCAAATATTATTTCCACAACTTTAAGCAGTTGAATTCAGTTGAATTCCCCACCCTGTGTACAGCGTGTCCCACTTTAAACGGCACCTACCTATATAACGGACGATTCTGGCCAATTCTTTCAATTGACTCGGCCGTTACTTGATAGAAATCCATGGCAAATGTATAAAATTCACGAACGATAAGATTTCCACAAAATTCTCAAACACACGACATGTTTCACTAGCACAGTAGCTTCGTCAGGTGAGTTTACAACAATAATAATGTGAGTCGAGAACGACTCATCAAAAGGGGTGTACCACAGGGATCCATACTAGGTCCTTTTTTATTTTTAATCTATGCCAATGATCTGCCTTCACACATGCTTTCACAACATGAATTACTGACAATATTGTATGCAGATGATACGTTCTTTTCTATTCACCTGAATCCCACATGCACAGACATTGACGATATTTCAGCAGACGTTACTGCCCACGCAAAACAATGGTTTGATAACAATGAATTATTTTTGAATGAAACAAAAACAGAGGTATGTCTATTCTCAAATTATCATGTCCACTCAACTAGATCACATTCAATAAAATTCTTGGGAGTTTATCTAGATCCATCCCTTACTTGGGCCACACATGTTGACAACATCTGCAGAAAATTAGCAAATTCAGTTTATGCCATTAGGCGCATAACTTCAACTGTGAGCCAAGAAGCTGCTTTAACAGCATACTATGCAATGTTTCATTCAGTGATGAGCTATGGTTTGCTATGCTGGGGTAGTTCAAGCTATACACACTTACAAAGAGTTTTTACATTACAAAAAGCGGCTGTACGAAGCATTGCAAAGGTTAGTTATACTGAACATTGCCAACCATTTTTTCAAGCTTTAGGTATTATGACCTTATATTCACAAATTGTCTACGAAAATCTCATACATGTTAGAAAAAATATACATACATTCACTACTCATTCAGACATTCATAATTATAGAACCAGATATGGTCATAACATTGTACCTCATAAAAGGAGATTAGAAAAGAGCAAATCCATAGGAATATCTCTTTTCAATTCTCTTTCTACAGATATCAGAGATCTGCCGTTGGATCGTTTTAAAAAAACGTTGAGAAAGATTCTTGTCAGAATGAGTCTCTACAGAATCTTGTAGACAACTGGTGCTATTTTAATTTCAATTTTTCTTGATTTTTAATGATTTTATCCCTTGTAATTTTTGTTTGTAATTTCTTTGTTTCTTTGTATGACGTGTCCATAACTTGTATACCATGGATGTAATATATTCTATTCTATTCTATTCTATTCTATTCTATTCTATACTGGAGTTCATTGTACCAGTATATCACCTGACGAAGCTACTGTGTTAGCGAAACATGTCGTGTGTTTGAGAATTTTGTGAAAATCTTATCTTTCGTGAAGATTCTGGCCAAATTTGAACTATCATCAATAAATATCGATATGATCAGTTTCACAGAGACGAACATCATTTTGGATAAGGATGTTTTCATTTATTAATCTTGAATTCACCATTTTCATGTTCAGATTGATATATTTTTTCTATATCAACTGAACAAGAAGCAATGCTATCGTCTCCGTTCAGTAGAATGCACGCAGATTCCTTTATTTTTCTCTTCTGGTTGTTATCTTTTTTTTCTGTAACTCATTTGATTGCCAACGTCACCAATTGTCAATGAAAACTAAACAGCTTCAAGACATATACGACTTCGCTATTGAAATAATCTTCTTTTATGTTGAAAACTGGAGCAGATTCGGTGCCGAAACGTCCAAAGATAAGTGAAAATTTTATATTTTTTCTATACACCTTTATTCCTCTTCTCCAAATTTTTTTCAATACAAATTGTCACTGACAAGCTAGTGAATTTTTCTTTTAGGCTCTCTGATATGAAAATTCTTCAACACAGTGACATTTTGAGGCAAATCATCTGAGTTGTCCCTACTACACATATATTGAAATAATATTCATATTTTTATTTTATAGAAACGAGGAGAGGAAAACTCAAAAATTTGGGATAATGAATTTACCACCTCCTCGATTAACCTACAGACAGTATTTGATGAGGAATGATATTATGAAGTAGATTTTTTTGCAACAAAATGCTCAATATGATTTTATAAAAAATCACGGCACTGTCGATAATGATGTTTGTTTCTGAAAAACTGATCATAATGATTGGTTATTCATATCAGATCAAATTTGTTAACAATCGGAAGACTAACAGCTGAGATATACAGGGTGACACAGGATTAAACCGCTAAACGTTCAGGATCAGTTTTTTATGCAAAAATAAGACTCCTTCTTTCCATAAGCATGTTTCTTAACCTGCTGCATTCAAGAGATATAGGGTGTCAAAGTTTTTAGAAAAAATCAGTTTTTCATTAATTACTCAAAAACCTTTTTGCTGATTTTGATAAAACTTGGCATGCTCATTTGAGGGGCTCCTGTTTACTATTCACCTAGAATAAAATCAGTATTTCCAATAGCGTCCCAGAGGGTAATCTATCTAATATTAGTATAAATCATTGTACGCCACTGTTTTATTCGTATGTTTATTTCTTAAATTAAACTTTCAAAAATACATGTTTTTGTCATCGATTCTTTTTGTATACAATGGTTTTTTTGAAAAAACTCAATAGCGCTTTTGTATAAAACGTGGCGTATACAATGATTTATCCTAATATTAGATAGATTACCCTCTGGGGCGCTACTGGAAATAATAATTTCATCCTAAGCAAACAGTTAACAGGAGCCCCTTATTACCTCAAATGAGCATACCAAGTTTTATCAAAATCAGCCCAAAGGTTTTTGAGTAATTAATGAAGAACTGATTCTTTATCAAAACTTTGACACCCTATATCTCTAAAATGAAGGAAGTTAGGACACATGCTTATAGGAAGAAAACGTTTTATTTTTGCCTAAAAAATTGATCCTGAACGTTTGGCGGTTTAACCCTGGGTCACCCTGTATAGAGGGAAGAGGGGGCGTTTAAATTGAGACACTCTGTATATAGGTTGAAGGTTGCAATATTTGGGATTTGATACTTAATAAGGGATACGGAAATACGACAGGCCTGTTACGGGTCGATTAAGTACCTATAGCTCTTTATCACCAATCTAAGAGAACACCCTCCAGAGCTTCCCGTCAACCCTTAAGTTCGCTATCTCGTAAATCAGACCGGAACAATACATCTATCGATGCCATTCGCAGCCATGTTCCAGTCACGATAGTTACACTGAAAATAAAGATTTGTTCGATTCATAGTTGCCTTTTTTTTTCTTATTGGTACCCTACTATCAGAGATGGGCATTATTAGTATCAACAAACACTTTTTAGTATTTGAATACCGAGTATTTGAATACTTTCTGGTTCAGGTGATTATATTTTATACTTACAAATATTTGTTGGAATATACAGGGTGTCCGCTAGAAGGAGGTCAATCTATCAACCACATATTCCTTGAACAAAAACAATATGAGTTTCTAAATACCATTTTTCATTTTAGCCCTTCATATTCGATATACTGGGTGTCAAAGTTGGAAATTAAAAACTGTTTTTTTTTTATTACTCGCGTATTTGATGAGATATTGATCTCAGAATTGGTATATTACTTCAGCACGAAGAGTTACATCGTGTGAGGGGAACATAACAGAAAGTAACTGTCGAATATTCAAAATACTGGGGGTCAAATTCAAATTCGATTTCGATTTATTCAGTATTAGGTGTACATTCAAAGTAAGTTTGAGATCTAAGTGTCCTATATACATTTATATAACATTAAATACAAATACAAATAAATATATATTACACTTCAGAGCATGTCGCTAAGAAGCAGGAAATACCTAGACAAGAATTGCCTGTATTGTATTCCTGCATTCCATAACTCATGCTTCATGGATTGTACAATGTGGTATGATATTATGCGAGTATAATAGGTAATTATTTAGATGAAATGATATATATGAAAATAGGTCAATCAACAGAGGTACTGCGAAGTATAGCTCATCTCAGGGTGGAGATAGGAAATATGCATACTTCTAGACCATTATGATAAATTGTTCTGGGTGTTCTGTTATGAATTTCTTCAGCTTGATTTTGAAAGTTTTGAATTGCTTTATCTCTCTAAGGTCAGTCGGGATGATGTTATAGAATTTAGGGCCATAATACATGAAAGATCTCTGTGTCACAGATTTTCTGAAAAATTGGACTTGTAGGTTTTTATTATGAGTTGATCTGGTCAATCTAGTATTTTTTATTTCAAATTTGTTGGGTGTACAGTGTATCCGTAGCACACATTGGTAAATGAAGAGAGTTCTCACATTAAAAAGTTTTGTATGTTCATAAAGCAATTGTGTTGGGTAGAGTTTATTTTTTTTATGAATTATTTTGATCAAAGTATTTTGTGCTGTTTGTAATATTTGTAAATTTGAAGTGAAAGCACCACCCCAGGCAATAATGCAATATCTAATGATAGATTCAGCTAGACTATTATATATAATAACCATGTTTTTCTGGGATAGGATATCTCTTAGTTCATAAAATCTGTGAATCAGTGCTCTAATCCTTTTTGATACATGAATAATGTGATCTGTCCATCTCATGTGTTGATCTAAAATGACACCTAAGTATTTTATGGTAGATGTTTTCTCAAGCATCGGGCAGGTACATGTATGGTTATCACAAGATGGGGAATGTATTTTGAGGGTGAATTGAGGAGGCTGATCTACTATTGAGGGGGAGAAAGTTATATATTTGGTTTTTTTTATATTTAAACTCAGTAAATTATGGTTTAACCATATTTGCACTTTCCTAATTCCCATTTCGGTTTTGCGGTTGACATTCTCCCAATCTTTGTCTGTGAAAATTAACGCTGTATCGTCAGCATGGCATATCAAGTGTCCCTCAAAATGTTTCATTCGAGATATACTATTAATATAAACAAGGAAAAGTATTGGGCCCAATACTGTTCCTTGTGGTACTCCTATTTGAACTATTGATTCAGAACTAGTTTCGCTTCCAATTTTCACAGTTTGGCATCGGTCAGAAAGATAATTTTGAATAAGTAGTAGAGCTGAACCGCGAATTCCATAATTTCTCAACTTATCGAGCAGTTTGCCGTGAGAGACAGTATCGAAAGCCTTGGCAAGATCAAGAAATACTGCGAGGCACTTCGTTGATTTGTCCATGGCTTTCACTGTGTGTTCTATGAGATCGAGTACTGCATTTTCTGTATTTGATTTTTTTATGAAACCATACTGCCTATCGGTTATGATATTATGAGCATCGAAAAAGTCTATCATTCTGTTTTTTAAAGCCTGCTCAAACAATTTGGCAAAGTTATTAATAACTGATATTGGTCGGTAGTTCGTCAACTGACTAGAATCTCCAGTTTTGAAAATGGGCGTGACAACAGATTGTTTCCATTGCTTTGGAATTTTACCTTCTGTGAAGCATAGATTGATGATATGAACCAGTGGTACAGTTATGAGCTTGTGAATATTTTTTATGGTCATTGATGAGATTGTATCTGGTCCAGGGGAACAATTATTTTTCAGATTCGATATGAGATTTGTTATTTCATTGTTAGTGATAGGCTTGAGAAAGATAGAATATTTATTTGGAGTCTCATTCATAAAATTCTCGGGTAAGTTCGTTTCTTCAATTTCTCCTGCCATTTGCGTTCCCAGATTGATAAAAAACTCGTTGTATATATTTGCCTTTTCTTTATTATTTGATATCAGCTCCGCGTTATTATTCATTATTTTTATGTTCGTTATATCTCGGGTATTTTTTTTTTCCTGTCATATCGTTAATTGTTTTCCAAATCTTTTTATAATTTCCTCCTGCCTCATTAATTTTTTTTCGATAATAGTCATTTTTCGTACTTCTGATCAGATGGTTTAGTTTATTTCTGTAATCTTTGTATTGCTTTATGAGCATTTCATCAGAGTGGTTTCTTTTTAGTTGTTTTTTCAAATTGTCTCTCTTAATAATGGAGGTAATCAGGCCATCTGTGATCCATGGCTTTATTTTCTTGAATTTTTTTAATTTTAAAGTGTTTGAACTAGTTGCATCATTCATGAATATGTTTAGTTTTTCTATGAATATGTCGTAGGATTCTTGTACTTGTATACTTGCCAGAACCTCTCGCCAGCTCTCTTTACTCACCAAGTCATTCAACTTTTTATAATCAATATATTTTTTTGTGAATTCTGTTTTTGTCGCAGATTCATTGTTTTTATTTTCGGGTGAATTTAAAGTAATAAGAGTCGTGAAATGGTCAGTTATATCAGTGTGGATAATAAATGGTTGGATTTCGATGTTATCAGTGGATTTTCCCTTCCTTACAAATATATGGTCTATAATTGTTTCAGTGTTTTCTGTTACTCGGGTTGGTTGATTGATATATGATATGAAACCTTTCGAATTCAATATATTGAGATATTTATGTGTATCCTGTGAATCTATTTGTAATAAGTTGATATTTATATCTCCTGCGTAGACTTCTGTATTTTTCAGTACTAGATTGTCCATGTATAATTCCAGGTCGTTTAAGTAATTTTGAACATTTGTTGCAGGTGATCAGTAGTATGCTGTAATTCCTATCGGTCAAGTGCACACTTACCCCCATATTTTTTTCGTACGTGCGCTAATGACTTCTTCTCTATTTTCCTTCAAGTGTTCAATCATTTTTCAGTATATTTTGTTTCTTGTAAAATTTCGATTGAATCATTTGTTTTTAAGATAATTCGAAAAGGACTGGTTATTGTTTGATGCCTATGCGGCTTACTGTAATCTCAATAATTGAAAAAAAATAAAAAAGAGTAAAAATTATTTTAATACATTCGCTCTGAGCACCCGGTATTTCCATATTCACCTTTCCGTACGTAATAAGATACGTCCTCTTTCAATTTCGACGAAATAAATAGGAGTATGCGAACATTATGAGATAACTGTAAGCCGCGAGGCATCAAACAATAACCAGTACTTTTCGAATTATCTTAAAAACAAATAATATTATCGAAATTTTACAGAAGTCAAAAAATACTCAGAAATGATTGACCTGTTTTCGGATTTTATCGAAAAGTTCTTTCCCAGCCTGTAATGCCTTTCGGTACGTTTTCGATGGACCACCCTGTATAAATTTTATCACATGAATGAATGAATCAAAAATGAATCAGAGAGCTAATTTTGGTATTGAAATGGACGACTATTGTGTCGGTTGTAGAAAAAAATCTGTTTCCAGCCTACATCACGTTGGAGAAGGCCGTTTCTCGGTGTAAGACTGAAATATGTCGATATCGGAAACCTGCTGGAGAATTTAAACGTCCCTACACACAGATGATCAAAAGCTTTGGAACCGAACCGCGAGCAATGTTTCCGGTTAACTGGCTGTGCACGTTTATATCAATCAGCCCTTTGGCAACATCGATGGAAAACATCAGCCTTTCCAGACACGAAATCTGGAACGGCGTCCCATAATCCATAACAGAAATAAACTTGACTGATGATAATCCGCTATATCTGGACTCGAATGCGAATTATTGATGTTATGCTACGAATTCCAAAACACAAGAGCTTTTCCTTATCATTATACAGGGTGGGTCACGGTAGATGGCACCTTAGACGTTTACGGAGAACGGGACATAAGATCATTCTGAAAATTTGGTTACTCAAGTAATTGCTCTTTATCTATCGATCTAAAATATTTTCAGCTCTGCGGCGTTGCCGCTTCTATCGAAAAGTAGCAACAACTTTGTTATTTTAAATGGAACACCCTGTATTTTATTGCATCTTCAGATTCTCTCTGAAGAGCTGATTTCATCGATGTATCACACTTGGGGTCTAGCGGAAATGATTACAGAGATATAGGGTGTGAAAAATCGTCATTTTTCAACTTCAGGAATTTTTTTTTGTCGAAACTATTCATTATTGGTCAAAACGGCTTACATGTCCCTATCTCAACTTTTGATTAACTATCCACTGATATTTAATTGGGACATATACCGGGTGATCAAGAATCTGAATTCTGCACCACCCTGTATTTGTTTCAATTTAATGTCAAAAGATCAAAAGTTGGGATAGGGACATGTGAGCCGTTTTGACCAATAATGAATAGTTTCGACAAAAAAAATTCCTAAAGTTGAAAAATGTCGATTTTTCACACCCTATATCTCTGTAATCATTTCCGCTAGACCCCAAGTGTGATACATCGATGAAATCAACTCTTCAGAGAGAATCTGAAAATGTGATAAAATACAGGGTGTTCCATTTAAAATAACAAAGTTGTTGCTACTTTTCGATAGAGGCGGCAACGCCGCAAAGCTGAAAATATTTTAGATCGATAGATCAATAGCAATTACTTGAGTAACCAAATTTTCAGAATGATCTTATGTCCCGTTCTCCGTAAACGTCCAAGGTGCCATCGACCGTGACCCACCCTGTATAGACATTTAGATATCGATTTCGAATATAATATTGATGCCTTTAGGTTCCTACAATATACCAAACATTTCTTCCAATCTTGAAACATTTTACATGGTGTAGAGTAGAGTAGTTTATTCGACTATGATATGTAAATTACATGTACGGCAAGTCATAATTACAATAGCAATAGTTCTCAAAAATAAGAATGAAACTAATATTCTTCACCCTCAATCACTATAAAGCAATAATACATGATATGAACATACAAAATGAGTACAATTGAAGAAATTATATAAAAAATATATCTAAATTACAATGACTTGTTGATGGAATAACGAATAATAGGTTAAAGCGTCAGTGAGCTTGCTGACTCCATATAGCTATCAACATCGTAGAAACAGTGTCTCAGAAGAAACTGCTTGATCACAGATTTGAATTTTTTGAATCCTAGTATTTTGACGGAGCTGTGGAGAATATTATAAATATTGAGATTCAAAGAGTTTCTACAGATAATCTGTGTAGTGGGGTTCTCAATAAATTAGCCGATCTTGTATATTATGACTATGAAAGAAGGAATGTTTACCAAATTTACTCGTATTTTGGTGTATTTCTAGCAAAACTGTGAAAATGTATAAGGTATAGGCATTGGCATAATACCAAGTTTGATGAAATGTTGATGACAGTGATCTCTATAGTCTAAGTTAGATAGAATTCTTATAACTTTCTTCTGACATCTGAAAACTGCTATAGCATTTGTTGAATTGCCCCAGAGTGGAATACCGTATGACATTACAGAATCAAATAACGAAAAATTTGAAATTCTCAAGATGCCGAGATTAGTAATATATTTCAATTGTCTTAGTACAAATAGTTTATTCTGATTGAATCAGTGTTTAGCTAAAATTAGTTCCGTTGATGCATTTTCTATAAGATCCGTATATGATTTTCCTGTGCATACAAGAGTTGTGTCGTCAGCAAAGAGGACACATTCATTAGGCGCAATAATGAACTGACATGAGTCGTTTATGTAAACGATAAATAGAAATGGTCCAAGGACTGAGCCCTGTGGTACCCTATGTTTGATTGGTTTGAAATCAGACTTAACAATATTCAGTTCCACACACTGAATTCTGTTTTTGAGGTACGAACGAAGCAGCTCTTCTGTTTTTGAGGTACGAACGAAGCAGCTCTAAAGCAATGCCTCTTATACCATAGTATTCCAATTTTTCAATGAGCAGAGTGTGCGATACTCAGTCAAAGGCCTTCGTCAAATCACACGGTGTCAATGATGTATGTCTACCTTGATCGAGGCCCTCCCTTATGTCTGTCACAATTCTAAAGTCAGCCTGAGTTGTGGATTTGTTCCTGCGGAAGCCATATTGTGACCCACTAAAATAAAGTCTAGTCTCAAAAGTAGGAGTACAGTCTTTCTTTCGAGATTATTTCAATTACTTTACCAATGATGGATATAATACTGATAGGACGATAATTATACATAGATGATTTGTTCCCTCTTTTGAATAAAGGAATCACTTTGAAAATTTCAGAATATCAGCAAAGATCACTTGGTTGAAAATAAGATTAATAAGTTGAGTCAATGGAGAAACAATGAATTCAGCAGCTACCGTTATCAATGGACTGTTCAAATCATGGATGTCGCGAGAGCTGGAATCGCTCAATTTAAAAACATCATGGTAACATACTGGTTCCAAGAAAAAAGAGTTGGCTGGTTGGGAAAAGTTCCTGAAGTTATAAGATGTATCAGAGTCCATGTTGGGAAGAGATCTGATAGTTCTTTCAGCTACTGCACAGAAAAAATCGTTAAAGTCAATATTTGAAAATTCACTAATGGTATTTCTGCAGTCGAACTTATTTTTTTCGAATTTCATTATATTCCAACATGCCTTTGATACATTTGAAGAATTAGCTATATATCAATCATATGATAGTTTTTTGTGTTTCAATAGTTCGAAATTATATTTTTTTTGTATATCATCTGAACTCCCAGACACCTCAGATATTATTTTGATGGCTTCTAGGTTATTTTTCATATTTCCAAGGTCATCATTATACCATTTGATCTTGAAATTAATTCTATTCCGAGGTTTTTCTCCACAGGAAAATAGACCCTGATGGAATTTTGAAGTGCATCAATGAAGATTTCGCATAGATAGTTAATATCACGATCCTGTGAATCTAATACACTCCAGTTTAACTCAGAAAGTATTGATTTGAATTCATTCAATCCAGCTTGTGTTATGGAGAATCTCGCAAAATCTCGATGTGGAAATGAAAATAACTGTCAAAGATGACCAACCGATATATTCAAATCCAAGACGATTACCTTTCGCAGAGAGAGGAGTTGTAGACAAACAGATAGGAGAATGGATCAAGGAAGGGATTGTGGAACCATTCAGCTCGGAATACGCAAGTCCAGTAGTTTTGGTGAAGAAAAAAGGTGGATCCAATAGACTTTGTGTTGATTATAGAAGAATCAATAAAATAATAGTGAAAGATAGATTTCCACTTCCACTAATAGAAGATCAACTCGACAAATAACAAGACGCTCGAATTGTCACTACCATGGATTCGAATAATGAATTTTTCCATGTTGCAGTTGAAGAGAATAGTAGGAAGTATACATCTTGCGTAACCCATAATGGACAATATTAGTTTCTGAAGACACCTTTTGGACTCTGCAATTCTCCAGCAATATTCGAACGTAACATAAATCGCATTTTCAGTGATCTTGATAATAATTTCAGTTTTGACCAAATTGTCAAACGAAGATCCTACCAAGTGGTACAAATTCGTTGATCAGGTGCAGTTGTGAATGCATCATTTCAAAAATGTATCAAAACCCCACACCATTCGAATTATTATTAGGGGTGGATATGCGAAACAAGATGGAAACTGAAATTGAGAAAGCGATAGAAGAAGAATCACAAGTTTTGTTCGAAGAATCAAGGGAAGACTCGAGAAGAGAAACTAAGAAGCAGATACCCAAAGCTCAGGACGAAAATAGGAAAACATACAATTTGAGAAGAAAAGATCCTAACAAATATGAAGTTGGTGATTTTGTAGCTAATAAACGAGTTCATGAAGGCCAAGGACTAAAACTGAAGTCGAAAAACTTGGAACCTTATCGAGTTACGAAAGTGAAGGGCCATGATACATATGACGTCAAGAAGGAAGGATATCACGAGGGACCAGTCAACACATCCACATGCGATGAGTACATGAAGAAGTGGAATGAAGAAGATTCATCCGAGACAGACGAATTTCAGGATGGCCGAGTTGTAGGATTGCATCCTGTATATGAATGAGATGTGGAAAAGAAGTAATGTATGACGTGGACGTGTAATAGTAGAAAGATTAGAGTACGACGTTTCAAGAAGATATGTGTTTTATATGTTGTATTTTAGCGATATTTATGTTAAAATATACCTACTCGTTACGAAAAATTACCTCAATCCCATATATGTATGTATGTATATGAAACGTTTAAAAAAATACAGTATGAGACTTGACTATTTGAAAAAATTGACAGTGGTGTCTCGTCAAAGGACAAATAGAAGGTACATTGTAAGATAAAAGCCAAAGTTGAAGCTAGAATATTCAGCTTTTTGAATAACGGTTTGTGGTGATCTCGGTAACCAGCGTTCCCCAATACTGTCAAGACTTTTTTCTGGAGTTTGAAGATTCTCTCACTGCTCACTGAGTTGCCCCAAAATTTAAATCCGTGAGAAAAAATGGCATAAAAGTAAATAGCATCGTCTCCGAGAGATAACTAAGAGGCCTTCTCATCTTCCATTCCGATTCGCAGTTTGATCCGAGATCATCATGCTCGGAATGAAAACATACATACCTCATTCTTCGGAAAGATCACCATCGAAACCCTGGTTCAACAAAAACCGTTCTAGAACTGTTGCCTTGAAACAAACAGCCTATCATCGCTGGCGCAAAAACCCTAACCTCGCGACCAGAGCAGAATCCGTTGATGCCAGGAATAACTGCAGCCAAACGATAGATGCTTCGAAAGTAACATACAATGCCAAGATAAAATCAAAACTCATAGATTGTCCCAATGGCTACCGTTCGTTTTGGTCCCTTGCTAAAGCGGTCGGAAGAAATTTCACTAATAGTTCATTTTCACCACTGTCCAAATTTGACGGCTCATAAGCAACAACATCGCAGGAGAAGGAAATATTTTTGCAGAGATAATCGCAGAAAACTCTACTTCAGATTCCCAAGGAAAAGTGCCGCCAGACTTTCCACCCGTTGAGAATAGAATGCCTGAAATCGTCTTCCGAATAACGCTAACGGTCCTGATTGAATTCCACCCATTATTCTCAAAAAATGTGCACCAGAATTAACACCGATTCTCTGCAATTTGTTTACCGTCTCGTGTAGGTTGGGTATGTTTCCATCATGCTGGAGGACAGCTAGAGTCCAACCAATCCCCAACAGAGGAACAAGAACCTGCCCAACAAATACAGGCCCATTGCTCTGTTATCAGTAATCTCCAAAGTGATGGGGAAAACCATCAATATTGAGCTTACCGAATATCTGGAGAGCTCAGGAATCATCAATGATAGACAATACGGCTTTCGCCACCAGAGATCTACTGGAGATCTACGTCACCCATTTATGACAAGCTTCTTTAGAAAAACACGGAGAATCTCTAGCTGTCGCGTTGGACATATCGAAAGCATTCGACCGTATTTGGCACGAAGGACTCCTCCACAAACTACCATCATACGGCTTACCACCTCAGCTATGCCATCTCTTATAGAGTTTTCTTTCAGGCAGATCGCTTCATGTGGTGGTAGACGGGGTACCGTCTGATACCATTGGCAACAATTCCGGCGTTCCACAAGGATCAATTTTGGCACCAACATCATTCTTTCTTCATATCAATGATCTGGTGGGAGTACCAACTTGCCCCATCCACAGCTTTGCAGATGATAGTACCACATAGTACCCTCCATACTGCGTTTTCTTCCAGAATTCCCATTTCTTCCCAGGAAGCTAAGAACTCACGACGCAGGCAGGTCAATGCTGTCAATGAATACCCTAGTGTAATCACAGCCTGGGGAACCAACAACCTAGTCGAATTCAACGCCACCAAAAGTCAAGCCTGTATTTCCTCTAGTAAGGCGGAACTCAGTATGCCCGATATTGTAATGTCTGGCACCACCATCTGCAACACTCATTCATGGAATAATCATGTCAGATTCATCGCAAAAGCTGCTTCACAAAAATTCGGATTCTCGTTCCGTGCGAAAAGCTACTTTACACCTCAACAGCTTCTAATGATCTACAAAGTGCTGATTCGGTCTGTTCTAGAATGCTGTTCCCACATATGGGGTTCAGCACCAAAATATACGCTGATGCTCTTTGATTCCATCCAGAGAAGAGCCATTCGCCTGGTGGGTGACGCCACACTCACTCACTCTTTGACATCATTGGAACACCGTTGAAAGGTCGGAGACCTTTCACTTTTCTATCGATACTTCCACGGGAAATGTTCCTCAGGAATGTCTGCTATCATCCCTTTACTAGCAAGACCAGTCAGATAAACTAGAGAGAGAGAGAGAGAGAGAATATACTTTATTGTCATGAAGAAAAGATACATTCTTATGGACAAAGCACATATGTAGAGTTAAAAGTGTAAATAAAAAACTAAAAATATAAAACAGACATTAAAAAGACTCTTACATTAGCAAAGGGTACATATAATTAGAATTGATCAGAATAAAATTCCTCCAAACTATAGTAAGGCCGATCTGATAATAGCAAATGGACAGCTTTTTTAAAATGGTCAATGTGGGTGATATCTCTTATATAGTCGGGCAAATGATTGAACATCTTGCATCCATTATAAATGAGTGAATCCTTTACTAGAGAAGAACTTGGTATTGGTAAGTTTATACTGTTATGCTTACGGGTAGAGTAATAGGAAGGAGTAGTATTAAATTTATGGATGTGTTTTTTGATGAGATATACTGATTCAAGGATGAAGATTGCAATAACAGTTAATTTATGCGATACAAACAGCGGTTTACAGGAAACACGCATTTTAACTTTGGACATATATCTAATCGAGCGTTTTTGCAGTACCAGTATACTTAGCATGAGGTTATTATTACATACTCCCCAGAAAGGAATACCGTATCTCAGGTGAGACTCTATCAATGCATGGTAGACTAATTTTGCAGCTGAGGGTCCAAGTTCCTTTGTTACTGTTCTCACAGCGAAACAACCAGAGGCCAATTTCTTATTCAAGTTCAAAACATGTTGTTCAAATTTCAATTTATTATCGATAAAAACCCCTAAAAATTTAGTCTTATTGCAGCTTTCAATGAGGCCATTATCTAGTTCAATATTGATTATTTCACACCTGAAGGATATTATGTTGGTTTTTGTTACATTTAGAGCAAGACGATTTGAGTCACACCAACTTTTTAATACTTTAATGTCTACTTGGATTTTTTCTTCTAGTGCATCTGCATTATTTTCATGCCATAGAATAGTAGTGTCATCCGCAAACACAGTAAATTTTCCGGAGATATCAATATTAAGCAGATCGTTGATATATAATAAGAATAAAGTGGGGCCCAGTATCGATCCTTGAGGTACACCACAATTCACCGATGCTATATTTGAAAAAGATGAAGTTTTCACAATTTGATGACGATCAGTTAGGTAAGACTCAATCCATTTGTATGCTACACCTCTGAAGCCGTAGTGATGGAGCTTTGCCAGCAGTATTTGGTGATCCACGCAGTCAAAGGCTTTAGAAAAGTCGCAAAATACTGCAGCTGCTGCCTCCCCACTATTGATTTTCAAGTATACTTCTTGGAGAAAAGAGAAAATAGCGTCACTGGTATTTTTATTTTCTTGGAACCCATACTGCTTTACAGAGATTATGTTTTTTTTTTTCAAGAAATTTGTTATTCTAATTTTTACTATTTTCTCTATTATTTTTGCGAGAGAGGGTATAAGAGAAATTGGACGGAAGTTTGCTGGCTCGTCTACATCACCACCTTTATGAATAGGAATAACAAGAGAAGTTTTAAGGAATTCCGGAAATATACCTTTCTGAAATGAGTCATTTATCAGAGTGGTCATTACATCCAGGGCCTCGTCCGGCAAGTTTTCAAGAATTCTAATTGAGATTTCATCGATCCCATGTGTTTTTTTATTTTTGATTGCTTTAATGACTTGCTTCAATTCTGTAATATTTGTATCGTAAAAAAAAATAGATTGACAAATAGGATTACTACTGAAGAATTCCATTGGAAGATTATTACTTGCTAAGTCTTGGGTTAATTTCCCAGCGACAGTGCAATAATAATTGTTCAGCTCATCAGCCTTTAGAGACATTTCTGCTTTATTTTTGCCGCTTTTACCTGTTAAGTCGTTTATAATATTCCAGCTAGCTTTTGATTTGTTATCAGAATCGGTGATTATTTCTTTGTAATAATTTTCTTTTGCAATTTTTATCAAGTTTCTATAAATTTTACGATAGTTACTAAAATATATGTGAATGAAATTCGCATTTGTATATTTTCTAAGGTTAGACAAGCCCAGTCAGCACATACTTTCGTTGTTAACCTCGAAAGATGTCGAACAGCACTTTATCAAAACACCTCCATTCATAGAACGGCTATGCTCTGGAATTCATCGTCTGAGGACAACATATATAATCTCCAGAAGTTCAGAAAAAAATCCAATACCTACCTCCTGTCCCTATCCGCCCTAGAAACAACCACTTAGTTGACAATTTTTGAATATCACATCACAAAATATAAAATAACTGAGAGATATTCGATTACTTCGGCTTACGAAAAGTTGACTTCAAAAAATGCTCACGAGAGAATTGAATCGCCCTGTTTCCTGTGACAGAAAAATATAGTGTATCATTCAAAAAACTATAATGATTGAATTATATCGCTAGTGGTGCAAAAAATTCAATACACACCTCGATAGTAAAGAATTTAATTACCACGGGATCTCTCAAATTATTGGGCAAGAGATATCTCTAGAAGCAAAAGACTGTAATGATGAGTTTCATGCACGACCGGGCGTAAAGTAGCACTTTACCGCCCGCGGATTACTTCTATCGCCCGGCGTATAGGTGACTCGTAATGAATATTCCAGTATAACAACGGACATTCATAGTTCAGTGGTGATGGTTCAATATCTAGTAATACAGTACTCTTGATATTCCTGAGATGCAAAATTATATGATGCCACTCAAAATGAGTTCTTTGTAATGTCATTGATGGACAGCAGGTATAAAGGTCTACTCCTATTTCAACAATTTGAGGGACCATGGTTATGATGATGATCAATGATATTCCTCTGTGTATTTCTATAGTTCTTGGGAGTTTTGTTTAAAAACTGCCAGAAAAAAATCACTCGTCCTACGGACCTATAATATTTTTGAATGCGATATTTAACTTCAATCTCCAGGCAACAAAGTTCTCATTGAAATTACGAGTTCGACAAAAAAAACGCTCGTGTGACAAAAATTGCATCAGTCCAACAAAAATAATTCAAGCCCTAATAATATGTTGATGCAACGAATCCTCTTTTTCGTGAATCTTCTTCAAGTTTCAGAAGGAAGTGAAATTCTTTCGGGATTTATTTGATATCCCTGATGGAAATCCACGAAACTTTTCTGACCCGGAACACGATCGCTTCCAAAGGGCTGACCTGACCTTTGAGCTATAAATTCAAATGAAATTGGCTCCAAGAAACTAATATAAGCTACGCAAAAAATAGGATCATTCCTTTCTGATACGATCATAGCTTTATTTGTTTTGCTCCATGGATAACCCAAGTATCAACGAAACGAAAAACATGAATTTCTTTAGGAAAAATATAGTTACGATAACTTATCAGTTGCATCTCATCTGCGTTTGCTCTGTAATTTGAGATACAAATACGAGTAGGAACAGCTTCTCATGATCTACAAAGCACAGATATACGGACTGTTTTAGAATTCCAGTACTGTTTTCATAAACAGGGCCTACTAACGAAAACTTGACCCCTATAACTAGAAATCCGAATCCTTGTAGTTATTACTAAAAATATAATAGCTACGGCAAAAAAATAGTACGATAGGGGACAGCAAGGTTATGTTGTTAGCTCCAACTAGTTTTGATTTGTTGAAAACACCTATTTGTACCAGATTGAAAGCTTAGTTGTTTCATTCACAAGTTTTACTAATTGTCCTTAGTTAGGAATAATACCATTCTATTAGTCATAATTAGGATACTTATTTAGGGTAACTATACTAGTAGTAATTGTAGCAGATCGATGGTATATTTGTAGTAGATTGATGGCATTTGTATCAAACGAATAAATCAGTTGTCTCAACAAATAATGTAGTTATCATTTCAAATAGTTTTTGTTACAATATATAAATAATGAGTTCAAAATTTACAGGTTTACTGATTGAATCCTAATCATTAGTAGATCTCTTAATATTAGACAAGTGGGACAATATTTCAAACAAAAGATGTAGGATTTCACTCATAATATTTCTTGAGGTCACCAAGAAAATCGAATTCGCATCGGAAAATGCGTGTCATATCGACCTGTAATAAATATACACCCATTGGAAATATGTTGAAAATTGTTAATTGGCTGCCTGTTGACTATTATTCTGAATTTTTGGTATTAGTATTCATTTTCAAAATACAAAGAGTCAAAGCACCAAATTATTTGTTAAACAAGCTAATCTTATGATAAAGAAATGCATAATTATAATACCAGAAAGAAAGAACACTTCTTCATTCCACCAAGGAGTGAGAGATTGGGAGAAAATTCCATTATTTTGAAGGATTCAAACAACTCAATGTCTTTCCATCTCATGTAAAGAGTGTTTGTTCCGATCCATCTCAAAATTTTGAAGATTTCAAATTGTTTGATTTGTGAACTGTGAGTTAATTGTAATTTTTATGGTAATCTTGAGTTTGTAAATCGAATGTCTAGATGTGTCTTATTAGTTGTCATCTTATGACTGTTTTGTTCAGATACTTGAATAATAAGCATTTTTGGCAATATACAGAATTATTATTATTTATTATTACCCTCACCATTGTCGATCTAAATGGAAACCTAGTTAGGTAGTTAGTAGGCGAGAGCATAATATTGTCTGTTCTTTGAAAAAATAAATGAAGGCGTTCAGTAGTACAGAGACATCAATGTGAACCAAGTAAACTAAGTTATTCATTTGTCAGACCTAACCGTAACATTTTTCATGGTCCTGTCAAGTTTGTAAATAAAAATCTGTCATGTGGAATCCCGAAAATGAAACATTATCACGAAGGATATTATCAAGTATGAAAACCATCTACGCCTCTTGAATGGAAGCAGGAAGATGTTTAGGCAATGCTGTATTAGTATGATTCATGATGCAACTTGAATTTAAGTTGGAACTGTGGAAACTTCGGAAACTCAATAGTGCTATTACACTTTTTCGACATGCAAGCCAAGCAGAAAGGTAGGGGCTGCTTTTTTATTTCTATATTTTTGATAAGTTACTCTATAATTCGTGAAATTCCATTATTTGCAGTGAAAACATGTCTTTAGTGATGTAAACCATGTACACATCGGAATCACTATATACTTGAAAATTTCAGGTACCTACCTACAGCGAAGAGTACTTACATTAATAGCTTTTCAGTTGAAAAACGGAAAACTATGAGTGATGTGGAAGTATCACATTAGAAATCATTATGTGAGTAATGTTCAGAAGGAATGTACCAGAAGGATGATAATGTTCCAGAACAGAATGGAAAATTTACCATCTGAAATAAATATATAGAAGCACTAAGGTTAGACTCAATCTGGTTATTTCATCAATGTCTCATGGATATTCTGCTCCAAACACAAAATATCATTATATTTTTTATAGATAGGTACCTCCTTGAAAGTCGAGCTGCAAAAATATCCAGTTCACAAGATTTTATGAAAAAACACACAAGAAAATGGGGCAATGAATAAAATCAGAAACGTTTCATCCTGTAGTTCGATGAGCTGAATCCAGATAAGCAGTAAGAACAACGATTTGTTTGCTGGAAATAGCCAGGCATTTCATTCTAGGCTACAAATTATACACACCCCAATGTATATTCAATTTATCCATTTTTCAAGCAATCAATTAGATGATGAGGAACATGTGATATTCCACTCCAGCACACTCAGGACCATTTTCGTAGTGAGCCACTCAGAATTTCACTAGAGTAAAGTGATTTCAAGATTGTATAGGAATCATCCTCAGATATATGGTATTCTATTGTTCAGGGTTCTTTGTCAAGATGCTGGGATATTTAGAATTTTTTATTGGAATATTACTTGTATGTATTGTATGAATGGCAATACAATTTAATTTTTTTAATAAATTGTACATAATTATGAAGAATTATTTCAATTTTTATTCTACTATATAGTTTGTTCTCTTCTGATACCCTGTTTATTGTTGTACAGATGTATTGGCAGATAAGTTTGAAAACACTATATATATTGTACAAATATTGTATATAGGTGAAGTATTTTTGAAGTAAAACAATGATTATTTTTTATTAAATCATCTTATTGAAGCTACGAACTTCACTAAATATGAGAAGATGTGTCTATTATTGGCACAAATTAAACCACAGGAATATTCAATACCAATATGTATCTTTCTAATTTATATTTAAGTCAACATTTTGAATGAACTTTATTATTATTTATTATCATTCTATAATATCTGTTCAAATGCACGTTTCCTCCTCAGATGCTTCTTCATCGTCAGGTCCTGTTCCTTAAGGCAGGAATTCCTCTTCAGCATCATATTCCAAACAACATTGCCGAGTCTGAAAATATAAAAATATTGTCCCTAGTTTCAATGTCCTGTACCATTCTGAAATGAATTTAATGACTTTTGACTATGGAACAACTTTTAGAGGAACCAAAGTCAAGTTCTTGGTGAATTTCATACCGAAACTAATAATTAGTTAGTTAGTATAGGTACAAATTTGTTAAATACCATTTTATTTATATATTTCTACCTTGAACAAACTTGGGACCGTACTCTCTTTCCAAAACCGTTTCCTATTCTTCATTGGCAAGAAACAGTTCCCTTAAAATGTTGGAAACATATAGTATCATGTTCGCTTACTTCAAAAACTCACATTCCTGAAATATAACTATCATTAAGTTCCAAATATTATGTGATTCAAGAAAAAAAGTTCACCTTGATATCCAATGAATATGGCGTGAACCCATTGACGCCTCAGGATTTTGTAACCTCCAGCTACCTATTCAATATATGATAGCTGTGGATAATAATTAAAACAAAGATTTTATAGCATAATGATATCCATATCCCTCATTTGTCGCCTTCTCAAGTTGTGTCGTCTCTCGTACCTCCACTCTGATGAGACTACTGACCACTTGTCAGCCTGACCCTTTTCGTACGACGATGCTAAAGAACTCCAGGACAACCCTGGAAGTCCGTCAACCCCTGTAGATATGCTGCCACCACCTAGTGTTTGTCCGCACTAGGACGGATATTATATAATTTATAAAAGCCACTGGTTCGAGATGCCTGGGGTTCGTAGCCCTGTACCGCTGTAAAGCAGATTCGTTTGGATCTAGGGTATATTTTTAGGGGTAATTGGTATTCAAACGCATTACTTCAAAAGGAAAATAACCAAACTTATATTGCACTATTGAAACAACTTAATACACAAAAACAGAATATGTCAATAGACAGAGGAAAAATAAAAAAACCAGAAGAAAGATAGAACCCGTTCAAACAAACAACAATTAAATGATTTGGAAAATGGTTCTTAGAAAGAACAGACAATATTGTACCTCCTCGCGTACTAGGTCGCCTACTAGGTTTTCATTTAGATCGACAATGCCCTCACTAACTCTTTGACATCATGAGAACACTGTTGAAAAGTTGGCGTCCTTCCATTGTTCTACAGATACTTCCAGGGGAAATATTATTCAGTTATCTCAGAATCATCACTAGCAATACCAGTCAGACCCAAATAACACAACTTTGCAATATGTTGAAAAACGCGCACTTTCCGAAGACTCGTTTGTCAATAGAGTGATAGAACGGCAAAGATTTGAAATTATTTGCTAGCGAAAATATTCCCAAGATTTGCGAGATTCACCACTACTTAACATTTAGGTGAGCTTTAATATTGTAACTCGAGAAGCACCTGAGCAGGCGTGCTCCATCTACCGTGTCGTTTCAAAAGTTCAAGATTGGTTTGGATTATAGAAGGTATTAGAACCGTATCTTTGCTTAAAAGAGGTACTGGTCTTATTAGGTACATGGCCTTATATATAGAACATGTACCTTAGCAGTAGCCATGGAAATCAACTTGTCACTGACATTTGACAGTTGTTGAAATTATCAATATGGACAATATATAAAACATCATTGATAGAGTATATTGTTGTTCTCGCGACACAGTGCTTCCATGAATTACTGAATACATTCATTTTTAGCCATATTTTTCCAAATGGAACACTATATAGGTATATTATTGAATTCTTGGAATCTCCATGGAAATTTATATTCAAAGATTTAATACACAATGATGAGTTCCTATTCGGTGCGTCCGTTATAGATTTTGTGCTTTTGTGAAGTATTGAATGAATTAATTTTTCTTCCAAACTATCTTTCCCTGAGGAATCCATTGAACCCAGTCGATTTCCATCTGCAATTTGTCACAGTTTTGAGGAAAAATTAGATATACAGATAGTTCCACGTTTGTGTTATGAATTCCGCGACCATTGATTCAAATAGCACACTAAATATCATTAAATTCTTTGAATCTTGGAATGAATATAAGGATGAAATCGATGCAGTTTATATACAGTATGTCTATTATATATTCAGTGCTTTCGTGAAACAGGGTTGCCAATAAAAAAATATCGACGGCGTAATATCTCCAACACGAATTATTCCATAATATGTTTTAATTTAATTTAGGCGAGTGCCTGAATGAACATGAGATTTGACGTCTCTGAGCGTTTTCCCTGAAAAATGTTATTACTCTACGGGAACACTCAATTTAAGGTACAGATCCAACCTGTCCTGGAATACTGTTTCCATATCTGAAGTGTAACACCCAAACATACCCTGAAACTGTTGGATTCTTTCCAAAAAAGGGCAATTTGTCTCGTGAGTGATGCCTTGCTCACAAACTCACTCACTTGTCTGGAACATCGAAATAAAGTTGGCGATCTGGCTCTATTTCATAGATATTTCCATGGACGATGCTCTTGTGAAATATCTACAATTGTTCCTCCCTTGGCAGTCCCCGCGAGATTAACCCGTCGAGTTGAGGCTTCGCACCCCTTCGTGCTCACTTTGAAGACTTGCAGAACATCTCTTTCCAAAGACTCGTTCATGGAACGAACAGCGAGGCTCTGGAACACATTAACAAGGGAGGTGTTCCCCGAGGCATATAACCTCCAGAAATTCAAGAACAACACCAATTCCTACCTCATTTCTCTTGGTTCTCACGATGTCCCCTGAACATTACTGGATATCCCTTTTCGTGGGAACCAGCACATAAAACAGATATATATAGTTTGTCCGTTAAAGATCATGAGCAGCTGACTGAAAGCGAAATGGCTCCTGGCTTGAAACAGAAAACCAAGTTTTTGGGATGCACTTCTAGCAATTGATCTCACGTGATTTTTCCAGGGAAGGTTATTGCTGATAGTAATACCAAGCATCGAACTATTACTGATAGTAATACAGAGCATTGAAATGGATTTCTTCAGAGGTATGGTTACTCCTGACAAGCTTATGTTGGGCACAGTGAGATCGGCTTTTCTAGAGGAAAGGCATGCTTGTGTTTTGTTTGCATTATTGGATCCCCATCCAAGAATTGTTGCCAAGCCCATATTTATGTTGTCAACATTTCTCCCTCGTTCGTTTCTGATTTGTATACAAGCCTTATGTGTAATATACACTATCGGATATAGGTTTCTTTTGAGATATCAAGAAAAATTTGATATACAGGGTGTTTCTTTGAAAAAATGGCCGTGGTCGTCAATACTCAAACGTGAATCTCCCTGTATATTCTTCTTATTAATGTGGCAAATCTTTATTTATAAAAATGAATGTTTGTCTGAATGTCCTTTATAGAATATATAGAATCGTAAACGGCTTGACAAATTCACTTAATCTTCTTTGTTCTGTTTGTTATTATCAGGAGGAGGCCCTATGAGAGAAAAAATTAGGAAATTCAGCATGTCGGATCCAATATGGCGCACGAAATTGATATCTGGGAGTTTTCACGGTCGGAGATTATGATTCTCTTGACAAAATTGGAACATTCAAGATGGCGGATCCAATATGACGAACGAGTTCTGATATCATGTTCCGATTCTATAGTTAAACTGAACAGAAGTGGAAAATAAAATGATAAAAGTGTATTGTTGAATATTCAACTGAACAATTATTTTGTGAAAATAATGAGCCGGTGAAAAACTAAGAATAACGGCTATCATCAGTCCTTTTTCCAACTTTGATCGCCAATATCTTTGGTTAGCAAAAAGCTATCATGTTGCAGTTTTCGTTGGTCTGTTGAGATTCAGTTTCCCTATTTGATCGTGTAATAATATTCATACATTACCTTTTTAATTCACGATATCTGTTGATACTCCAGATCACGCCGACAACCATTCTTAGTTGTTCACCTGGTAGATATAGTAAAAATCGACCTGTTTCAGGAGATTCCTCTGAACCCAGATAGCACAAGTACATCTCATGGATATACTATGGATATCCATCATGGATATTGCGGATGTCCATAAGATATCCGAAAAAGGCTCTGGTATATCCTATGGACGTCCATAGGACAGTGTGACCTTTTTGGATGTCTTAGAGATATTCATTATGGATATCCTTCGTTTCGTAAACAATATATCGAAATGAAATCCCATATATATATCCGGTGGAGTTCCTAAAACTGAAAACTATTACCGAATAACAACTCGCTTAAGTTGTAATTGGATGAATTCCGGGATGAAATAATCCGAGCATCAATGTGGATATAACAGCGGATGAAAATGCCATTATCTCCGTGAGGATTACAGAGATTTCGCTAAACTGAATGACGCCTAATTTGCGGTGCCTTGTAATTAAGTTCCATTTTAGGAAAGCCAAGGAAGGAAACAAATATTTTCAGTAACGATCATACTCTCATCTAAATTAATAGAGATTCAATTCATTTTACTGTCACAAATGAGGAGATATTTGAAGCCAAATTCCTAAATTCTCATAAAATGGGCTTATATCACAAAAAAAAATGTATTTCATAATTCGATAGAACTCACCCAAACTAGCTCACCACCGCAAACCGTTTCTTGCTGTAAGCTCCCTACGTTTTATAAAAAATTATTGAAATCCCCGATTTTTCGGACCTCTGAAAACGAGGCGATGATGTAACGTCAAAACCCTGATACTGAAAGAAGACTATTCCAGACAGAGATGAATGATACATGATTTCTGACAGAGTGAATTAGCAGGAGATCACAGTTGAAAGAATTAATACATCAGTTGTCTCAGTATCCGTGGAGCGGTTGGTATTTTTTTTTAACTACGGCGATATGAGGTTTCTACGTCATAAGAGGATCCGTTTTCATTTACGTTTACAAGGTACTATTATTTATGTCCAAAAATAAAACATTCCCGTTATTTTTTCGATCGAATTATGTCGTCAATCATTATTTATGTATAGAAGGATCATTATTAACATGGTTTGAGTTAAAAGTTCTACTAAGGTGTACACGCCCATTATATTGGTTCGAAGTAATTGAACGGTCAGGTCTGTGTTTATTATTTCCAAAATTATTAAACCACAAACTTTCGAGTAGTAGTTGAACATAAACACAGACATGGCATTGACTTCAACGAACCAGGAATATCCACCAGACTTCCTCACTGTCATGTTTCCAAAATATAGATAGATCATATAAAACTTGTGAGGAAGCCAGTACAGAGGTCAATCGGATAATTTGATTCGATCATAGATCATTCATTGATTCGATCATTTAACACTGTGCCCGAACCGTCGGAGTTCGACACAGAGCAGAAGATGCCCTTCCTCTAAGGTCCCATAAATATTAGCTTCATAATGTATACTTATAGGGTAACTTGAGTTTCCTATATTCAACTGATAGTTATTTGGCATAAGAAAATCATCGGCCCATTACCAATACCTCGGCATCGTCACTTTCCCAGACTAGCCTGCACTAGACCGGACTTCTCCCGCTAGTTCAATGTTTGCTGGGTCACTCTATTAATTTTTCTCCCGTTCTTTTCAAATACCAAAACAGATCTACAAAATTTTGCTATACAGCGTAGTGTTTTGGAAATAAAAGTTTTTTCTGTTTTTCCTCAATACGGACCTGGATTCTGATCTCGCATTTTATTCAGTTCTGATGAGTAATATCAGTGTTATATTTCTACCAGTATGAAAACATTATATAAAGCTGTTAAAAAATTATGACCAGATGAAAGGTTTGCCAAAATCAAGAAAACGTCCTGTATCTCAGTGATAAATGATGGTAGACACATCAATGAGTAATGATTTGGAACCATCAAAGTGTCCTCTATCTGCAGGTATCGTATGTACATTTAAATCCGAAACACTCTGTATATTCCAAGAATAAACGTGCGTGTTTTGAGCACCTTCTTGAGTATTATTTATTATTCTCACTCTTGAAGTTCATTCTCTGATGCATCTAGAGCACAACTTAGAAAACGCCGCCCACAGTTTGACAATACTACACTTCTTTTAATTTAAGTTCAAAAAGCGTCAAGTTGGTTTCGAATTGAATCAATATTTGTAATTCAAATCAGTCATTTTGATTTCAAGAAGTGTAAATGCTTTTCGAAATCATCAATTCAATTTCAGAATGCGTCTTTTGTATTTCAAATTAGTCATTTTAATTTCAAGAAGTATCAAATGTATAAAACATATTCACTGAACAGCCGTTCACATATCGAGAGCACAGAATACTGTGTCGAGAGGAGTTATTTCATTTGCCCGAATATCATTAATACCATGACAACCGTTTGAAATAAAGCTTTAGGTACATGAAATATATTTTTTCATTCAAACTTTCATGGACAATATTTCCGTAACAAAGTGTGATAGACATTTTTCAATATAATGTACTGACATTATTTTGGTTTACTACATCAAACCTATCATTTGCGACATGACTTTTCTGGACACCCTGTATTCATGGCATTCCAATGAAATAAGGAACTGATTAGGTATAGATGTATCTGCGAAAGAGCTTTCACTCATATCGATCGTAAGAATTATAATCAGGATTCCATTGATAATATATCACGATGATTCAATGAAGAAGTGTTATCGAAAACTGATTCCAGATCTATCTGCAAGACCCAGCTCATATTCAATGAATTCAAGGAAATGGAACCAGAAAGTCACCAAGAAAATACATGTAAAGCACATTTTAACCGCATAAATGCCACAGGGTTTCAAAGAGAAATTCCAATTGGAAACTGATTATTAATCAGAGTTCATCACATGAATTCCACGCTATTCCAATAAGGAATTCCAATTAGAAACATGTAATGAATCTATCTGGTGATGAAATACAGTTATGTTCTTGTCCATGAGTTCGTAAAGCACTGCTATCAGCATCTGAACACTATTGTTTCTGCAGAATACAGTTTGAACTCATATAGTTCGTGAAAGACTATGCAATAGTAGGGCCTCATCATGAATGTACAGGGTGTCTCTGTAATATTTCAACTCGCATCTACAGCTTTAACTGTACAGTCTATTGGCACTTCCCAAACGAACAGATGCGAATCGCTAAATGTTAAAAAAATGCATTGTTTTTTTAAATAAAACATCCTATATAGATATTTACTCTAGTGGAAGATTTTTTTTCTTTTCACGAATATATATAGTTTACTCATGTTTCCTCAATCCATTTTCCACTTATTTAGCATTGAATCAAAAGTTGTGATTCAAGATGGCTGTGGACACAACAGAATAGAGGTAAAATGCGGAATAGTAAGATTACTCCATGAGAATATTGAAAAAATGTCAGTTGTGCAGCAAGAATTCAGTCAAAAACGGCTTGAAGGAACATTAGCAAACTATATATATTTCAAAGCTATTTGAATCCCATCTGCCAAATTTGCCTTTGCTGTTTTCCTATTCCTATTATAAGCCGAGGACGAAAAGTGTGAAGATAATTCAAACCAAAGGATTGGCTTTATTGAGAAAAATCATCATGATATCACAATATGACAAATGTCACAACTAAAAGTACAACATGTTCTATAAACTATATTAGAATGATTCATCACATTCTCCACAGATTATTAATAACGCTGATACAACTCTTAATATTTTGGTGCTCCAATATTTGAGGGTTTGCATTTTCTTCAAGTGCTGTTCCTGATGGGAGATTCGAACTTCCTGGTATCTGATCAGAATAAATTGTAACTGGAATTGCATCTCCTTGGATAACATCTTCTGATGTGTCAGAATTTTCAGGTAGCATCTGACTCCCTGATATATCGCGGCTTCCTTCAGGTTTTTCTTGATGATCATCAGAAATCGGCTCAATATATTTTTCATTCATCTTCTCTTCCCCAATCCAGGAGCTAGATGTCGGTTGGAAATGGTGATCTTCAATTCAGAGTTGCGGCCATTGAATAAAGCATCTGTCCCTGACGGCTCCTAAATAAGGCAACAGAGGCTAAAAAAATCGAAATTCACAAGGTGATTCAAAGTTTCTATGATGTATCATTCAAATATAGTTCATAGAACATGCTGTACTTTGTACATTTGTCATATTGTGATATCTAAATATATCTATCATTTTGCTCTATCGCGGGAAGCAATATTACCAGGTGGCGCTCGGTTTTCATTGTTCCATGTCAAAGCCACGTCAAAACTGGAGGAAAACAAACTCAATCCTCACTCAATCCCATTAGTGCCATTAGCTTGTGTGTACTGAATACTGATAAGAGTGATAAGTTTTCAAATTTCCTGACATTAATTGTAGATGTTCTTCCGCCAGATATTTCACCCTATTTAGATGGAAAAAGCCGACCAGTAGCGGAAGGAGAAGCAGTTCTCCGTGCTGATCATGTGATTCTGTGTGAGGCAGAAGACTTCAACAAAAGGCACATTTTTGCAATTTGTCTACAAACTTCGGCGATGAAATCTTCCCCACATCAAGTAAAATTGAAGTTGGAGTCCAGAGGAACTACTGTAAAACAATGGATTTGTATTTGTTCCTGCAAAGCAGGACAATCTGGGTATTGTGAACATGTTGAAGCTGTTCTTTAATATGGCAATTTGATTTGCTCGTCATAATTAGTTTGAATTGTCTGAACTATCTCCAATTCTTCACCCGTTCACTGTTCACTAACCTCATAGAAATGTAATAATGTAAAAAAATTAACCACTCAACCATCATCACTACCAACAGTGCCAACACTTTATGTCATTAACAAGTTTGACTACAGTTACAGCAAGCTGAATGCAATATAGTCTATGCACTTTATCCATAGACAACAGTCATATGCTCGAGATCACCTTTTGCCAACGTACTATAAGCAAGATTTTATTGGGTCTAAACACCAACAAAGCTTGTTGCTCCGACGGAATCCCACCGATTTTCCTCAGAAAATGTGCTCCCGAACTAACACCAGTTCTCTGCAAGTTGTTCAACTATTCTTACAAATTGGGGATATTTCCGTCTAACTGGAAAATTGCAAGAGTACAACCAGTTCCTAAAAAAGGCAGAAAGACCCTATCTAGCAACTACAGACCGATCGCACTGCTATCTATTATTTCGAAACATCGAGCTCATGAAATACCTGGAACATTCAGGTATTATCAACGATAGGCAATATGGCTTCCGTCATCAGAGATCAACCGGTGACCTGCTCGCTTACGTCTCACATATATGGCAGAAATCTATTGAAAAATATTTTGACACCTTAGCCGTGGCACTTGATATCTCCAAAGCATTCGATCGGGTCTAGCATCACGGACTCCTTCATCAATCCATCCGCCAAGCTTCCATCTTATGGCTTGCCTCCTCAGTTATGTTCTCTGCTAGCTAGTTTTTTCTCAAACAGGTCTCTCCATGTAGTGGTCGACGGAGTTTCATCTGACTCTCTTACCATAAATGCTGGTGTTCCGCAAGGATCAATTCTAGTACCAACACCATTTCTACTCCAAATCAACGATTTGTTGAGAGCAACTTCATGTCCAGTACACAGCTTCGCGGATAATAGTACCCTCCATACCGCCTTCTCTTCCAGGGCTCCAATACCAGCCAGGCAAATCAGAAACGAACGAGGGAAAAATGTTGACAACATAATTATGGACTTGGCAACAATTCTCGAATGAGGATCCAATAACTTGGTAGATTCCGATGAAAACAAAACACAAGCATGCCTTTTCTCTAGAAAATCCGATCTCACTGTACCAAACATAAGCATGTCAGGAGTAACCATACCTTCGAAGACATTCATTTCGATGCTTGGTACTAGTATCAGCAATAATCTTTCTTGGGAAAATCACGTGAGATCAATCGCGAAGAGTGCATCCTAAAAACTTGGTTTTCTGTTTCGGGCCAGGAGCTATGTCACTTCCAGTTAGCTGCTTATGATCTATAAGGCACAGATCCGACCTTTTCTGGAATACTGTTCCCATATTTGAAGTGCATCACCCAAACATACCCTGAAACTGTTGGATTGTGTCCAAAAAATGACAATTCGTCTCGTGGGTGATGCCTCACTCACATACTCACTCACTTCTCTGGAACACCGTAGAAAAGTTAGCGATCTGGCTATATTTTATAGATATTTGCATAGGCGATGCTCTTCTGAAATATCAACAATTGTACGTCCCTTGGCAATCCCCGCGAGATCAATATGTCGAGTTGAGGCTTCGCACCCCTCCGTGGTCTCTTTGGAGACCTGCAGAACAGCTCTTTCCAAAGACTCGTTAATCCAATGAACAGCGAGTCTCTGGAACACATCGCCAAGGGAGGTGTTCCCCAAGGCATATATAACCTCCAGAAATTCAAGAAGAACACAAATTCCTATCTTATTTTCCTTGGTTCTCACGATGTTCTCTGAACATTTCAGGATATCCCTTTTCGTGGGAACCAGAACATGGAAGAAAAAAAAGTTACAGGACGTGAAAGGAATTCTGAATTGAGAAAACCTAATCACGAAGTTTACATCGTTCAAGTTTGATTGATTGATTGATATTTCTTTTATATTATATACATATTTTTTTTGTGTTCATGAATATATCTGAGAATATTCCTTCTCAATACTTCCACCCAATCAAGGGGTTCAAACTTGAACGATGGAAACTTGTTATTTTTATAGACCTCAATCGCAGATTCGTGATCAGATTTTGTCAATTCAGAATTTCTTTCTATGTCCAGTATGATGAATATCAATTTTTTTTATCGCTTGGAGCGCACAAAATGGAATCCCTATAATGTTCAAAGAACATCGTGCGTTCCTAGGGAGGATAGGGACAAAAGGTAGGTATTGGAATTTTTTTTGAACTTTTGGAGATTATATGTTGTTGGGAATACTTCCACAGGCAATGAATTCCAGAGCCTAGCCGTTCTATGGATGAAGGAGTCTTGATAAAGTGCTGTTCGACATCTTTCGAGGTTGACAACGAAAGGATGTGCTGACTGGGCTTGTATCTAGTTCGTCTGATTGGTATTGCTAGTGAAGGGATGATAGCAGAGATTTCCGAAGAACATTTCCCGTGGAAGTATCGATAGAAAAGTGAAAGGTCGCCGACCTTTCTACGGTGTTCCAATGATGTCAAAGAGTGAGTGAGTGTGACGTCACCCACCAGGCGAATGGCTCTTCTCTGGATGGAATCTAAGAGCATCGGCGTATGTTTTGGTGCTGAACCCCATATGTGGGAACAGTATTCTAGAACAGGCCGTATCTGCGCTCTGTAGATCATGAGAAGCTGTTGAGGTGTAAAGTAGCTTTTCGCACGGAACAAGAATCCGAGTTTTTGTGAAGCAGCTTTTGCGATGGATCTGACATGATTATCCCATGAAAGAGTGTTGCTGATGGAAATACCAAGCATTGATATGGTGGGCTTGGTGATGATGGTGGAGCCAGACATTACAATATCGGGCATACTGAGTTCCGCCTTTCTAGAGGAAATGCAGGCTTGAGTTTTGGTGGCGTTGAATTCAACTAGGTTGTTTGTTCCCCAGGCTGTGATTTCAGCAAGATCTTCATTGACAGCATTGACCTGCCTGCGCCGTGAGTTCTAAGTTTCCTTACTTAAGCATACCCAAAAAAAAACAATAAATAAAAAAATTGTGGTAATTCTGAATCCCGTCCCTTGGTTGGGACACCCTTCAGTATGTTACCTAAACACCTAGTTCAACTCGTATCAACAAAATGGTGGCAATTTCAAATCCAGCCGCTTGGTTGGGACATCCGTTAGTATGTAACCTGACCTGAAAAAAAATCTCCCGGTTGAGCGATAAAAAAAAATTGTGGCAATGCTGAATCCAGTTCCATGATTGGGACAGCATTCAATATCCCAGATAGCACACGACGTCCCGGGGACGTACATATCACGTTCGATTCGGGTCCGTACGTCCCGAAACCTAATATGGACGTCCTCAGAACGTACCATGCGGTACGTCTTCGGGGCGTACAGAGCGTACGTTTTCAGGACGTCCATTTTTAGTCTAAATTTTTTCTATATTCATTTTTCACTCTATATTCATTATATTTTTCAATAACATCAAAACATTGCCAGATGTGATCAAATGGAGAAGGAATAAGGGCCCTTATTATTGGCTGCCGATTAATTCGATAATAGGTCACAATGAATCACGTGATTTTTTGTGACCAATGTGGAGAAATTGAAGTAAATCTGGCAATGTTCGCATAAATATTATTATCCTAAATAGAGTGTTATTATCTCTTTATTGGATTCAGAGATTTCGGAGGATATACCTAAAGATGGAATTATGTACACATTGTCTTACGTCCTGGTCTTTATATGTCCAATCAGAAAATTCAGACTGATTCATAGCGAATCCCATTGAAATGAGCTGGTGGAGTGTTTCTGCACTCAATGTATATGTTTCCAACCTATACTCGCATATGTTGAACAGAGGTAAGTCTTATATTCAATAAGTGTTGTGTAGAGTTGTTGGTAAAGCATCTGCTCGGTAATTCAGAGGTCGAGGGGTCGATCCCTTGGTCGATCCCCTAGTAGGAATGATTTTTTTAAATTTTGTATTCAAAATAATATTTTTCTACTCTGTATAAATGTCTTGTTTATCTATCTGAGTAAAAAAGGGCGAATCTACGTTGATTCTGGTATTCATGACGATGAAATACCAAACTTGGACTTAATATGGACGTCCCTGGGACGTTCCATCTTGTAATATCGGACTTCCCCAGTACGTCCTGTGGACGTCTTCGACCGACACTGGACGTCTTCAGGACGTCTTGTACGTCCCAGATGTACGTCCCCTGGACGTACACAGGACGTCTTCGTGTTATCTGGGATGTAACATGACCCGAAAAAAAATTTCCCGGTTGAGCGATAACAAGAAATGGTGGCAATTTTGAATAAAAAAATCTCCCGGTTGAGCGTTAAAAAAAAATTGTGGCAATTTCAAATGCAGCCGCTTGGTTGGGACATCCGTTAGTATGTAACCTGACCTGAAAAAAAAAAATCTCCCGGTTGAGCGATAAAATCTGCAATCGCTGCATGCAAATGATAGCCCCCATATATCACGTGGGTGGTAACGCTCCCTTGACATTTAGTGCGACGCACATTTGTTATACTGTGGGCGCCACGAAAATTAGTCTAATTGCTTTATAACTCCTGTCTTCTGGAAACTAAAGGAAAAACGCTTTCCGGGCACCAAAGGAAAGACCGGGAAACTGCAAAAAGAAGGAAATAATTTATACTATCTCTTCATGTTCTTCGAGGAGTTGGTATTTCGAATGTTACAAATAGCTATTCACACAGGGTAATTTGCCGGTTGGTGTTGAAGTTTTTAGAATCTGACTAGTTTTGAAGATATGCGAATTATTGTCATTATGAAATGGTGGTTTAATATATAAGGAATTCCAATGAAGAGACCTGATTAGGGCCCTAACAACACGAGATCTTGCTGGTACATCCCGCTAAGGTCCTACAAATATCCCAATGTTTCAGACTTAGGTACGATATCTCAGAGATGTTTCTCTTGGAACATTCATCAGATGTTTTCATGGGATGTTTTAGAAACATCCCATTTGTTTTTTTTATCAACAATATCATGCGATGGTTCCATCTTTGCTAATGATGATTGAACAGTTCAAACAATTGTGACATTTGAAACATTGAAAAGTTGGCAAAGAATGGAAATCAAAACTGTATTCGTACTCATACCTATACTTATACCTATATCAAAGCCGGCTAATTTCATCGATAACAAATTGAAATAATTATACTGGAAATTTCTTCAATAAGATTACCAAAGTACCTGCTCAACTTCATGAACCATGTAAAAAACGACAAAATTGAAATATATCTCTTCAGCATATTTATTGCTGAATTTATTCGTTATACCAGCCGATAGATGGCGGTACAACTACGTTGCTAAGAGTTACTAACAGCCGTCGGCCCAGCGCCAACAAATATGTGCCTCAAACATCTGTTATCATCTTTCATTAGTTATTGGACCGCACCGACCTTATATTTTCGGATTATGGAAATAGGTCGGCCATTTTCAGGTTTTCAGATTGAAAATAATTCATACCGAGTCATCCATTATACTGTCATCAAACAAAAAACATCCTAAAAGTTTCTTCAAGATGTTCCATATCAAGTACCCTGAATGTCTCTGGTACATCCCGTATCATCCACAAACATTCTGATGGGATGTTTATTAGACATCGCAAATGCTGACACGGGTGTTGCCAGCGACATCCCAAGAATGTCCCAAGGAAAATAGGGATTTTCCAGAGATGTTCCTATCATCCCATATGGATGTTTCTACGACGTCTTACAGATGTTATTGCGTTATTAGGGGTATATGAGTTTCTGTGAGATAGCTTATACTCATATAGATCGTAAGAACTGGAATCCAGATTTCATTGTTATATATTCAAGAAATATTGTCTGTTTCTTCCTGTTTGTGAAAAGTTGGTACCTATTTGGGACTAGTTTTGGAGATATTCTAATACTACGATTGTTTTTGCCGGAAGTTTGGAATAGCGTCGAAATGGCGGCTCCCACTGACTAATGGTGCAAACGTCCAATACTTCCCAAGAGTTTGGGTGAGATATGTTGATGACATTTTTGCTATTCTCGATACCAAGAATATTGCAATCTGGATGATTTCTCGACTTCGTTGAATAGCCGAGTGGAATAATTTTTCTTTATTTCTCATATAGAATCATCACTCGAATACCTTTCAATTTCATATTTTTTCAGAAGAATTCTTTGATTGAGTTCTAGGTGCTAAAATCATCAATGATACCACGGTAATTTTCAAACGGATATGAATTTACCGCGAGTAAAAACTGATGTCACGATTTCGTAAGTAGGGGCAGATCATAGGACAGTTGCCATCTTTCGAAATACGATCAGAAACTTCAGAAATATTAGTTATTCAAACATTAATCAATTCTCAATTATTATGTATTGATGATATTCCTATTTAGCAATACAAAATCAATTGTCTCAAAATGTTCTCTTATGATTTGTGGTTTATTGCTTATATTACATTTGTGTGAATAGTAATTAAATTAACACACCACCGGAGGAGATATGGATCGGTAAATGTGACAACACGGCGCGCACCACTTGTGAGCGTGGTCTTGTCCCTTCTCAACATTCAGCACAATGTTGCCAAGTCTTCAACATTCACATTATATTCTGTTATGGAGAACAAGAAATATTTATACATGCTGGTTGCTCGAAAAGGTCAAGTACAAACTATAATATACTGATGGGGTCCTCCTATTATTTTTTATTCAACGACAGGACTCTAACATACACTTATTATTTACAAAAGTGTGAAAAGTGTTGCAGAAATTACTTTAGATCCTTAACGAGACAGTGTATTTATTGAATGCCAATAATTCATAAAAAGTTCACTCGCCCATTATCGTTTTGATTATATCAAATTCACCGTAGAGAGAGAAAACATAAATATGGATTTTTCCTGAGGTATTCAAATGTTACCTGTCACTACATGTTTGATCAGAAATTACCCTTCCCACTGTGCAAAAACTAGTACAACTAACGTTATTAAATACAGTCTGTCCAAGATAAGGTTGAACAGCATGCGGATCTCGAAAACGGTAGGAGATACGAAGTCGGTTAAATGGGGAAAAAGTTGCGCATTCGGAGGTTCATATCAAGAGCCTTCGAAAATTTTTAAAATTATTTTCAGTTTTTTAGTATTATCGAAAAAAGTGAATTTTTGGAATATCTATTTTATTCTGTTACTCCGTTATTATCAGAGATATAAAAAAACTGAAAATACTTTTTCGTAGCAACTTTTGATGATGTTTAACGTGGTTATACTGACTTTTTCATGCGACGTTTCGAATCCGTAGAACCATCATCAACTTTTGTTTTTAAATACGGTCCTGATAATTTTTCCACAGATTCTGAAAGGTATTTTTATTTTGAATTCAACCATGTATTATACAAGGTGATTCGAATGTGTTTCGACCTATGTCTATCCTTCATCAATGTTTTTTCGAACTTCCAAAGGAAAAGTGCCATCAGTTCCATTTATTTCTGATCATTTATTGTCAAACATTGAGGGATTAGTTATTCAATACTGAAAAGTGAATAGAAATATTTCACTACATCATTCAATGCAGCGCTTAAAATTGTTGATGAATTCTTACACGAATTACTTTAACAGCTCAACTTTGACAATACCTTCAGAAACATTCATAACAAATGTTCAAAATAATAACAATTATTTTCTGAACAAAGATATCCTCTTCTCACAGTTGCTTCTAAGACATAACTAAGCATTTCTGGGGTTATTCTATTGAATGCTTCGATGACACTGTCTCTTAGTTCTTCTTCATCATCAAAGCTATTTGCGTGTAGAAAGTTGTTGATATATCCCCTAAAAAAAATCCAGCTGTGTCAAATCAGGTGACCGCGCCGGCCAAGGGACTGCAGAATGAGTACCAATCCATTTTTTTGGATAAAAACGCACGAACTTCTCTAGAGTTATGTACCGGAGCGCCATATTGTTGAAACCAACAGTTCTGAACTTCCGCAATCGGTAAATCATCCAGAGCTTCCTCAAGATGATTCTCAAGCAAATTTGTATAACGTTAGGAAGTCTGTGTTTCATGGTGAAAAAAAGGACCAATAATTCGTGTATACTAAATATTGTAACCCACATATAAAAGCCGAAACGGTGTTGGTGTCTTGCTGTAATGTATAAATGTTCATGTTCTCGTGACCATGCTTTCATCTGTCCAGATGATTGTTCGCGGGAAATATGCAAGATTTTGACATTTCCTGGTATACCACTCGCAGAATGTCCTGCGCCTTTCGTCATCGACTGGTTTTAGCGCTTGACGTATTTTGAATTTGTATGGATGGAATTTTCGTTTCCGAAAAATTAAATGGGTTGTTGATTGAAACCAGTTGATGAGGTATTAGTGTGTTGACTAATTTTCCTTCAAAATAAGTGGAACTGATGGCATTTCTCCTTTGGAATTTCGAAAAAACATTGATGATGGTTAAAAATAGGTCGAAACACTCATAAAACACCTTGTATAATACATGGTTGAATTCAGAATAAAAAAACCTTTCAGAATCTGTGAAAAAATTATAAGGACCGTATTCAAAAAACAAAAGTTGATGATGGTTCTACGAATACGAAACGTCGCATAAAAAAGTCATTATAACCACGTTAAACGTCATCAAAAGTTGCTATGAAATAATATATTCAGTCTTTCTGTATCTCTATTAATAACGCAGAAAAAAAATAAAATAGATATTCCTGAAATTCACTTTTTTCGATATAACTGAAAAACTAAAAATAATTTTAAAAATTTTCGAAGGCTCTTGATATGAGCCTCCGAATGCGCAACTTTTTCCCCATTCAACCGACTTCGTGTCTCCTACCGTTTTCGAGATCCCCATGCTGTTCAACCTTATCTTTTACAGAGACTGTAGAATCCATCAAGGTACTTTGTTACATTATGATTCCTTATGATTCTTGTCCCATTAACGTTTCAAAGACCGTTTTAGAGTTGTTATATATCCAAACCAACAAACCTAACAAAATTGTAGTAAAGTTATAAATGATTCGAATCTGATATGATGACAGGAACGACTTTGTTGCAAAAGTATTTTCCCTCACGGTTACTACAATGGAATGGTAATAATTCATGTAAGATCCCTATGAACTGATTTCTTACAACAAAAGTACTTCCTTCAGGAGTAACTCATAGGTACAATGAATCTTCTTCTCGAGATGTGGGAAGTGCATTACAATATAAAAAGTGTTTCATTTACGGTTGCACTACATTTTATGGACCGAATACAATGTGCTTATGAATATATCTGAGAATATTCCTTTTCAATACTTTCACCCAATCAAGGGGTTCAAACTCGAATGATGGAAACTTGTTATTTTTCTAGACCTCAATCGCAGATGCGTGATTAGGTTTTCTCAATTAAGAATTTCTTTCCACGTCCTGTATGATGAATATCAATTTATCATACATCCAAGAATTTAAAAAACATGTTTGAAAGATTTCACAAACTCAACATACCTACTCACTCAGATTGTTGATTGTTATTGACATTGTTGATGAGGTGTATCATATCACATATAACAGTTATTTGAGTATTACCCGGAGTCAGGTCTGTTAATTTCTTGTGCAAAAAGAATTAGCAGCACTCAGTAGATTGTTTTTAAATGTTGGTAATCAAAATAAGGAAGTAAGGGGAATTTATCGTGTATTTCAATTCTCAATTTTCTCAAATTCCACTTCAATTTGATATCATTTGAATTTCATTTGGTAGGGACGACACTCTGACTAATTCCTCGCTTATTCTTATAAAGATCGCCCCGTATTTAACAAACTCGCTGAACGAGATATTATATCTACATGTCTATTAAACGAAACATTAACTCGAAACTCACACTTGAAACTCTCCATAACTTCTTGGGTAGGTAATTCAAAACTTTGGCGCGGCAGTTTCCTTGAACTTGTCGCTATCTGAAAACTCCCACAAAGTTCTCACAAAGAACTTTCACACACATTGCAACTCTCCCACATTTGGTGAGAATAACAATATGGCATTTTTATCGTCTCTAGTGGAATGAAGTTGTTAGATACGACAATTTGTACCTACTACCATATCAGATTTTATTTTATATATCATGTATTCAGTGCAATCAAAGTTGATGCGGTTATCATCATTATATGGATGAGTAATAAATGGAATTCCCCAGGGTTCGGTTCTCAGACCTCCTAAGGACTCGGCTTTTTTGTATTTCCCCTACTAGTGCCCTACTTTCACAAACATTGCAACTCTCCCACATTTGGTGAGAATAACAATATGACATTTTTATCATCTTTAGTGAAATGAAGTTGTTGAATACGACATGTACAGGGTATCCCACATAACTTGGGCCACCCCCTTATCTGGTAAACTATTATATAAACACAAAAAAGTTCAGGATGAACATTGTATAACTTCTTATGAAATTTAATTTTTAGATACTGTCATTTATACAGGATGATCCATATGTCTGCGACATATCACAAATACGTTTTTTCAAATAGAACACCCTATATTTTATCATATTTTTAGATAGTTCTTCAGAAGACGAGTTCAATGATATATAATAACATGGGTCTGAGATCACCCGTTTCGGATTTATACACGATCTTCTTCAATAATTTGTCTAATTTCAAAGCCCTATAGAAACGTTGTGAATGAAGTTTTTGATTCGCAACTTTCGGTATAAATTAACAAAGTCTGTATATTATTTTGTTCTATGGTGAAAATTTAGGAATTTTGAATTGGCCAAAAGTGATGACGTATTTTGAAAACCAATAATTATCTCGAGATTTTCAAATGGAACACCCTATATTTCATTCCATATTTGCATAGAACTCAGAAAGACGAGTTCAATGATCTATAATAACATGGGTCTGAGATCACCCGTTTCGGACTTATACACGATCTTCTTCAATGAATAGTCGAACAAAAAAACTAACAGTAACTGAGAAAACGAGTAAACATAACAACAGTAACAATTAGATATAGTATCCAATTGAATATACAAAGTAGTCAAATCAAAATTTTCTATATACCGTCCATTTTCAGCTATGCACATTTATTAATTGAATATTCCCGCATTGGTCTCGTATAGAGTCAAATGTAGGTGAAATTTATTTGTGATAACCTGTGCTCAATCATTTCCAAAAGGTTTTCCAGTGAAATAATAGTATAACATTGCATAAAAATTTCGATAATATTCGTTGTTTTCAAAACTCTTTATCACTAATTGTTTCACAGAAATTACAAAATTTTTATCTAATATGAAGATAACAGTCAGAATTTTGCCATTGAAATTTGATTATTTCTTCAAGAAGATCGTGTATAAGTCCGAAACGGGTGATCTCAGACCCATATTATGATATATCATTGAACTCGTCATTCTGAGCTTCATCCATCAAAGATGGAATGAAATAGGGTGGTGTTCCATTCGAAAATTTGTAAAAAATTATCGTTTTTCAAAATACATCATCACTCTTGGCCAATGCGAAATTCATGAACTTTTACCATGGATCAAGAAAACATACAAAATTTGTTAATTTATAGCGGGAACTGCGAATCGAAAACTTCATTCACAACGTTTCTATAGGGCTTTGAAATTGGGCAATTTATTGAAGAAGATCGTGTATAAGTCCGAAACGGGTGATATCAGACACATGTTATGATATATCATTGAACTCGTCTTCCTGAGCTCTATGCAAATTTGGAATGGAATATAGGGTGTTCCATTTGAAAATCTAGAGATATTTATTGGTTTTCAAAATACGTCATCACTTTTGGCAAATTGAAAATTCCTAAATTTCCACCATAGAACAGAATAATATACAGACTTTGTTAATTTATAGCGGAAACTGCGAATCGAAAACTTCATTCGCAACGTTTCTATAGGGCTTCGAAATTTGGCAATTTATTGAAGAAGATCGTGTATAAATCCGAAACGGGTGATCTCAGACCCATGTTATTATATATCATTGAACTCGTCTTCTGAAGTACTATCTAAAAATATGATAAAATATAGGGTATTCTATTTGAAAAAACGTATGTGTGATAAGTCACAGACATATGGACCATCCTGTATACACGAAAGTATCTAAAAAATAAATTTCATAAGAAGTAATACAACTTTTATACTGAACTTTTTTTTGTATATATAATAGTTTACCAGATAAGGGAGTGGCCCATGTTATGTGGGATACCCTGTACCTTATATCATCAGCTTTAATTTTATACAGGGTGTATCTAAATAACACCAAAAAAATTCATGGGGTGTTTTCTTATGATATTCGAGAAAATGAAGTTGATATAAACATGTGCCCTAACTTGTTCCGTTTTTGAGATACAGGATGTTGAAGTTGGAAGTATTCATTGTTTTTATTTATAACCTCCCTAGCTAGATCGCTAGATTCAAAATCACACATAGGATACAAACGTTGTTATTTCAATAGTTCAATCTAATAAAAATATGAAACTCAGAAAAACCGGTGGCGTATAATGACATTCACCATGAAATTCGATAAATTTACCCACTGTGAAGCCCCTGGAAATATTATTTCTGAATCTAATTGCTATAGATTTTAGAAGAAGCTTCATATTACTATCAACAGAACCACGACGTTTCATTGGAATTGATGGAAATACAATTGAGAAATAAATAGAAAAAAGACGTTTCATGGAAATATTAATACCCTGATATATTTCGAAAAAGAAGCAAGTTTGGACACATATTTATATGGACTTTATTTCCTTGGATATTACAAGGAATCACCCCTAGAATTCAGATACATGTACATCATGTATTCAGTGCAATCGAAGGTGATGGTTATCATCATTATGTGGATGAGTAATAAATGGAGTTCCTCAGGGTTCGGGCCTCAGACCTTCTGGGCACTTGGCTTTTCTGTATTTCTCCCAATAATAGTGCCCTACTGATTTTTGCAGATGCCAATTTGCTTATACTGGGTGATTCAAATTCGAGGGCCACTATTGCAATCTCGAAAACTATAGGAGATTCGAAGATGGTTAATTACAGGCAGAGAAAAAACCCCACCCCCTCAAAACCTTGAAGACCAATAAAGCTGTCAAAAACTCTAACCTCAACAGCCTCAATGAACAAACTCAATTCGATAGTCTCAAAATATTCAATCCCTTATTATTTTAACTATAATTTTGTTCTGTGTTCTATGTTATTTCGAATCAGAATATTCCTTGGTTTGACGTAACTTGTGTCATTCTGATGTTGTGTTTTGTCCTCAGCGTTATTTTTTTTTTCATCGTTTGAAGTGCACGAAAGGAAATCCCTATAAAGTTCAAAGAACATCGTGCGTTCCTAGGGAGGATAGGAACAGGAGGTAGGTATTGGATTTTTTCTTGAACTTCTGGAGATTATCTGTTGTTGGGAATACTTCCTCAAGCAATGATTTCCAGAGCCTAGCCGTTCTATGGATTAAGGAGTTTTGATAAAGTGCTGTTTGACATCTTTCGAGGTTGAAAACGAAAGGATTTTCTGACAGGGCTTGTCTAGTTCGTCTGACTGGTATTGCTAGTGAAGGGATGATAGCAGAGATTTCCGAAGAACATTTCCCGTGGAAGTATCGATAGAAGATTGAAAGGTCGCCGACCTTCTACGGTGTTCCAATGATGTCAAAGAGTGAGTGAGTGTGGCGTCACCCACCAGGCGAATGGCTCTTCTCTGGATGGAATCTAAGAGCATCAGCGTATGTTTTGGTGCTGAACCCCATCATATATGTGGGAACAGTATTCTAGAACAGGCCGTATCAGCGCTTTGTAGATCATGAGAAGCTGTTGGGGTGTAAAGTAGCTTTTCGCACGGAACAAAAATCCGAGTTTTTGTGAAGCAGCTTTTGCGATGGATCTGACATGATTATCCCATGAAATAGTGTTTATGATGGAAATAGCTACCGAGCATAGACATGGTGGGCTTGGTGGGGATGGTGGTGCCAGACATTACAATATCGGGCATACTGAGTTCCGCCTTTTTAGAGAAAATACAGGCTTGAGTTTTGGTGGAGTTGAATTCAACTAGGTTGTTGGTTCCCCAGGCTGTGATTTCAGCAAGGTCTTCATTGACAGCATTGACCTGCCTGTGCCGTGAGTTCTTAGTTTCCTGAGGAGAAATGGGAATTCTGGAAGAGAACGCAGTATGGAGGGTACTATCAGCTGCAAAGCTGTAGATGGAGCGAGTTGGTACTACCAACTGATCATTGATATGAAGAAGGAATAATGTTGGTGCCAAAATTGATCCTTGTGGAACGCCGGAATTGATGACAATTGTATCAGACGATACACCGTCCACCACCACATGAAGCGATCTGCCTGAAAGAAAACTCGATAAGAGAAGGCATAGCTGAGGTGGTAAGCCGTATGATGGTAGTTTGCGGGGGAGTCCTTCGTGCCAAACACGGTCGAATGCTTTCGATATGTCCAACGCGACAGCTAAGATTCCCCGTGTTTTTCCAATAAAGCTTGACATAAATGGGTGACGTAGGCAAGTAGATCTCCAGTAGATCTTCGGTGGCGAAAGCCGTATTGTCTATCATTGATGATTCCTGAGCTCTCCAGATATTTGAAAAGCTCAATATTGATGGCCTCCTCCATCACTTTGGAGATCACTGATAACAGGGCAATGGGCAGCAATTTGTTGGGCAGGTTCTTGTTCCCCTCTTTTGGGGATTATCATCAAGTGTCAGTTAGTCGAATGTCATTTGTGGTTAGTACTGATTAGTTTATAAATATTTTCAAATATTTTCTCTACCTCAAACAATTTTTGGAATGTAGGCTCTTATAGTGCTGGTTATAATGTTTGTTTTTTAACAGCTACCCACCCGCACTATGCGCGGTTTGAAATAGTGTCTTAGATTATTTTCTTTCTCCATCAATAATGGTAGGAATATTCAGACTTTTTAGCAATACTTAAATACTAACATGAGCGTTGTTTTCCTCTTGCTGATTTTCTTCTTGCAGATTTTCTTCTTTGTATTAATTTGCTGATGATGAAAGATCAATCCTACGGAACAAGTCTTTTTGTTCATGACCGTTGATCATTATTGAATTGTTTATGTGGTGGAGTTGTGACTGTAAGTTCTTTCACCCCTCCTGATTTATATCACCTCCACTGTAAGTTATTTATCACCTACATTGGTTATAGGATATATATATTTTTAAATATTTCCATGATGCGATTTTTCACATTTCACGAGGTTTTCATCGCGATTTTCCTCTACGAAGTATACAACATATTATAGAGTGAAACGTTTATCAGACGTTGCATCAATATTGAAATCAATATTGAAATCAATATTGAAACCAATATTGAAATCAATATTAAAATCAATATTATTAGATAATAAGAGACAACTGTATATCATTCAAACTATGATTTATTCTGAATCGACACTAACACTCGAAACTGTCCATAGTACGAATCTTCGAGTCAGCAATTTCCTCATACTCCAACTTTTTCACACTTCCCACGAAGTTCTCACGAAAAACTTCATCGAGAAACTATTACTCAAAATCCACGCATTTTCACTAAGAACCTTTATCATTTCTAGAATATTTTCACTGAGTATATAAATCTATCTAAAATATCCCCACACTAAATAATATTGTTTCTCAATATTTCTGATAATCGATTCTTCACATTATACGAGCGTGTACCCTCAGGAAGTATCCATCATAATATTATGAAGTGAAACGTTAATTAGACTCTGCGTCAATATACAGGGTGTCCGGAAATTATGCGCAAAAAATCAAGGGGGTGATTCCACATTACGAAGTAAGAAATTCATTTTTTTGTGTACGTGGATCCGGAAATGCATAGTTTCTAACATACAGTGTGTTGAAACTTTTAAAGAAGATCGGTTTTTTATGATAATCTCAAATGTCTCTGATTTTCTCGAAATTTGGCAATGATATTTTTCGTCATGAGGTGCTGATATAGCCATAATTCAATTGGAAATATGAAATCCAGTGGCGTCCCGGGGGGCAACCTACCGAATATTATTGTCAATAAAATGTGAGCCACTGATTTTTTCCAATTCTGTATCTTCATAACCTATTTACCAACCAAAAATACAACATTTTGGTCTCTTGGATTGTTTCGATAATTCGCTCCATTTCCATGGAACAAAAATAAATACCAATTTATTGCATAAATTTGTGCTAAAAAATTCCTTCAAAAAGTGGGGTGAAAATAAACGCGGGATCGATGTCTATATAGACATAGAATAAGTATGAAGATTCATCTACTTCAAATATTTCTTTATACATGTTCGACACACTCTACAGTCTGTATATTGAGAACCATGTATTCTTGGTCTAGGAAGGCGTAGTTTTCGATAATACAAAGTGTATCAAAGATGTATCCCAGGTAGCACATCATATTGGCTGGAACCCGATTTCATATTGGGCCGATATAGATATATCGTACATGTGAAACATAATATAGGTCCAATATGAGCGTATATTGGACATACAATATTGAAATGATAATATTGGTGGAATATTGGTTCAACCTGAGCTGAATATAGATTGTCAGCTACAATATTGGAGCAATATTGGTTGCTTAATTCGTTAACAATGTGTTGAAAAACATATCCATAAATGTTCTATAATATTGTTTTACAAATGTCGATACAACAACATCGTATACATATCGTTCCCGACATTAATAACCAATATCGCAATTCGAACATTCTCCCCATGTCGATTCTGAAGCGGTTATGCAATATTGTATATTCAAGTTAAACGGCATATTGGTTGGATATTGTTTTGACAATATTTGAAACATCATATTCACCTATATTGATTGATATCATTTTATCTATATCATGCGGAAGATATCGTATACATTTTGTTTTCTACATTTATAACCAATATCGTGATTTGAATATTCTCCTCATGTCGATTCTGAAGCGGTTGTGCAATATTGTATATAAAAGTTCGATGACATATTGGTGGAATATTGTTTCAAAAATATTCGAAACATCATATTCACCTATGTTGATTGATATCATTTTATCCATATCATGCGGAAGGTATCGTATACATATCGTTTCCAACAATTATAACCAATATAGCAATTTGAACATTCCCCCATATCAATTCTGAAGCGGTTATGAAATATTGTATGTTCGAGTTCGACGGACATTGGTAGAATATTGTTTCAACAATATCTGGCACATTGAATTCACCTATATTGATTGATATCATTTCCACTTTATCACGCGGAAGATATCGTATACATATTGTTTCCAACAATTATAACCAATATCGCAATTTGAACATTCTCCCCATGTCGATTCTGAAGCGGTTTTGCAAAATTTTATATTCGAGTTCGACGGCTCATTTTTGAATATTGTTTATTCGACAATATTCAAAACATAATATTCACCCAAATTGATTGATATCGTTTCAACTATATCATGCGAAAGACATGGAATGCATATTGTTTCAAATATGAATATCAATAACGGCAATTCAATATATATCTTATATCGGTCATAGAAGAGAAAAACAATATTGTATTTTCAAGTTCAATTGCATATCCGTTGAATAGTTTTCCAGGAATATTCAGAAAGTAATATCATCTCATATTGGCTGATATCTGATTCACTATATCATGTGAGCAATATTGTTCACATATTGTTTTGAGAATACATATCGATATCGAAATTTCGATATTAATTCCATAGCATGCACTCTCAAACCGATGTCGATAGATGGCGCTATAAATGATTCGTAACGTACTCCCATTGCCGATCCGACGAGAGCATATAAATATTGGCTCTAGACGATTGTAAAGCATTATTACCTGGAGTAGGAGTTAACCGTGATCAATAAGGCGGCTTCCCCAAGGCAAGGCCAGGTTAGGTTAGGTTGCACTCCGGCTGGGCTGACCTTTGTGCTTATTCCTAATGCAAATAACTCGCAAATATTGATATAAGAATATTCCACCAATATTTCGAAGACAACATAGCTACATAATGATTTTCAATAATGTACCAATATTTCCAACCAATATTGCACCAGTATATTACTATAATATTCCAGCAATATTTGTATGACAATCTATATACTAAGAATATTTTTGAGGCAACATAGCTTCATGATGTTTTTCAATGATTCACCGATATTTCCATATAATATTGCACCAATATTGCCGAATGTTCACCATTAATTTCTCGCCAATATTGATGTTACATTTTGTGACCAATATAACTCCACGGATATTCAACCAATATTGATATGAGGATGTTCTACCCACATTTGGAAACTGATATTGTACCAATATCGCCGAATGTTCACATTTTTTTTCTCGCCAATATTACTTTCACAATATTTTGCCGATATTTTCGTAATATTGCACCGATATTGTCCCAATATATGTGTGCTACTTGGGATTATAGAATATTTGAATAAAACGAATCTTCATTCTCATTCTACGTCTATGGACATGGATCATACATTCAATTTCACCCCTGTTTTTAAAGCAATGTTATGAACGAATTTATACAATGAATTGGTATTTATTTTTTCCACGGAAACGCAGCAAAATAGCGAAACAATTCAAGAGATCAAAATATTGTATTTTTAGGTAATCATTAGGATATGAAGACATGGAATTTTGAAAAAAATCAGTGGCGCACATTTTAATGACAATAATATTCGGTAGGGTGCCCCCGGAACGCCACTGGATTTCACAATTCTGATATAATTATGGCTTAATCAGCCCCTCGTGACAAAAAATATCATTGCCAAATTTCAAGAGAATCGGTGGAAGGATATTAGAGATGTTCATAAAAAACCGATTTTTTCTAAAAAGTTTAACGCACTGTATCTTGAAAACTATGCATTTCCGGACCCAAGTATATATGAAATTATTTTCATGTTTTCTCATGCAGGATCACCCTCTTGATTTTTTGCACATAATTTCCGGACACCCTGTAGAATTAAATATCAATAAATAATAAGTATAAGACATCCTGTTCATCATCCAAACTATGAATTTCAAATCGACACTCACACTTTAAACTCTCCATAGTTCGAAACTTCGAGTCAGCAATTTCCTTAAACTCCAACTTATTTCCAAAATCGCACGAAGTTCTCACGAAAAACTTCATCAAAAAAGTATCACTCGGAATCCAGTAATTTCCACTGAGTACCTATATTCATTCCAAAATATTTCCACCAAGTATACCTTTCCAAAATTAGCCCACACTGAATAAGTTTTTTCGAATATTTCCAAGAAGCGGTTTCTCACATTTCACGAGCGTTTTCCTTCACGAGACGATCCGGTTTTCCGGCATTTTCCGGTCGAAAGGAAAGCAGCCACTGACAGTCGGAGGTCGAGTTAGCCGCCAAAAGTTTGAGGGGGCGTCACGACGCTCGAGTCGGCGTCGCGACATCGGACCGACGCTGCACGACGTCGCATCATAGTCGCCGTGCCGTCGAAATATAGGTAGAGTTTCTGGTTGTCGACCAGCTTGACCGACTGGTCGTTAGTGTCACGTGACTAATCACAATGACTAATACGAATGGTTTTGACAGTTGCAACTGTAAATTAGGAGATATTGAAACAAAAGCTTCTCCCGCCTAATTCACAGTTGCATTTGTAAATTAGGCAAATAAAACTTTAGTTTTCAAAACACCTTCTAATTCACAGTTGCAACTGTAAATTAGGAGATATTAACAAAAAAGATTTCTCTGCCTAATTTACAATTGCAACTGTAAATTAGGCAGATAAATCTTTTTTTTTCTAAATATCTCCTTATTTACATTTGCAACTGTAAATTAGGTGTCTTGAAAAAAAAAAGGTTTATCTGCCTAATTCACAGTTGCAACTGAAAATTAGGATACTATACTATACTACTACTATTCAGTAATACCTTATTGTTTTGAAAAACATTTGAAGAAAAGAAATATATAAACTTACAATATCGACATTTATTTCAATAATTTATTTTCAGATCTAGTATAATGGTCAGATAATTGTAATAATCGAAAACAATAAATATTTCATATTCCTCAACTACATTGTAATGAGAAGAATCCAAGTTTATTGAACCCATTCTACCTATTTATTGGTTTCCAACATACCAATAATTTCTGCTACCAACTTGTCTCTGTTAGTTTCGTTCACCTAAAATCAAGAGAATAATTGAAACCTCAAATTAACGAAATAGAATATTGATAGCATTCACAAAATAAATTATTTTTCATAAAAAAAAAAACAAGAAAAGAGCTATACAGGTTGATTCAAAATTCGAGGTAAATATTTTGAGGACCTATTTCTTTTGCGTCGGCAATAAGTACCACGTGAATAGAAAATATTCACAGCTTCCACATCATGATCATAACACTCGTCAAAAACATCATTACGTCACACCATTGATGCTCAAAACTAGTTCCCAAAGATCATACTTTTATTTCGCACCAAAACTATACAATACGATACCAGAAAACATAAAGAATATCCCGCATATATCTTCTTTCACGAAGAGCCTAAGAGAGTTTATCCTCATAAATCCCCGTAGCACAATTGATAGTTATTTTAACTGATGGTTTTATCAAAGTTATATACAGGGTGGGCCACCATAGTAACGCCTCGGTCTCTAGAAGGCTAACCACTTATCTTCTTGGAATTCTTCCTCTCTAGGAAGTTGCATGTCAACATAGGCTACCATTTAAAATTATTTCGAAACATACAGGGTGTCTTCAAAAACCATAAAACACTGAAGTTAAACTTTTTTCTATGGAACACCCTATATATTATTTCATTTTGAGATTCTCCCTGATGAGTTGATTTCAACGACCCTTCATACTTGGGGTCTAGCAGTTATAATTACTGAGATATAGGGTGTGAGAAATCGAGATTTTTCAAGTTCAGGAAACAAATACAGGGTGGTACAGAATTCAGAATCTTGATCACCCGGTATATGTCCCAATTAAATATCAGTAGATAGTTAATCAAAAGTTGAGATAGGGACATGTAAGCCGTTTTGACCAATGATGAATAGTTTCGACACAAAAAATTCTTGAACTTGGAAAATCTCGATTTTTCACACCCTATCTTTCAGTAATTATAACTGCTAGACCCCAAGTATGATGGGTCGTTGAAATCAGCTCATCAGGGAGAATTTCAAAATGAAACAATATATAGGGTGTTCGATAGAAAAGAGTTTAACTTCAGTGTTTTATGGTTTTTGGCGACACCCTGTATGTTTCGAAATAATTTTAAATGGTAGCCTATGTTGACATGCAACTTCCTAGAGAGAAAGAATTCCAAGAAGATAAGTGGTTAGCCTTCTAGAGACCGAGGCGTTACTGGTGGCCCACCCTGTATATTATGCATTACTTTTTTATGTGTATTCCAACTTTTTCATTATATTATTTTTTCCATGCAACCTGTATTCAACTTGTGATAATTATACCTTGTAGTCATATAGCAATTACTTTAAGCTCTTTTGTGTTGTTTTATTCGAGGGTTTTTAAGTCTCTTTTTTTCCTTATTGTCATTTTTACACTATCTGTCATTTATATAGGTATATTATCTAATTAGTATTAGTTACTATCATACTAGTATCAGTTATAATTATCTCGGAACAAGTGGATTGTCACTTATCGAGTATATTTTATTCACAACTGTATTCTGGTTCAATTATTTACTTGATTTTTATTTTTTTGTGAATAAAGTTATTATCATTATAGTTATTATTATTATTTTTATCAGAATAAGACTTTTTCTGCATATAAACATGTCTCCTAACATGCACCCCATTTTTGCCAAGTGCGAGGACTTACCCCTTCTAACTCTCCCAAACCTGGGTTTACCTAATTTTTTAAGCAAGAAGGAAATAAAGTGTCTAAAAGGACAGGGGCGTGACAATTTTCAGAAGATTTGATTGGTTATTTCAGTCACAATTTTCGATAATCTTCATTCTTAACTTAATCCACAGTTGCTGTAAGTAGTGTAAGTCGATAGAGCTGAATTTTAGGACTAATATTTATAAAAATAATAAGTCTTATTTTGATCACAACAATATGTAAGTACAGTGCAGACTCGATAATCCGAACGTTCAATAATCCGAATTCTTCAGTAGTCCGAACAAGCATTTTTAATACATTGAGTACTCTATAATCCGAATTTCATAGTACTCGATAATCCGAACCTATACCTTTAGGCCTATTTATTTCCTATAGAAATTGTGAGTGAAATGTTCAGGGATTCCCCTAATTGTTCTTTTGTTAGTATCTGGGATTCACATTACATGCACAAGGAAGAAAATAATATTCTGTTAAATGATATTCTTGTACTTCAAAGATCAAAAGAAATGGCCTTTATAAATAAATAATCAAAGATGTGTTAAGCAAACAAAAATTACAAATTACTTTAGAAACTAGTATTATATTCTTACTTTTATGCATATTTTAGTGTTACTTTTTCGTATTTATGTTTTTTTTTGCATTTCGTAATAAAAAATAAAAAAAAAACTGCTTCGATAGTAATCCTAATTTTTTGGTAGTCCGAATCGCCTTAGTTTTTATTAGTTCGGATTATCGAGTCTGCACTGTACTTGGAATATTTACATCAAATTTTGAATCACCCTGTATATAGATTCTCCATCAAATTGCATCAAGTATTCCAATTCGAATGATATGAGAGCTCACCAATATTACATCACAGTTTGGATCATCTTTCAGTTGTTTAACTAATGCTGGACCACCTATCAAAGGAACTGTAGCAATTATTCTGATATTTTTATCGATAATAACTTTTCTAATATGACCTTCAAATTTCCTGCTGAATAATTCCATTTTGCCTATTTCATCAATAATCAATAGCGATTTCGGCTGAAAAATGCATTACAGGTACAGGGTGCGCCTCTTAAAATGGAACCCCCCCTTAACTCTTTTGTTTTCGGAGATATGAAACAATGTTAAATGATTTTTTTTTTTTGAAACGACCCAAATTTTTATTTCGTAAAGTTGTTTCATATACAGGGTCATTCGTTTTTCCAGAAAGAACATCAACTTTGATTTTTTCAAACACCCTATATATTTTCCGACATGTCGATAGAGCTTTTTTTATGATTCCAAAAATATATATGAGTTGCATATTGGAATGAAGAATAATTGAGTTATTGATGATCAAAGTTGACCAAAATACCGCTTCATGAGTTCTTACTTTATATCATAGTTGAACAACGTGGGCTTTGAAAAAATATTCCATGGAAAAGTCAATAAACGACAAATCATTATGTGGATAGATTTAGTATCACACTATAACAGTGACGTATGCGTAGATGTCGAAATAGCATCAAGAGTTCTTGACAACAAAACTTGAATGAATCTTTATGAACAATATTTATTGAATGAACTATATGAGATTGTGAATACACATTAGAGCTATCTACAACAAATTTTCAAAAAATTCCGCCATTCTGGTCAATGCAGAGTTGGCACCTTGCTATAAAATTTTGGCGAACCCTTTCGAATAATATTGGATCATTATTCAATAATTGAATTTCTTCTGTTATTTTATTTTTCAAGAAGTCAGTATCTGGAATATCATGTGTATAGATCTTGTCTTTCAGCGCTCCCCACAGGAAGAAATCACAAGACGTCAGATCTGGGCTACAAGGCGGGTAAAATATTGGTCCTCGCATTTCAATCCAAGTGTCATAATTGAGGTAGTTCGTGACCTCAATTCCATTGTGAGGAGGTGCACCATCCTGCTGCCATACCAATTGGTTTCGTCTATTCAAATGGATTGCTCTATCAAGCAGGTTTTCAATATCACCTTGCAACATATCCAAATATTTTTGCCCCGTAAGACTGCCATCAATGAAGATGGGACCAATTACTTTAGTGTTATAAACACTGTACCAGACATTCACACTTCTCCGGCCTTGTTTTTTAATCGGTTTCATTACTCTCGGATTAACCGTAGCCCAGTTATGCTCATTTTTCCTATTGAACACTCCTGAAGTTGAAAATGAACACGCATCCGTGAATAAAATATTCTCAGTGAAATTTTCATCGCGATTATGTCTTTCAATTATTTCATGACAAAATCGTAAACGATTTGGATGATCTCGAGGAAACAAATAATTCACTGGTATTACTTTGTATGGCTTCATATGATGCTTCTTCAAAACTCGTCCCACACTTGTCGTGGATATATTGAAGTAATTTGCAGCCATTCTTGTCGAACGACTCGGGTCTTCAATGAAATAAAGTAATATAATTTCCTCTGTCCCTTCTATGAGTACCGTTTTTTGCCGATTCCTCTTCATATCACCCAAATTACCACTATCTCGTCTGAACTTTTCGAAGATCCTCTTGAAGGTATTTGATGATGGAAGTGGACGATCACCAAACCGATGCGCGATTTCGCATCTTTCATTCAAACTGTAACCCATATTTTTTTTTCTATAGAAATCGAACGTTTTCAAATTCATGATAAACATGGAGCTCAAACAATTTATAAACATTATTTCAAAGCCCACTATGTTCAACTTACATTAGATGATATTACCTATGAAGTGAAGATTCATAAAGCGGTATTCTGGTCAACTTTGATCATCAATAACTCAATTATTTTTCATCCGAATATGCAACTCATATATATTTTTGAAATCAGAAAAAAAAAGCTCTATCGACTTGTTGGAAAATATATAGGGTGTTCCATTGGAAAAATCAAAGTTGATATCCTTTCTGGAAAAACGAATGATCCTGTATATGAAACAACTTCACGAAATGAAAGTTTGGGTCGTTTCAAATTTAACATTTTTTCATATCTACGAAAAAAAAAGAGTTAAGGGGGGTTCCATTTTAAGAGGCGCACCCTGTACACAGAGTGAGAGTATTCATTGAGACATTGGAATCTTTCTGAATAGGTACTAATGAATCACATAATATTCACCCTACTTAACATGGCAAAATACATACAGTATTTGAGAATAGTATTCACCGACAAAAAAACGGCCACCAGAATATTCAGCCCAATTGTTCGCCCTGTACCTCATTCAATTTTTATTTATTCAGTATTTTGGCTACCCAACAGATAGCACATGCTATCCTATTACAGGGCCGCCCTCAGTTACAAAAATATAATACTTTGAAATCGAAAGTCTATACTACAACAACTATAAATATAACTACTTAGCTAAAATACTGAGATGATGTAATAGTAGATTGTTTTATTAGGATCAAAATTGACACTTTATTTGACAAGCGAATTTTGCATTTGCGAGGCGGAGCGTTTAGCGAAGCCGATCGAAAGCAAAATTTGCGAGTCGAGCAAAGTCACTTTTGATCCGAATGAAACATGCTATTTTTTCTGCAACCGAAACAATTAAGTCAAATAAACATGTGAAGTAACCACAAATGCCGTGCCATATGTATGCAATGCAACAAATATTGACAAATAATCCATGTGGTGAGAATATTCTACCTGCATTAACAGCAGGTTAGGTTTTCAAGGATGTTCGAATTGTAGTTTTAAGATGAAAACAACCACAGAGTGACATATTTGTGTATGGACCAGGTGCTCTAATGGCAAATACTGCGCCAGTGCCAGCTAATAGGAACAAGACGTGGAAAATGTTAGGTTAGTGAGCATATCAACAATGATAATAGTGATTATTTATTCCTCTCCATACTACACTGTGTTTGACTTGATAATCAAATGAAGCTAAACAATATCGTTGTTTGAGACTAAAAACTATTGCTTGCCGTGATTATTCAAAAACAAGTTATCTATCCCGAGAATAACGAATGAAATACAGATCAAGCAAGTATTTGAATCTTGAAGGCTTCCCTGATCAAACAAAAATACTTAGCTGATATGTTTATAATTCCAATACTAAACTATAATAAGATGTATTTATATCTCCAGCATGGGTATGAAATGCCAAATCTGCTGAAATCGGAAACAATAATCAGGTATGCGTCTCAACCCAAATAACCAACCGTGACAATGTTGTTTATTCTTGATGACGTCCAGTACACCCTTTTTAGTTCCTAGGAGCTAAAGTTGAACTTTAGCTCCTAGGAACTGAAATTCAACTTTAGCTTCTAGGAACTAAATATGTTGCCTGTCAGTGTAGTCAGTATCTGGAATATCATGTTTATAGATTTTGTCTTTCAGCGCTCCCCACAGGAAAAAATCATAAGACGTCAGATCTGGGCTACGGGGCGGGAAAAATATTGGTCCTCGCAATCCAATCCAAGTGTCATAACTCTCATTGAGGAAGTTCGTGACTTCAATTCCATTGTGAGGAGGTGCACCATCCTGCTGCCATACCAATTGGTTTCGTCTATTCAAAGGGATTGCTTCATCAAGCAAGTTCTCAATATCACCTTGCAACATATCCAAATATTTTTGCCCCGTAAGACTGCCATCAATGAAGATGGGACCAATTACTTCAGTGTTATAAACACTGTACCAGACATTCACACTTCTCCGGCATATCAACAATGATAATAGTGATTATTTATTCCTCTCCATACTACACTGTGTTTGACTTGATAATCAAATGAAGCTAAACAATATCGTTGTTTGAGACTGAAAACTATTGCTTGCCGTGATTATTCAAAAACAAGTTATCTATCCCGAGCAGAATAACGAATGAAATACAGATCAAGCAAGTATTTGAATCTTGAAGGCTTCCCTGATCAAACAAAAATACTTAGCTGATATGTTTATAATTCCAATACTAAACTATAATAAGATGTATTTATATCTCCAGCATGGGTATGAAATGCCAAATCTGCTGAAATCGGAAACAATAATCAGGTATGCGTCTCAACCCAAATAACCAACCGTGACAATGTTGTTTATTCTTGATGACGTCCAGTACATCCTTTTTAGTTCCTAGGAGCTAAAGTTGAACTTTAGCTCCTAGGAACTGAAATTCAACTTTAGCTTCTAGGAACTAAATATGTTGCCTAGCAACATACCTATTTTTGAGTCAGTAATAGAAACGTCAATTCGGGAGCTAATTTTGGTATCAAAATGGACGACTTTTGTGTCGGTTGCAGAAAAAATTTAATTTATTGTGCCAATTCGAGGAACATGATTTTTCACTGATTTGAGCAAAAAATATAGAATTTTACAATCCGTTTAAACGAACTGAGATTCAGACAAAAAAGTCTATATTCTCACTACTCCAGACAAGATTATTGTACAAGGTGGAGCAAAAGAAACTAAGGGGTTTGAAAGGCCTATAACTTTTTTGATTCAATATTATTGTTTGTCAGATTCTTGATTTGTGTTAACAAGACTTGGGAAATTCGAAATGAAAAATTACATGACTGAGCAACGAACGAAAATCATTGAATTTTATTTTGAAAACCAACGGTCAATTATTCTGACTCAACGCGCCTATCGCCGTTCTTTCCATGTTAGAAATGGTCCATCAGTAGCAACGATAAATCGTTTAATTGCACGTTTTTGACAAGAAAGTGCTGTCTCTGACCTTCTTCGGACTCGAAGACCAAAAGAAAATTTTCAACGCGTGCAGGAGAGTGTGCTCGAACATCCAACAACTTCAACAAGGAAACGTTCAACGCAACTTCGGTTGTCGCGGAGATCGATTCAACGGATTTTGGCCAAACTGAAGATGTTTCCATATGAAGTGCAGCTTGTTCAAGAGCTAAAACCCACCGATTATCAGCAGTGGCTTGATTTTGCAGTTTTTTTTTAAGCAAAAAGCGGAAGTAAATCATGATTTCGTGCACAATCTGATAATGAGTGACGAAGCTCATTTTCAGGATTCGTCCTCAGACGAATAAAAGAGATTATTCGTCTGAGGATTCGTCAAAAAGCAAAACTGCCGAATATGGTCAACAGAAAATCCTATAGTGCGTTGGGTTGGTTCAAAAAAGTATAAGAATATTGCTATTCTGGCTACCAGCATGCAATTTGGCATACATGATCAGAAATATATAGGAATCAAAAAACCATCGAGACACAAGCTGTGTCTGGTATATTTCGTCCGCCATTTTCTAAAATGGCGGCCGAAAACTAGATTTTTGCTGATATCTCAAGAACGGTGCAAAATTTTGGAAGAGTTCAAGCTTATGAAATAAAGAACATTACAAGTCAAAGTCAATACATTGAATATATTCAGTGGTAAATCCTCGTTTTCTCAAAAAATAATTTAAAATACCAACAATTACCCCGTTACCGAGTATCCCTACCTATTCATAAAAATCCTCCTTACACACGTGTTCATCTAGAAATATAGAAGATCGTTTTTAATTCTACAATATACCAGGTGGGGCATTTATTTCGAGGCAAAATTATATCTCGCTTGTATTCGATTATTTCGAAAAAAAAAATCTGAGAAATAATGTACTAGACCGGAAGTTGGGCCTTTAGAGCGAAAGTCGAAGTTTTTAATAGAAACACCAACTGTTCTGCACAGATTTGGATTGGAAATCATTGGCCTTACATTATTTGTCTGAAATGTCTTTCGAAATAATCGAGTCGAAGCGAGATATAATTCTGTCTCAATATAAATGCCTTACCCCTCAGATCAACAGTTGATCTGAGGCCTTACCCGGTATACTCACTTTGATCTCTTACTCAATTTTTTACACCCTGGAATTGCAACCATATATTCCAAATGCAACTAACTGGGGATGGAAGTCGTCAAATCTGGAATGTCAAGATGAAACGATTGAACCACTTTGGACAGTTTTTCCACAAGCATCTGATGAATGTTCAGAATTGATCAGCTGCAGATGCAAAACAATGTGTATCAAGAACTGCGAATGCAATAGATTTGATTTGCAGTGTACTGCTCTATGCACGTGTGATGGACAGTGTACTCAATGAACATTATTTGTAATAGTTAGTTCATCAAGATTCTTACTGATCTAATCGAACCTAAATAAACATCAAGCCTATAAGATGATTGATATATGATTTCATTTACATTAAAATAATTGACCGCCATTTTACGTAATGGTACCTTCGGTTTGAATCCACAAGAATGAGTTCATCATACAGATAACTCATGATCATGATTTCTGTGGCTAATCTTAGCCTGAATGTTTCCTTTCTGATTTTTTCTTGTGAAACCTTGAAAAAGTGAATTTTAATATTTCGATTATTGAATATTTGCTTCGTCTGACAAAAAAATTGTTCGAACAATAAATGTCCGCCTTACTATCCTCTATATTACATCAATTTGAACTTTTCCGATATTTCCCACCGTTCTGGAGATATTAGCAAAAATCCAGCTTTCGGTCGCCATTTTGAAAATTTCATGCTGGTAGCCAGAATAGCAATATTCTTGTGCTTACATAACGCACTACTAGGGAAATCCATCAAAGCCTAATGCACCCTCAAAAGTGTACAGTTTGGTGTGGAATATTATCCGAAAGGATTTATGGTCCATATTTTTTTGAAAACGAGGTTGGTGCTGCAATCACTGTCAATTGCGTTCGATACCGCACCATGTTGGAACATTTCTTGAGGCCAGCTGTGGAAAACAACCCATGACTATGGTTTCAACAAAATGGAGCCACAGCCCACACAGCAATGCATTATTTCAAGACGGAGCGATTTCAATTGGCCGCCGCGTTCCCCGGATTTAACCGCTCCAGATTTCTTCCTTTGGGAATATTTAAAGGAACGTGTGTACGGGAATGAACCAGAGACCATACTCCAAGTGGAGAATAATATTCGAGAAGAAATTCGAGCGATTACGCCAGAAATATTGCACAAAGTCATGGAGAAAGTCTTGGAAAGAGAGCAACTTTGCGAAGCTGAAAATGGACACCACCTACGCGACGAAAAAAAAATTAATTGAGTAGACACTGAAATAAAGAAGTTATTCACTATTCAAACCCCTTCGTTTCTTTCGCGCCATCCTGTATGTGAAACAACAACGCGGCATAGGCAAATTTAATCAGTATTGAATCTATACCTATCTTTAAAAAAAATATTTCTATTGCCAAGACCGAAATGGTTACAATTGAATTGAAAATAATGGAGACAATATTCAGAGGCGAGCATATATTATTGACCAGCTTGTAAACGAAGATAACAACAAAAAATAATCTAATATCTGAGCAGTTGAGATTATAAAAAGTTAGGTTTGACTCATACGAATAATAGTGACGCTGGAAATTCATCAATTTATGTTGCAAGTTACAGACACTTTCCAGCTTATTTCGACGAAACTGTAATCTTTGCAAACTCATCATAAATGAGTTTACGTTCTGTAGCATTTCATATATTTGAATTCAGTCTTTGCCTGTTGTTTGTCTTGTTCGCAAGTAAATAAAGACCCTGTGAAAGATTTTTCGTTTTTTGAAAAGCTTCCTTGCTGAAAGTAACTTGTAACTGGCGCAATCGGTAGGATCCCGAAAATTGTTCGTATCGCACGGGCAGTTTTTCGTTTCAACGATTTATCGGGATACGAAACAAGAAAGTTCGGTAGTGAAAAAGACTAACTAGATTCGAAGGCATATCGGATCGAGAACAGACAGTTCATAGTTGGATCGCTTCGTTACTGGACTAAGACAAGTGAACAGTGTGGAAGGAAAACAAAATCTGAGCAGCCAACAGAAAGTCCTGGGAGAAGAAAATCGCTTTCCAAACCTATAGGCATCTAGGATAGAAACACTTAGGATAAGAAAACCAAGAATGAAAATCACGATACTACTGTAAGTGCTATTCAATTTTCCCATTCATTTCCCTACTGGAACCTTTAATAATAGTTTTTATAGTCACTGCTCATTTGAATTTTTATGACTGATTCTGAATTAGAATCACTAACCACTTTATTACAAACAATTCAAATAGATTCAGACTCAACTAAAATGCCAGAAACAAATTACCAATTATTAAGACTGTACATAGATTCGATTCCTCCATATGATGGTAACCCTCACACCCTCAATATTTTCATTGGGAACTGTGAAAGTCTCATCAATACATTTGTAACTCAAAATGATATTGCGATGAATAATTTCCTGCTGAGAGCTATTACGGGCAAACTCACTGGTAGAGCCCTTGCTTTAATAGGATCTCGAACAGAACTTACAAGTTGGACAGAAATCAAGCAAGCTTTGTTACTAAGTTTTGGCGATCAACGTGATATTGATTGTTTGTTGCAAGACCTTATTTCTTTGAGACCATCAAGAAATGAGAGCCCATACAATTTCGGTATGCGTTGCCAAGACGCAAGAAGTCTAATTATTTCAAAATTAAATACTCTAGTGATGTCCGCAGAAGAGAAAAATGTTTGGCTTAAAAATTATAATAATCTATCTCTGAAAACATTTATACGTGGACTTCCCGGACAGTTACAAACAAACGTAAGACTAAGAAGCCCTGACAGTCTTGAAAGAGCTATGAGTCTTGTGATAGAGGAAGAAAATTTCTTTTACTCAACTCAACGATCAAATACTTTGAATTCTCAGACATCATTCAAACCGACACAAAGAATCACCCCTATAAGACCTACCCAACCAAATCAAACCTATTACCCATTCAGACCTCAAACGAATTTTTCTAACAATTATACACAACAATCATTCCCTCCCGTTCATATGAATCGACCATCATATCAACCTAACACACCTTTCAGTCCTCAAAATCAACAATCATTTTATCGACCACCAAATCAATATAATACCTCTTTCACCCCTCAACAACAGCCACAACAATTTTATTCAAGACCACAGTTCAATAATTTTCAACGTCAACCATTTTTCGGACAACGTCAAAATCCATCTCAACAAACGAGGCAATTTGTTCGACCAAATAATCAAAATTTGAATACCAAACCCGAACCTATGGATACATCATCTAGTAATTCGCGAATGAAACCACCTTCAAAATTTATCTCTAACCAACTATACGCACAAAATATTGACGAACAGTTTGAAAACCCATTTGAAAACCAAGATTTCTATGAAGACTATCAAAATTATCTGCCTTCAGATGAATATAATTATCACGATGCTTCTCAAAATGATGAATATAATAATTATGATGTTCCTGCAGAAACTAAATTCCCAGAAACTGCATACGCCCTTGAAAATAATCCTCCGAATGAGAATTTTCAAGAAACAACGGCCTCCACAAATCTAACGTAATTCACGTAAATGCTCTTAAAGCAAATCTTCCTTACATTTTTATACCAGAAATAAATGCAAACCTTTTAATAGATACAGGGAGTTCTAAAAGTTTAATGGATCCAAAAGTAGCATATCAATTTTATCGAAATTTCATTCGTAAAGAACCTTTCAATATCGAAACAGCTCATGACATATCATATCATGACGAAGTTGCCGAAATTCCAATTTTCCAAATATTCAGAGTAAATGGAACACACAAATTTTATTTATTCAAGTTCAGCGAAAAATTCGATGGAATAATAGGTGTAGACTTACTCAAACAATTAAATGCGAACGTAAATGTACACTCGAAAATTTTGTCAACTCCTTTCGTTAACATCTCAATAATATTCGAACAAGAGAATGAAGCCGAAGAAAAATCAAGTAACATTTTGAACTATAAAATAAAAATAGCACCTTGCGTACAGCAAATAGTAAAACTACCTGTTAAACAAAAAGATGGTTTCGGAATTCTTAATTATCAAAATTTCGAAAATGGTCTGGAAATGCCGAAGGCAATAGTAAACGTTTCGAATCATTTCGCATTCACTACCATAACAAACATTAATGAGAATCCTGTAGAACTGAATATTTCAGAACCTTTGGAAATCGAAGCATTGAATTTGATTGATATGAATTTTATAGACAAAATCGAAACAGACAATTCACTAGACCAATCACATGACAATTTATTGAAACAAAACCTGAAAAACATTAGACTAGGCCATTGTAATAAAGAAGAGAAAGACGCTTTGAAAAACCTGTGTTATGACTATAGAGATATTTTTTATTGTGAAGGTATTCCTCTAAGTTTTACCAACGCAATAACACACAAAATTAGACTAAACAACGATTCACCCATTTATACAAAATCATACCGCTTTCCGGACGTACACAAACAAGAAGTAAAATCCCAAATTGGAAAAATGCTAGAACAAGGAATCATTCAAGATAGTATTTCTCCATGGTCAAGCCCAATTTGGATCGTTCCGAAAAAGATGGACGCCTCAGGACATAGAAAATGGCGGTTAGTCATAGATTACAGAAAACTAAACGAACGGACTATAGACGACAAATACCCATTACCAAATATTACAGACATTCTGGACAAATTAGGCAAAGCAAATTATTTCACGACCCTTGATCTCGCTAGTGGTTTTCATCAAATTGAAGTCGACCCTGAAGACGTATCGAAAACCGCATTTAGTACTGAAGGAGGACACTTTGAATTCAGAAGGATGCCATTTGGTTTGAAAAATGCCCCTTCTACCTTCCAGAGGGTCATGGATAACGTTCTACGAGGTCTACAAAACGAAATATGTGTTGTATACCTCGACGATATCTTGATCTACAGTACTTCTCTCCAAGAACATGTAGAAAGACTCAAAACAATTTTTGACAGACTAAGAACAAATAATTTGAAGGTACAACTCGACAAATCCGAATTTCTTCAAAAATCTGTACAATATTTAGGTCATATCATAACGCCAGACGGTGTTAAGCCAAATCCGGACAAAATATCTGCAATAACTAAATTCCCTATTCCTCGTAATTCAAAAGAGATAAAAAGTTTCCTCGGTTTATTAGGCTATTATCGGAGATTCATCCGTGACTTCGCGAAAATAACAAAACCTATGACAAAATGCCTCAAGAAAGACTCGAAAGTTATTCACGACAAGGACTTCATTGACGCTTTCAACACATGTAAGACGATTTTGACAAATGACCCAATTTTACAATTTCCTGACTTTTCAAAAAAATTTGTACTGACAACTGACGCTAGTAACTTTTCAATTGGTGCTGTACTCTCGCAAGGTGAAATACCGAACGATAGGCCAGTAGCTTATGCTTCGAGAACTTTGAACGACAGTGAAACGAGATATTCTACGATCGAGAAAGAATTGCTCGCAATCGTGTGGGCTTGCAAACACTTTAGGCCTTATCTGTATGGACGCAAATTCACGATCTATACGGATCATAAACCACTCACTTGGCTTTTCAAATTAAAGGAACCAAATTCCAAATTAGTAAGATGGCGACTAAAATTAGAGGAGTTTGATTACGACATAATTTACAAAAAAGGAAAATATAACACTAACGCTGACTGTCTCTCGAGAATACCAATCAACGCAATCGAAACTGACGACATATCTATTGCTAATAATCCTGGTGACATCGACAAAGACATAACAGACTATATTCAATCAATAGAAACAGGACCTTGTACATCTGATCCAATTGACGTAGGAAGACAAGATATATCTGAATTTTTGGAGACACTTGAACAAAACTTAGAACAACCACAAACTTCGACTGATCAAAACCAATATATATACAAATTCTTTCTGACGTACAAATCAATCCTCCTCTTAATCAAAATATTCCAGATAATGTTTCGAAACAACATTCTGACGCAAACGAAACTACGAACGACGGTATAAAAATTTATGACGAAATAATCAATAACAAATTAAACCAAATTTTAGTGTTTCCAAATACGTACCATAAATTAGACATTAAACGTGAAAATTACGAAAACTACAAAATTATTACTGTTAAAGTCCCTGAAGTCAATAACGAAAAGTTAATTTTACAATTCCTGATAGAAAACACCGAATCTAAGAATGCGTATTCACTATATTTCCACTCCGAAAACCTGTATAAAGATTTCTGTAAGGTATACTTGAAACATTTCTCAGAAAGAGGCCCAAAATTAATCAGATGTTTGAAAAGACTGAACACCATTTGCGACAAGGAAGAACAACTCATGTTGATAAAAAATCATCATGAGGGAAAGACAAATCATCGCGGAATAAACGAAACACTCGAACGCTTGAAGAAAAACTATTACTGGAAGAACATGAAACAAACTATAACAAATTTTATCAATTCTTGTGAAATTTGTCAAAGATCCAAATACGCAAGAAAAACCCCTTATGTACCGCTAATGCTAACTGAAACAGCTTCTCGACCATTCCAAATTGTTCATATCGACGTTTTTATCTTTGATGGAAAAAATTACTTGACATTAGTCGACGCATTCACGAAACTGGCCCAAGCAATATTCATTCCCGGAAAAACAGCTATCCACATTAGTAAAGCTCTGCTAAAATATTTCACATCATTTGGCGTACCTCAGACATTCATAGTTGACAATGGAACGGAATTTAATAATGAAAAGAAATCCTCAAATTACATAAAATCAACGTGCATTTTACTACACCCACGCATCATGAATCAAACTCTCCAGTTGAACGTTTTCACTCGACAATCATAGAACATTTGCGAATTCTGCAAGAAATGTACCCGGACGAAAGCAACGACCTTATGGATTACGCTATACTAGGCTACAATAGTTCTATTCATAGTTCCACCGAGTACTCGCCTTTCGAACTCACTTTCGGTCATACAGATTCGAGAAATCCAAACGAAATTTTTATTCCCAATCTATTTTATACTGAATATGCTGAGAAACACAAAGAAAAACTGAAACACGTATATCAAGTAGTAAAAGATAAATTAGAAGATAAAAAGCGCAAAATAGTTTCGAAAAACAATACACAAGGTGACACAAGCTCTGAATTTCGTTTAGGTCAAACAGTATATAAAAAGAATTCGAAATCACGCAATAAAAGAGATAAAAAGTTCATAGGCCCATATGAAATAACGAAAATGCTAGATAGGAACCGTGTAGAAATAAGAAATAAGTATCACCCTAACAAACAAGAAATCATCCACATAAAAGAATTGAAAAAACCTTCTGTTGTTACAGATCCACCTTCTGTATCATCTACGGAAGACTAGAACCCGTCAAAATCCATAACCTTAACATAAATCCTGGAATCCTTACATTGAAACTTGGCAACACACAAAACAAAATTGACTCTTGGACGTTTATACAAATTTATGACATTTCAAATATAATTGACGAATTCATGACTCTACGAAGTACTTATTCACGAATAAAAAACGCATTCGAAAACTCTACACATGGACCTGGTTACGACAAAGAACTCCATAATTCCCATCATGTTCTGAGTATATTGGAGAATAAAATTCTCACACAAATAAGTCAACTGAATCCACAGTGGAAAATGAAAACGAGACGAGCTCTTATAGATGGACTCGGTTCAGTTCTTAAAGCAATCACAGGAAATCTCGACAGTAGCGATGCTGAAAAATATGACAAAGCCATTTCATCACTATCTGATAATCAAAATAAATTGAAATCATTGATTGGTAATCAAATCACTCTCCTGCAAACATCCATTCAAAAATTCAAAAACGATACCGAAATTCTTGCTCACAATCAAGAAGTAATTAATTCTCGAGTAAAGGAATTGCAAGAAATCATCAAAACCATCCACATCGATAATGTTCAAAATTATCATTATTTTCTGTCACAAACAATCATTTCACAGTTCATAAATACCTTCCAAATTATGTATGATATACTGGAAAAAATCGAAATAGCAATCACTTTTGCAAAATTAAACACGTTTCATAATTCAATCATCGAACCAATCGAATTATTTGCCGAAATTACTGCAATCAGTAAACACTTGAAGCAAAATAGATTTCCTTTTGAACCATTAGTAAAAAACCTACTTTTATTCGAAAAAACAATGCAAATTAAAAGCTACAGTAAAAGAAACGAAATCATTTTCATCATAGAAATTCCAATCGTAGAAGCAGATGATTATAGTTACTATCATTTATATCCATTGCCAACTCCTACAGTTAATTCCTTCAAAACTATAATACCCCACTCGAAATTCCTTTTATTGAATGAGCACAACTACGCCTTTTCGGATGTTAAATGCCAAGAAGTCACCCCCGAAGAGTTCCTGTGTCAAGATGTACAAACAACGAAGATCGAAGACAGTATTCCTTGTGAGATCCAACTACTCAAATATTCAACGAACACAAGCTGCAGACAGATACCAGCCGAAATCAAGAAACCGAAAATTCAGAAATTAGAGAAAAATCAATGGATTGTTATAACCCCCGAAAACATAGTGGCTACCCAAAAGTGCGGTAAAAATAAAGACAATATTCCTCTTAATGGGACTTATATCATAGAGCTCAACAATCACTGTGAAGTTTATATTAAGGACATTGTTTTAAAGACATTCGAAAATAGTGAACCCAGTTATAAAAATATCGAACTGCCTAATATACAGACATTTCCGGACACTAATGTTGAAACCGAAATTAGTTTTCAGCCATTGCAGTTAGAACACATCAATCTAGACGACATGGATGGCATCTACAACATTTTGGAGGACCAAAAACAACAGCTAACCAACATCGACAATTCGACGTTCCATTACAACAAAATTAGTGTATATACGATATTTTTGTGTATATTGATTGGTATTGGTATAGTCTACATACTACGCCGTCTCTACATGAAGAAGATGCTCTCAAGAAATTCAACCCTGAACGAGGTGCTGAGGATTCAAGAAACAAAATCAACCCCCGACGTCAGATTTTCATCGAACTCTGGTCCAACCCCATAGTTCTCAACTAGCGCCGGAGGAGTTACAGACACTTTCCAGCTTGTTTCGACGAAACTGTAATCTTTGCAAACTCATCATAAATGAGTTTACGTTCTGTAGCATTTCATATATTTGAATTCAGTCTTTGCCTGTTGTTTGTCTTGTTCGCAAGTAAATAAAGACCCTGTGAAAGATTTTTCGTTTTTTAAAAAGCTTCCTTGCTGAAAGTAACTTGTAACTTGCACTCTTTCGATACGTGAAGTGTATTTAATATAAAATGGATTCCAGACAATCGTGGAAAACTCCAATGTCGGTCTAATAATAGCATTATACAATGTTAAAACCCAGCGAGCACAAACATCCCTGGGATGTTTTGAAAATGTTGGCATGAAGATTTTATTTTGAGACGTAATATGCACTGACCAAAGAGGTCTTTGAAGGATATTGAAGTATTGTTTTTGTTCTTCTGTGGCATTTCTTTGTTTGCCTACTGAGAGGTATCCCTGAGATGTTTTGGAATGTTTTAGAAATGTAGGCATGAGGATGTTTTTTTGAGGCGTAATATGCACTTCCCAAAGAGGTCTTAGAAGGGTATTGAAAGTATTGTTTTTGTTCTTTTGTGCCCTTTCTTTGTTTGCCATACCACAACGTCTCATGCTTACGTCACAATACGATGAATTCTGATTTGTTTTCGATTTCGTTCTTCTTGTTCGCAATTGGCATTCGCGTTTGCAGCGCGTCACGCTTACATCACGCTGCTAACGAACAGAAAGGTATTTGGTGAAGTTTATTGTGTTAGAAGACTTATTTAGTTTGTAATAATGACCATCAGATGCAAGATGTGTTGTTCGGTGCCTCAGTGTGATCAATATATGTATAAAAGTACGAATTCATCAATACACAGCTTCTCCGCAGTAGCAAAATTATGCATTGTGGATAACATTTCAAAAATTGGGAAACCTATTTCCAATTATATGTATGTGTAGTAAGCGCTACTCAAAAACCGATTAAGAAGGTAATTTCATATCAAGAAAATATTTTTATGTTCAATATATTTTTGATGCATTTTTCCATTCAAGGGAAATGGAATCCTAATGCAAAAGTTCATTTTGACAAAAGGTTTCAGAAAAGTACCTCGAAAATGGTTTTTTTTACAGCGATTTAATGTGCGCAAGACGTAAGTTCTGTTGTGTCCATGAAAAGGCTTCAAAAAGAACTAGGGAGAAGGTAGTTTTGTGGCATATCAAGGACATCTTTTTAATCACCGCCTGCGGCGGACATTGGCTGTTCTATAATAGTTCTATTCATGTGTGAACAGAACATCCCCAGATAGCACACACTCGCCTAAGGTCATCCTCAATGTGTCGCCAAACGCCTGGAGAGGACGTTTTATTTTCTACAACCTAAGAACATCATCAGGCGTAAATTTAGCGCTGTAATTGTCCTAAATGAGTTCTTTCAGTGACAGCCTGAGGATATAAAGAATTTCGTGCCCACGGACATCTTCAGATGACATTCCATGAAATAACGTGTCATCGGAGACACAAGAAAGAAAAAGAAGAACTAGAATTGAGGTTATGTCTCATGATAGTCATGATTTGTTCAAGATACATCATAATATATTAATGATTATATCAAAATTATTAGAGTATTCATTGAATACCTTCATCAAATTTCTATTTTACAAAATGATTGCGAGAAGAACTTATTGCACAGAATTAAAAGATAACAATAACAAAAGGATGATAATCTCTGTTGATGACATTTCTCACAGGTAGCAAGGAACACTGGTGAGTAAATACTAAATAGAATCATTGATAGTACCGGACATGAAATATTGATGCATTCATATACATTATTTATTGTTTCAGGAGGTTATTGAGAACACAAACTTGATGATATCATCATAGCAAACATGTTTTATTCCAAGATAGCTTTGCTTCTTCGGAATCTATAAAATATTGTATGGAAGCTTGAACTTTCAGTATGAATTCAATAAAGGTAGGTACCTGAATCAAATCATTGATGTGGTAGGTACTGGACATGAAATGTTAATAGGTTAATTATTTGTTTCAGATGAAGTTATTGAGAACACAAGATTGATGATGTCATCAGAGCAGATATGTTTCATTCCAATAAGATATTTTGGCTTCTTCGAAATCTATGTGAGATTGCATATGCATGTTTGCACTTTCAGTATATTCAATAAAGGTAGGTACCTGAATCAAATCATTGATATAGTAGGGACTGGAACATGAAATATTAATAGGTACATTATTTGTTTCAGGAGGTTATTGATAACACAAAATGATGATATCATCAGAGCAGAGATATTTTATTCCAAGATATTTTGGCTTCTTTGGAAATTATGAAAGATTGTACATATGCAGACTTGAACTTTCAGTAGATTCAATAATGGTTGGTACCTATAACTACATAAATCATATCATTGATAGTAAGTACTGGACATGAAATATTAATACATTGTTTGTTTCAGAAGGTTATGCAAAACACAAACCTGATGATATTTTCATTCCAAGATAGTTTTGCTTCTTCAGAATCTATAAAATATTGCATGAAGGCCTCGATGAAGGCTTCAACTTCCAGTTGATTATTCTGCATCAGGAATGTCCAGAGTTCAGAAATCAAAAACAACATGGAGAAATATAACTATCAATAGGCAATAACTTCTAGTAGTGCTCAACAAGAAGCTGAAATACATTTCTTTGAAAAGAAAATTGAAATTTTCCAGAATAAGTTATAAATAATAGAATGTAAGTTTTTCATTTGGTTTTTCATTTGAACCTATTATAAATAGAGGGAAGTTCTGCAATTATCATGAGATCCATATTATTTTGAAGAAATTATCATTTGCATAATACAAGGTGAGTCAATATGTGTGTTATCCTTATTGATGTATATTAGCCAAACCATCAGATAAATAGAGAACATTCAAGTACAACAGTAATAGGGTTTCATGAGAACTTTCACATTAAATTGTTTTCATATATATCTGTAGTGTGTTCGAATTCTAAGATACATGGACTGATGATTGTTTTTATCCAAATGGGAAACCCTGTATACTATTGCATTTTCAGGTTCTCCCTGAAGAGCTGATTCCATCAATGTATCACACTTGGGGTCTAGCGGGAATGATTACAGAGATATAGGGTGTTCAAAAACAAGATTTTTCAATTTTAGGATTTTTTTGTGGAAACTATTCAATATTGGTCAAAACGGTTCACATATCCTTATAAACTTTCGATTTACTATCTACTGACATTCAATCGGAACGAATAGAGGGTGGGTTAACATTCAGAATACTGATCAGCTTATTGTATCTGTTCCAAATAAATATCAGTAGATAGCTAATCAAAAGTTATGACAGGAACATGTGAGCCGTTTTGACCATTAATGAATAGTTTCGACACAAAAAATCCTACATTTGAAGAATCTCAATTGTCAACACCCTATATCTCTGTAATAATTCCCACTAGACACCAAGTGTGATGCATTGATGGAATCAACTCTTCAGGGAAAGCTCAAGAATGCAATGATATACAAGGTGTTCCATTGAAAAAAACCAATCATCAACCGATATCTTGGAATTCGAACACCCTATAGATATGAAAACAACTTTAGGTGATTGTTCTTATGAAACCCTATTACTGTGTTGTACTTGGATTTTCATTTTATATATCTGACGGTTTGGCTAATATCGGAGGAGAACACACTATAGTGACTCATTCTGTATACGAATAATATTCTCCCATAAATCTTGAACATCCTTCAAACATCATCAAAAACCGCCTCAAGTTGTTACCATGATGTCCTGAGGTTGTCTCAAAAGATTTTATAGGGATGTTCTGAGACGTTATTAGTATGTAGAGAATGGTAACAGGAGGACGTCTTGAGAATATCCTCAGGCTCGCTCTCGACGTCCTGAGGACATGATTGTGAATGCCTCAGAAGGGCCTCAAAAGGAATTTGTGCTATCTGGGTCGCAGTAGGTTCAATGTCTCGAAATCTCGTACTTTTAACATCTCTGAGATGTTTTTGTGCTCGCTGGGAATAGTTAAGTTTTTGCTCATTCTCATTATAAATCCAAGATTCTTCATTGCTTCACGGACAAATTACATCAATTTGAATGTAAAAACTTCATAAACGATAAGATTTCCACAAAATTCTCAAACACACGACATGTTTCGCTAACACAGTAGCTTCGTCAGGTGATATAGTGGTACAATGAACTAAAAAATTCTAAAATTTGTTCTATCCGTCATTCGGTTGCCCCCTTACGAGCAACCCTCAAAAGTCTTCGAAAGTCTTGTGCGAGCAAGGAATGACGGGGGCCTTACCTTTTAACGTGTGATCCCAACCACTTTCTTGGGCCATCAGAAAAATTTCTGCAGTCGACGGGGATCGAACCCACGACCGGCAAGCGAATGCGAATTAGAATATAGACACTCTGTCCGCACGGCTACCTGGCCACCCAACTAAACTAACGTTGGCTTGCTTAACTTTTATACAGGGTTATGATAAAGTAATGCACAAAATTCATTGAACGTACAACGATCACTTTCAAAAAAATGCAAAAACACGTCAAACTGTTCTTTTTATTCCGCATCTTTTGACATAAGCTACAAAAATAACACGTCAAAGTTGTCAAAGTTATGACGTCATCAACAAATTTTTTTAATGGGAAGCTAAGATTTTTATTACATTATGTGAAAGAGCTTGTGTTTTTACACAAGGGAAAAATATTTGCAGTAGGGCTCACATAAAAAAACGAGAAAATGAATAAAAAACGAAATAAACGTAAGTTTCATAATAACGTTTCAATTAACTAAACAGTCCATTAAACCAAAACTATTTCTTATAGGAATTGTTCAAACTGTGTCCCGTTTACTAACTGACATATATATATTTATAGAGTTTTCGATCATCTGCGGAGTTATACGAGTCATTTCGTGTCTAATTCGTTCCATTAAGTCTTCTAAATTGTCTGGCCGTTTGATGTAGACCCGACTTTTCAAATGTTCCCACAGAAAAAAATCAAGGGGGTTAAATCAGGTGACCTAGGTGGCCACTCCATTGGTCCACGTCTTATAATCCACCGTCCTTTAAACTGGTTATCCAGAAACCTTCGAACAGTATGACCATAATGTGGTGGTGCGCAATCTTGTTGGAACCAAATGATGGGATCCAAGCCATACGAAGATGTTCCAAATATCGGTCAGCTGATAAATTCACGCGAAAGTAATAAGGACCAATAAATCTTCCCCGGACGATTCCTACCCAAACATCAATTTTTTGGGGACGCTGGGTGTGTTTTCTCTGCATCCAGTGGGGATTTTCCCGAGCCCAGTAGCGAGGATTGTGTCGATTTACAGAACCACTTAGACAAAACGTTGTCTCATCGGAAAATACTACACTATTAAGAAAATTTGGATTTTCGTCACAATGCCGCATGAAGATTTCACAAAATTCCAAACGTCTGTCCGAATCATCTTCTGAGAGTTCGTGAACAAGATGAACTTTGTATGGGTGTAGTTTGTCTTTTTTTAACATCTTGACTACAAACGACTGACTAACATTTTCTTGTAAGGCAATTTTTGTTGAAGTTGCGTGAGGGTGTTCTTCTACTGACAGCAAAATATCTAACTTCACATCGTCGCTTATTCCTGGTCGTCCTGATTTTCGAGCATCTCTCACGCTTCCCGTTGCATCAAATTTTGCAACAATTCTGCTTACTGTGCTTCTAGCAATTGGAGGTCTTTCAAAATATGTTGCGTTAAATAAAGCACATGTTTCTTGATGACATCGAAGGCGATCGCCGTAACCTACCATGATTAGAATTTCTATCCTTTCTCTTTCGGTTAAACGAGCCATAATAATGAAACTGTGGTGACTCTAATTGTACGACTGACACTGACAAACTGTTGTTTTAGTAAAACAATTGCAAAAATTTATAAGAATAAATGTTCTTACTAGATAAGTTTAAGTTTGACCTCTTTTTATAATTGGTTTTGTTATTTCGTTTTTTATTCCTTTTCTCTTTTTTTTTTCTCATGTGAGCCCTACTGCAACTATTTTTCCCTTGTGTAAAAACACAAGCTCTATCACACAAGTAATAAAAATCTTAGCTTCCCATTAACAAAATTTGTTGATGACGTCATAACTTTGACAACTTTGACGTGTTATTTTTGTAACTTATGTCAAAAGATGCAGAATAAAAAAAACAGTTTGACGTGTTTTTGCATTTTTTTCAAAAGTGATCGTTGTACGTTTTATGAATTTTGTGCATTACTTTATCATAACCCTGTATATCCTACATTCACAACCTGAAGGATTAGTTACCTGTGGACAGGTACGATAAATTTCCATTTTCGGAAATTAGGCACAATATCTACATTGAAATATGGTGTAACGGATCAACTTGAAAGATAGGAATTTATACCTGGGTTATTGGAATTCGTCAAAGTTTCATTATCATATTTACCTGTTTGAAAACTGGTAATGCCAATTTCTCAAAATTATCCAAATATACTGAATATTGGCCTACAGACGGCATGTTTGGATCCTGCTGATGGTTTCGACTTTAAACAAAAAATACTTTATATTATTTTATTTTATCGTTTGTAGCGCACGAGAGGAAATCCCTCGAGAAATTGCTATAATGTTCGAAGAACATCGTGCGTTACCTATGAGAGATAGGGAGAGGAGCTATGTTTTGGAATATACAGATATTTCATTTATATAGGAGTATTTATACAGAGTGCTAAATGAGTAATTTTTCATAGAAGTTCGGAAGGTATAGTTGAAATTTTGAAATTTATTGTTAGCAACAACTTCGTCATTTTTCCAATATGAATGTTGATATGGATACCTAGGTACATGAAAAGTCCAAAACTAGGGGTTCCTGTGTATGAAAAATCATAATTTGGTACCTATATATTTTCATGAAATTTGGAAAAGAACCTTCAAGCCAATTCATTGATGTATCATTTGTTATTATTATTTAAATTGAAATTCATATTGCGAAGGTATATGTTATTCGTGATTGAATTAGAAAAGAAGTATGTCCCTGCCATTCATATTTCATTTGCTGATAATTTTAAAAATTTTGTCACATGGAATTTCCGTTTTCTTGAACTATCATTGTATTCTCTTATTCACGTTAATTATGTTTTCTTGAACAACTATATTCCATGCTATCCCACAGGTTATTAACAAAACGCAACATTTGACGCTACAGAAGCACACTGATTCATTATGAATCGTTTCTTCATGATTATTTTCTAGTAGGCTTGGCGACACAGAGTGGTAAGTGTATCCGAACGCCACGCTGGCGACCCGGGTTCAATGCCTGCAACGGTCGGCTTTTTTAATACTGTTTTCTTTTATTTTCGAAAAATAGACTTTCTGAAGAGTTCTGTGGAGGCATTTACTGTTGAGGCCGATAGTGAGACACAGGCTCAAAGATAGTGAGACACAGGCTCAAAGATTTCAGCACGATGGTGCCTTCGTATGGAAGGATGTGTAAATAACAACAGAAACATTGAAACTTTTTCTACAAAATGCAGATACTTCGCATAAACCATAATTATAATCTATTCCTTAAAATACTTTGAGAATAATTTCAAATCAATAGATTTCTCATTTGATATCACCTACAGCTATTTCTGTCATATATATTCATTTCTTCTCTCTTCATGTAAAATATGATATTTATTTCATTAATAACAGTAAAAACACAATTTCAATATAATTTTATTATATCTTACAGATTAGGAACCTAACCTTGATATAAATTGAATGTGATTTTATGCACACACAGGCGTTCTGCACCTAGGTGCACTCAATATTAACTTATTGCCAACCTTGATTTTCGTTTTTGACTATTAGATAGATAATTGATGAAATAAACCTCTGGTGCGCTCACTCTTCATTTGTTTCGTCAGACTTGTTCTTGATATAAACAATTGAATTTCAGACGATGACGTGGGGTTCACATATCGAATGTTAGATGGCGTGATTCTTAGAACTTATGATCAACATCAGTTCTACCAACCTTGATGCGGCTAAATCGCAAAATGTATTCCCTATCTTCATTGGTCACAATTCGGTCACAATTGTCACATTGATGCCTGTAATTTTGGTACGGCACCAGACTAAATTTAGCGACATTCACCCACGCCATGTTATGTTCATCGAAGTAGGCGAATATCAAGGAATTGTGAAACAGGAAAGGATTGAAGTGCGTACACCAGAGGTTTATTTCATCAATGATAGATACACTGTATAACTATCCTTATGATTTTGTAATTGTGATAGTATTTATGGCCATCTCATAGTTATCTATATGTTGTACATTTGTATATTTAGTTGAAATGATTAAATTGATTAAATTGAACAAAATTGAATGCAGTATCCCGCGTAGGCCATATACGTTCCCCCACCACGCGCTTTATTTCTTGCGTTCTCTCTGCAGGCGCTAGTGCATATTTACACATCCTAACATATATATAACGACGGCACCAGCGTGGTGAAATCTGTGAGCCTGTGTAGCCAACAGTGACGCTACAAAAGCCCACTGATTTAGGCACCTGCACGTATCATGAATCCTTTCTTCATGATTATTTCGAAAAATATACTTCCTGAGAAAAGTTATGTGGGAGGATGTGTAAATATGCGTACCGGTCGCAAACTTTAATAATCCTTACTGGGGATAAAGTGAAGCAGATACAAATTCGCAGTTAATGATAGGAAAAAAGTTGCGCATTCAGAAGGTCATACCAGAGGCAGGAAAATTCTCGAATTTTTTTTTAGTGTTTCAGTTATATCGAAAAAAGTTAATTTTTGTAAAATCTCTTCTATTTTTTTACGCTATTATTAGGGATACAGAAAAAATTAACATAACGTTTTGTATTCGTAGAATCATCAACAACTTTTTTTAAATACGGTCCTGATCATTTGTTCATAGATTCTGATGAAAGCATTCTCCATTTTCAATCCCACCATGTATTATACAAGGTAAATTGAATGTTAAATATTGTCTGTAGGTTAATCGAGGAGGTGGTACATATTCATCATTCGAAATTTTTTGGGATTTTCTCTCCTCGTTTCTATAAAATAAAAATATGAATATTATTTCAATACACGTGTAGTAAGGACAAATCAGATGATTTGCCCCAAAATGTCACTGCGTTTAAAGAATTTTCCTATCAGAGAGCCTAAAATTCACTATAGCTTTTCAGTGACAATTTGTATTGAAAAAAGTTTGGAGAAGAGAAATAAAGGTATATAGAAGAAATATCAAATTTTCACTTATCTTTGGACGTTTCGGGACCGATTTTGCTCCCGTTTTCAACATAAGAAAAGATTATTTCAATAGCGGAGTCGTATATGTCTTGAAGCTTTTCAGTTTTCATTGACAATTGGTGACGTTGGCAGAGTGGAATAATATTGAAATCATTGGAAAAGGAGATAACAACCAGGAAAGAAAAATCAAGGAATCTGCTCGCATTATTCTGAACGGAGACAATAGCATTGCTTCTTGTTCAGTTGATATAGACAGAACATAGTATTCACTACTTGAATCTGAACATGAAAATGGTAAATTCAAGATGAATTAATGAAAACATCCTGTAACTCATTTGATTGCCAATGTCACCAATTGGCAATGAAACCTTTATAGAAACGAGGAGATAAAATCCCAAAAAAATTGGAATAGTAAATTGAGTGTGTGTTTGGAACTAGTTTTAGCCATCAATGTTTTTTCAGGAATACCAAAAGGGAAATCCCATCACATCAACTTATTTCTGATCATTCGTTGTTAAACATTGATGTAGATATTCAATACTGAGAAGTAAAAATAAATATTTCACTAAATTATTCAAAGAAGCGCCTCAATTGAACTAAACTTTGGCAACACGAACAGTAAATGAGAAAAATAACATCCATAAGAAATATTATAACCATTATTTTCCAAACAGAGATATTCTCTTCTTACATTTCTAAGCATTTCTTAGATGAAAGTGTCCCTTAGTTCTTCTTCGTTATCTAAATTGAGATCTTTTCTACCTCCAACGAGAGAAATGAAAATTCTCTCCTTTGCCATCTTCCTTTTCAAGTCTATCAACCTGGCCGCATTGAAATGTAGAGAGGTCCGATAAATTTTCGATGTTATTCGCGATAGAAAATTACACGTCACTCGCCACCTGACGGTAACAGCTTGAACTCTGAGCGGTTTGTTTTGATGATGTGACCAATAAGTACGAACGAATAAGAGAAACAGATGTGAACCAATGAAAACAAAGTAAACATGCTGCTGTGACAGCTTTCAAGAACTCCGATAGGTGGCGTACGCTTATTTTATATCGCGAATAATAATATTCTTTCTTTCTGAACTGACATTTCACTTAGACTGAACTGAATCAGTTAACACGTATTCTAACTAATCAAATTCTTTCGAAAGAACACATAATAATTGATTCAGTTCAGTTCTAGTGAGATATTTCAGTTAGTTATAATAAATATTAGATCATCAGATTGAAATGATGTGATATATGTCTATGTCATTAAATAACAGATTGAATTATATACTTATACATTGATAGCTTTTGTTAATATCGTTAATTTGACACTCTGTTGAATTCGAAACTAGTTCAGTGACACAAACTAGATGTTGGACAGGCATTGGAGTATTGGAGAGAAAGATGGAAGAGGAGATAACTTTCCTCTCTCTCTTTGAGGGTGAAAAAAACACCATTATTTGCGTAAACAAAGTTTTTAACATATCTCCGAAGAGATGAATCCAGCGGTGTCCAATCAGGCGATCGCGCCTGGGAAAGGGACCGTAGAATACATTTAATGGTAGCTCGTGTATGAATCCATTAGCATTGAATAATTCATCAATGTTAATGATTAATTATACATAAGTGGATGAACTGATGATGTTTCTTGTTTGGAGTTACGAAAAAACATTGAAGAGATGGTTAAAACTAGGCCGAAGCAAATAATTAGGACCATATTTGAAAAAAAAGAGTTGATGATGTTTATACTGATACGAAACGTCGTTCCATGGCTGCTAGCAAACAGTGTATATCACTGATGGTAATTTCAATTATTCATTCATTAACTGTATCATCGGAATATTTTTTGCTCCTGAATATATCAGAATCCTAACTTGATAATTACATAAGATAGGAGGGTGTTTCGATGAGAAGTGGGACAAAAATTAATTTTTCATAACTGAAAATTTCTCCGAAAAAATATAAATAGTTAGTGAATGGGGCGTCCTGATTCCGAATCCAAGGTGATTTTCAATCTATTTTGACTCCTAATATCATTTTCCAGAAATTGAGGTGGTTCCAAGGCTGTTGGCGAGCAGTGTGCATCAGTGAAAATCCCGGTGAAAATGCACTCTATGACCACTTGGTATATATCTCTTGCTCCAGGGAAATTCAGGATCCTTGCCCAATTACATAAGATACAGAGGGGTGTTTTTATTTGAAGTGAGACACACACTGTATAGTACCTATATTACTTCAGCTATCAAAATTCAATAATGGAGAATGAAATGAACCAGATGCCTATGGAAATAATGAAATATGCGATTTGTTTTTCTTTCCGAACAAAATTTTGTATTACCTGCCTACGTTATTTTCCTCTGAAAAACACGAATTCCATACCTATTTATCAAGATATTTCAAGGAAAAGTTCGAAATTTCGCCTTCTTCTTCACTGTCTTTGATACTTTTACAGCTATACCGGGTGTTTCTCAAAAGTGGCTCACCCCTATAAATTTTTAGTTTAAACAGATAAACAAATGAGATTTGGTGTGCTAGTATAGTACATATGCATTATTTGGCGTATTCAATTGTTTTTGTCACTTCCGGTTTAATCAGAAGTGACCCATATTACCTCATTTTAAATGGGACACCCTGTATATTTTTACATATTTCTGTAGAGAATAACATCCTGAGTACAATGACACCTCATTTGCCACTTCTTGATATTTATCGTCATGACATATTCATTTTTCAATTTCAAGTAGCAACAACTTTGTTATTTCAAATGGAATACCCTATATTTCATTGCATTTTTCTCGGCATTTTTAGATGCTCCGTAAAAACTAACTACTTAGAGATATCGCGGAGAGTTCTGTGTTACCTAGGATTGATATTTCGAACAGAACACCCTGTATTTTATCGCATTTTGAGATTCTCCCTGAAGAGCTGATTTCTTGGATACATCACACATATGGGGGTCTATCGGAAATGATTACAGATATATATATAGGGTGTTCACAATCGAGATTTTTCAACTTTAGGATTAATTTGTTTGTGTCAATACTATTTATTATCGACCAAAACGGCTCACATGTCCCTATCTTAACTTTTGATTGACCATTTACCTATATTTAATCGGAACAGATACAGGGCGGTGATCGGAATTCCGATTAAATAGCAGTAAATAGTGAATCGAAAGTAGAGAATGGGACATATGTGAGTCGTTTTGACCGATAATGTAGTTTCTAAACAAAAATATCCTAAGTAAGTTGAAAAAGCTCGATATTGATCACCCTTCATATCTCTGTAATATTTTCCAATAGACCCCAAGTGTGATTTATATTGATGAAATCTATACAAAAACAGAATTTTCGAAAAAAAAAAATATTTTGCATTCTTATGTTGAGATCAGGAGCAGATTTGTTCCCGAAACGTCTAAAAAGATAGGTAAATAATCGATTTTTTTCAATATATCTATATTTTTCTTCTCTTCAAACATTTCTCAAAACAGAGTGTCACTGACAAGCTATTGCATTTTTTTTCAAGGCTCCCTAATAGAAAAATTTGTTAATTGCAGTGACATATTTTGAAGCAAGTGATCTGATTTGTCCTACATATACATATATTTATATTGAAATAATACTTTTTTATATTTTTATTGTAAGAAACTAGGAGAGAAATTCTCAAATAATCAAGTAAAATGAAATGTGAATTGCGAGGTGAATTGTTTCAAATTCCATCCAAAAGACAGGCGGAAAAGAAGAGGAAATCTGTATAAATTTATAGTGAAATATAGTCAGTAATATCTTAATAAATATAATGGTTTCTCGAGGGGTGGATCACTTGAGGAAAATTTGTACATGTATTTAAAATACTCTCGATTTAGGAGTATTTATCGTATTTGAATCTATTTAAGATAGTATTTAGTGTATTTATGTAAATATTATTGTATTTAAGATATTTAAAGGTAATTAACAGTATTTAAATATATTTATGCCTATTTGAAAGTATTTGACCGTATTTAAAATTATTTGAGCGTATTTAAATGTATTTATTGAAAAAATGTTGTCTCAGTATACCAAATAAATTGTATTACCTTGGTGGACTCTTCATCAACGTCGAGACAAAACCGCTGAAGCTACGATTGTGAAAATTGGAAATAGGTTATCTTTTGTTATATAGGCAAATTTCCACTATGAAGGGGTAAAATGGGTATGTATCCTTTCACTTTACAAGATGACTTAATTTAACGGACACCCTATGTGTGATATATTTTTCGAATTCACATTTCCATTGAGATTCTAAAAATTTTATAATATTTGGAAAATTTGTCATTACTCAAACGTGGATCACCCTGTAAATTTAATTTTGATGTGCAAATGTGGCTAATTGATTGTCTCAGGAGATTCCTGGGAAATGGATAGTTTGAAAGCACTGTACAAATGATCACAAACGGGAAGATCAGATAATATCTTTATGACGGACATGGTATGCTATGATATAGGAATATAAATTGAATATTGACTTACTTGAATTATAAACAAAACCACTCAAAACAAGTGACAGTAATAACACAAGAAATTTTCGTCCTGCAATAGAAGTCATTAACGGTCAGTAACATGTAAAATCTTGTTTGAATATTTCACACCTGATTTCGCAGATTCTGGACCGTGTCTGAGCCGTGCTTTGAATTATACTGTAACGCGCATGCTTCATAACTATTTAAAACTATCTAAATATATTTAAATCTACCTTATTATTGTATTTAATTGTATCTGGGGTATTTAAGACTATCTGAATATATTTAAATCTATCTAATTGTATTTAATTATATTTAAGTGTATATAAGGTAATTAAAAATATTTAAATATATCTTGAATGTATTTAATGTATTTAAAGGGTATTTATAAATACTTTCTACAAAAATGTACACGTATTTGGAGGAATTTAAATATATTTAATTATATCTAGGGGTATCTAAAACTATCTCTAAATATATTTAAATCTATCTTATTGTATTTAATTATATTTAAGTGTATCTAATGTAATTAAAAATATTTAAATGTATCTTGAATGTATTTAAGGTATTTAAAGGGTATTTATAAATACTTTTTACAAAAATGTACACGTATTTATGGAAGTGATCAACCCCTCATGGTTTCTTAACGTATTTTTATATGAGTATTTGCCCAGGTATTTTCATTATCAAATTCGTGTTACTCAGACAAAAATACATAACAGAAAAAAATTACGAAGAAAAACCCATCACACAATAAGTGCAAAATTGCCTAAAATATTGTTTTTGATATGTTATTAATTGATGTTCCTCACCCTTGTAATTTTCTTGCTAGAACTGCTCTCTTATTTCCATCTAATGAAATAATATCGAACCCTATTCTGGTATTATTATTTCTGACTTCTTCTGTATAAAATCCATCACATTCAATTTGCGACATTTTCATGTTCTCTATAATTTTTTTCACCAAACTTGTTTTGCCAATACCTTCGATAAACTATGAATTAGTTTGCTAGCGATCACCCCAACGGCCAAAACTCACCTGGAGGTCCTGTTAACAAGATATGTCTCATTATATATTCACACAGATATCACCTCAAAGTATTTATATTAATTCATAATAAAATATATAAATATATATTATGAAATTATTTGAAATTCAAAATTGAAAATTTTTGAGGTTATGTAAATGTCAGAAATGGAAGAGTGATGGGGAATGTACAGAAGAATGAGATGAGTACTGTTAATATCGATATTAATAGCGTTGATTGATATTTAATAGGCAAAGATCCATTCTATTTTAAGTTTTTTTATAGAAAATATCAATCTACGTTTTCATAATTCAGTCGGAGAATACTCTTTTTGATGCAAAGTACCAAGTACCATCTAAGATAATATGAATCTTATCACGTGATGGAAATGGTTCGAAATATTTACCTACGTGAAGTGGGCTGCCAGAGCTGGCTGCCAGAATTTCCGAACTTTCCCGATCGACCAGTGGCACACGTTTCCCCCCTTTTAGGGTAGGGAATATCGAAATTCCTCAACTGCTTTTGTTTGCGATGATGCGATGTATAATAAAGCACTGCACAGCTGCTTTTGGGTCTCGAATCATTTTCTATTGAGTCTATAGAATATAGAATATTCATTCTTTACCAAATCATAGGCTTGAAAGACTAAAATTTAAAGAATATTATATTTTCGAATAGCCGCTTTTGGGTCAGGAAGATAGGTAATCATGTGTAGAATCATGCTATCAAAGAATAATTCCTTGCGAAATCGTATGGTAGACTCCACACGAAAAAAACAGATTTTTCGAAAAAAAAAATTGTTTTCGAAACTTTTGCAAAAAACTGCTTAGCTGCTTTCCCTAACAACACGGGTACATCCTAGGGACTTCCCAGGGACGTCCCTAATTTCGAATAAGGACATCCCAGGGATATCTTTTCTGGGACAAAGTACATACTAGGGACGTCCCAGGGACATCCGCTTTCAGACAAAAAGGACATCCAAGGGATGTCCCTCCTGGTACGTCCCTGGGATGTACCGAGTACAAAGAAGGGATATCCCTTCGACAAAAGAAAAAAAAAAGTAGGTCTAGTTGGGATTGAACCCGGGACCTTCAGCTTATCAGGCACGCACCTTACTCCATTGGCCAATATGCCTTCTGAAGATTCATGTATTGAACAGATTTATAAACAGGACAACTACAGAAACCTGGATAAATAAAACTGTTAGGATTCGGGTATAATAATTAACATTCTTGGGTGTTTGAAAATGAGGGGCATTATGCATTTACGATCTCTGTTTGCGAAACATGGTCATTTCTTGAGAAGTTTTGAGACTATATTCTTTATTTTCATCACAATTATTTTCCGGAAGGAATACATTTTCGAAAAAATTCGACTCAATATTTTGATGATATTGAATGACTCTCTGATGTGAAGAATGGATATCAGATATTCCAGGGACACGAATGGGATAACCTAGGGATGTACCGGGTGGGATGTCCACTGGACAACTACTGGCGGGACATCCCCTGGATGTCCCAATCATTTCCTTGTACCGCGGGACATAAAAGGGACGCACCTAGGACATCCCTGTGTTGTTAGGGTTCGGGCCAGGAAGATAGGTAATCATGTGTTGAATCATGCTATCAAAAAATAATTCCTTGCGAAATCATATGGTAGACTCCACACGAAAATAACAGATTTTTCGAAAATATTTTCTTTTTTTTTTCGTGTGGAGTCTACCATAAGATTTCGCAAGGAATTATTCTTTGATAGCATGATTCTACACATGATTACCTATCTTCCTGACCCGAAAGCAGCTGAGCAGTTTTTTGCAAAAGTATGGAAAAAAAATATTTGCGAAAAATCTGTTTTTTTCGTGTGGAGTCTACCAAACGATTTCGCAAGGAATCATTTTTTGATAGCATGATTCTACACATGATTACCTATCTTCCTGACCCGAAAACAGCTAAGCAGTTTCTTGCAAAAGTATCGAAAAAATTTTTTTCGTGTGGAGTCTACCATACGATTTGGCAAGGAATTATTTTTTGATAGCATGATTCTTTCTACACATGATTACCTATCTTCCTGACTCGAAAGCAGCTAAGCAGTTTTTTGCAAAAGTATCGAAAACAAATATTTTCGAAAAATCTGTTTTTTTCGTGTGGAGCACCATACGATTTCGCAAGGAATTATTTTTTGATAGCATGATTCTACACATGGTTACCTATCTTCCTGACCCGAAACCAGCTGAGCAGTTTTTTGCAAAAGTATCGAAAAAAAATATTTTTGAAGAATCTATGTTTTTTTCGTGTGGAGTCTACCATACGATTTCGCAAGGAATTATTTTCTGACAGCATGATTCTACACATGATTACCTATCTTCCTGACCCAAAAACAGCTGGGAAGTTTTTTGACAAAGTATTGAAAATAGAATATTTTTCAAATTTTAGTCTTTCATGCCTATATGATTTGGTAAAGAATGATAGCTTTGCAGTGCTTTATTATACATCGCATCATCGCAAACAAAAGCAGTTGAGGAATTTCGATATTCCCTACCCTAAAAGGGGGAAAACGTGTGCCACTGGTCGATCGGGAAAGTTCGGAAATTCTGGCAGCCAGCTCTAGCAGCCCACTTCACGTAGGTGAAATATTTAGGCATTTCTCATTTCTGACAGTCGTGACACTGACATCAGTAGTGGTATAGTCGAATGACAGAAACTGAAGAGATAAATAATAATTTACCAATGAAATAACAATATAAATAGGGTTCGAGAATATTATATTTATGTACGGAATAAAATTTATATGGCATAATAATTAACATCTCCTTAAAAATGGTTTGTCGTCTGCAAAGAAGCAGGCATGCAATTGTTTTTTAGTTTCCATATTTTAATTGATTTTCATTAGTTGTCTCAAGAGTTGTCTGCATAATATATTCTTGATAAACAAAGTGGAATATCAGTTATTCAACATGACTGTGAGTATGCCAAAGATTCCTGCTGTCAGGAAGTATAAAAGGGAAACCACAGAAGTCAGTGGTTGCCTTAAATACATGATATTTGGTTTCAATGTATTATTTTGGGTAAGTCCTATTTTATTACTGGATCATCAATATCTGGAGGTCCTAACCAAGATATGTTTCATTTGATCAGCTCCTTGGTCTTGGAATACTGACAATTGGGGTTTGGGCTTGGAGCGAAAAAGATATTTTCAACAATTTGGGGAAGGTGGCGAATGTTGCACTAGATCCAGCTTTTGTCCTTATATGTATTGGTGAGTTGAAATTCTCTGGGATATGTTCTAATGTGCATGTGGATAATATGTTAGAGTTGTGTGTTCCAAGAAACAGCTCCTTCCATTTGAATCTGTTCATAGAATTTCATTCAACTTATATTTGATTTGGTGAAATTTAATTGAGAAATTGAATATAAATAATATCTATGAACATACCATACATATTGTGTTATTGATAGCATTTTTTCAAGGAAGTGTATAGCCTGCCAGCCAGTCAGCAATCTATACTTTTTTAGGCTGCCCACAGTTCAGCAGACTATAACTCTTTGTTTAGGATGCTGACCAGTAGACTGAAATTATCAATTTTGAGGAAGAAAAAACATTATTTGAAAAATAACTTCTGAAAAAATGAGATATACTTTCACAAACAGACTAAACTATTGGTGGAACAAAAACCTGTTCAAAATAATTTTGTGAACTAACAATGTAGGAAGAAACAACTAGATTATGAAAATATAAAAAGAAAGTGATTGCACTGACCTTCTACCTTAGGGGTTTGTTTGAGTGAGGTTCAGGTGAAATGATGATTATATTTCTAGTTCTTTTATTTATTTATAAACAAATCCTATTTACAAACGATCTCTTTTGCACCTTTGGGGTTTAGTTGGAACATGTACCATGAATTCCACTGCCTTATCCGTCGATAGCCACTCCTTTTCACCTCCTGAAGCGTGATAGCCTGAGTTGTTTATCACTATTCCGGAACTCGTCTTCTCATCAATGTCTCGCTGCGTCTATGGATTGCAACGACTCGCCTACTGATGAAACTGCAATGCTCTGGAGATGGTTCTCAGTATTCTCTTTTATCAACTTTTTCATCATCGTCTTGTCAGTCCACCTTGACAATTTTTTAAACAAACCCTTTTTTTTCATGTCTTCATGACAACTCGTTCTCATCACAACCTCTTCTACAGGATGTGCATAACCAAAACTTGGTGTGCTTGGTACATTCACCCCCCTTTTAAATTTTAAAAAAAAGCACTATTTGTTACAATACCAACCTATATCATCTATACAAAGAGCTCTTTGAATAAGATTTAAAACAACAAGAATGACGAGAGCCCATCAAAATGACAATTGAATAGGTCATCCACCCCCCTTTTAAATTTTAGAAAAGAGCACCCAGTGTGAACAAAAAAATACTGACTATAAAAACTCAAATATATAATAACAAACTGATCATTTCAAAACATGTGACCCACATCCAACAACAAACGATTATTTCAATTAACATTTCTTAATCATTTCAAATCCTGTACCGTCTCACAAGGAGCTACATATCTCTTCAGATTCAAAATATTATAGTTCCCTATTACCTTTTCACCATCAGAAATCTCATATGCATTTGGTCCAATCTTATTACTCACTACAAATGGTCCTTGATATAGAAGAAAAAACTTCTTTATTTTAAACTCTTCTGCCGATGATTGGGAATGAGATCGAATCCATACACGATCTGCAATCTCTACTTTATTACATGAATGTTTTGAATCATGGCGCAACTTACGTTTTTCCGCTTTACGCATTAAACGGTCGTGAGCTAAGCCCATAATGTATTCCTGTCCTGGACACGTCATAACAGGTAATACATTTTTCAAAATAGATTCCTGCCGAACTTTTCCAAAATGGATCTCATTTGGTGTGAAACCAGTACTTTCATGGGTCACCTCATTCAGCCATGTTTCAACACGTTTCACCACATGAGCCCATTTTGTATGACTTTCGTGACAAAGATAGCGTAATAATCGTCCAATTTCCCTGTTGACCCGTTCCGTACTATTTCCTTGAGGGTAGTAATAAGTAGTGTGACTAACCTTCACGCCTTCTGCCTCCAATAAATTTTTCCATCGTTGAGAAAACTGTGTTCCATTATCCGACAGCACTACTGACGGTTTGCCAACGCGAATGAAATAATCATTTTTCAAACGATTGAAAATAGCTATTGTGGTCGCTCTTCTCAAGGGATATAGTGACACTAATTTAGAAAATGAATCGATTACCACTAATAACTGAGTCGTACCAAATCTAGACCGCGGTAGAGGCCCCATCAGATCAAGACAAACCAATTTATTTATAGCATCTCCAATAACAGAGTGCATTTCTCCATACAAACGTGGAGATATTTTAACTTGTTGGCAAATTTCACAACCAGCTATAACCTTTCTGATATGCGAACGCATTTTACCCCAAAAGAAATATTTTCTCAACACCCAATAAGTTTTAGTGGCTCCAAAGTGTCCATGTTCCTCGTGTTCCTGCTTTATCAAGTCAATTATGTGACTTCGAGGCACACAAACTCGTAGACCTCCATCATTTTCTCCGCGCCGATACAGAACATTGTTACGAACAACATACCATTTTCGAATACTTTCCGAACAATCAGTTTTTTTTAGAGATGATAAAATCATCGAACAAAAAAGGTCATCATTCTGATCTCTCGTTATATTTTGCATATTCTTCAAAGTTACTTTATACGCCGCGGAATGTTTCACTACAAAAATCTCCACAACTTCAGATTGACTTGGTTCGTCTTGCCTGACTTGCATATCTAACGGATATCGAGATAAGCAATCGGCAAGTACATTATCTTTTCCATTACAATACATTACCTCAAAGGCATATTCTTGAAGAAACAGTGTCCAGCGTGCTAGTCGCGAATTTAACAATCTACACCTCAATAAGAATGACAAAGCTTTATGATCCGTTATAATGGTCAACTCCTGTCCCAATACCAACACCCTCCATTGCTTCAAAGCATGCAATATAGCCAATGCCTCCTTCTCCGTGATTCCATATCGCAGTTCACCACCTTTGAGAGTACGGCTGGTAAATGCTATAAAATTCTGACACTTTGACACCTTGTCAATTTGAAATAAACATGCCCCAAGACCGTAGCCGGAACTGTCACATTGAATATAAAATCTTTCACCGATTACAGGGTGTTCTAAAAACGTAACTTTCAAATATGATACTTTTATATCGTTGAAAGCCTTCTCTTCGACTTCCGACCAACTCCACTTTACTCCTTTACGCAATAGCCTTATCAATGGCATAGTCAAATCTGCATAATTTTCCACAAACCTCCTATCGTAATTACACGCTCCTAAAAACGATCGCAAATGTCGAATATTCAATGGGCGTGGAAATTGTTGAATTGATGTCACCCGATCATTATCGATAGATGTACCCCGCGGAGTTAAAATATGCCCCAAAAATTTAACTTCACTACATGCAAAACAACACTTTTTGAGTTTAATTGTTACACCGGCCTTACTTAAGAGAGAAAAGATTTTATCCAAATGCTCTAAATGTTCCTCTACTGAAGACGACCAGATTAATATGTCATCTACATATGGCATAGCAAAAGATAATTCACCTAAAATTTTATCTAAAGCGGTAATGAAACTGCCAACTGAAGTACATAGTCCGAATGGTAAAACGCGAAATTGGTAAGTATGACCCTCAAACTGGAATCCAGTATATTTACGAGACTCTGGCCTTATCTGAACCTGCCAGTATGATGCAGTTAAATCAAGTGTACTCAGAATACGTACCCCAACAAAATTGAATATCATCTCACTAGGACTTGGAGGTATTACGTGATCCCTAACCATACGAGTATTCAGATATCTAGCATCTAAACACACTCTAGCACTTTTATCTTTTTTTCCCACAACCACAATCGGACTAATGTATTCAGTCTGAGCTCTTTCAATCACCCCCCATTCGATCATTTCCTGAATCTGAGACCTAGCCGATTCTTTATGACATTGTGGAATTGGATAAGAACGCTTGTAAAATGGCGATTCATCCTTTATACTGATGGTATGATAATAATTATTTATCAAGCCTGGTTGGTTTGAAAACAATTGTTGATATTTATTGAGCAACTGTAACAGTCTCACCTTTTCAGATCTATCAAGCATCTCGTTTTTCTCAACTATAGATTCCCTATCCTCTAGAGAATATATTACACGTCCTCGTTCCCTAACTAATAACTCTTCCTGATCATCGACTTCGTCAAAATAAAATATTGTATTGTCCTGTGATGGTTCCGATAAAAAACTGAAATGAACAACCTCTTCATCAATAACTAGTCTCACTAAACTTTTTTCAAAATCGACAATAGCTTTATGATCCAATAACCAATCACAACCAAGAATTAACTTTTTCGTGAGAGTTGGAACAACTATACATGATACCTCCATTTTGTAATTTCCTTTATTTATATCAATCAATACTTGAAAATCAATTTTTTTCGATTTTGAGTGTACAGCTCCCTTCACATGCAACCCGGTAACCGGAAAAATAGGTACCTTACAATCATTCGTTTTAATAGTTTCAAAAAACTCTTCCGACATACAATTATAATGACTTCCTGAATCAATTAAAGCCTCTACTGTATCACCATACACTCTTACCGTTAATAAAGGACATTGGACTTTATCATTCTTTTTCGATATCAATTCTGGTTCTGCAAGAAGATCAGACTCCATATCATTATTGAATGTCGGTATGATCTCAAACGACTCAGAACAGTTATTAACATTATTGCCAATATCTACGCAGTTCTCATCTCTTTGTTCAATTAAATGGATATTTTGATCACCCTGTGGGTTTCGAACTTGCCCAGTCTGAGGCGTACTCACAGTATTACCATACATTTGTGCCCGTTCATTTTGAACTACTACTCCGTTCATATTCTGATGCTCCCCTCTATTATCAGTATTACCCAGATGTTCCCTTCTATTTTCATATCTGTAAACATTTCCACGACTATTCTCATAAAAATTATTATTAAGGCGATTATAATTTCCTCCTCTTAAAGCCACATTTCTTGAATAGTTTCCTCCATTATAATTATCTCGTCTATACTGATTATTCCCATTGACCATTTCACGTCTACTATTTCTGACTCGAATTTCTTCCTCTTCATATGTTCTATCTAATTCTCTCAAATATCTTTCTATTTCATCAATTTCATATATTCCGTTATTCAAAATCCCCCGACGTATGGAATGATCAAAATGCTTAATCAATTGACTAACTAACTCTCGTTCGGTGAAAGGTTGGGTGAGGTAATTATTTTCCCGCACATACTTCAAGAAATAGTCACCTCTAGACCCAGATTCATAGCTACCGTATTGAATACTTCTAAAAGTTTGCCGTTCGTTTTCAGAATTCCAATACCTATTCATAAACGACTCGCAAAATTCCCCAAAGTGATTGAATCTACCTTCTATAGCTGCAGACCACATAGCTGCTGACCCGCGCAGATTACCCATAGCTAAACCAACTTTCTTATTATTCAGAACATTGGCATCTTCGAAAATACTTACGAGTTTTCTGATAAAATCTACAGGATGTGTACAACCTCCAGGAGTGAAAATTATATTGTTACCCCCCAAATCTTTCCAAAGAGATATGTAGCACCTATCGCTCAACAATTCATTTGTAGAAAACTTACCATTCAACTTTTGACAGTCGCTTGAATCTTTATCATTTTTCTGAATCAACTCATCAACTCATCATTCATCAAAACTTTTTCAAGCATCTTCTGCATTGTTGTTACATTTTCAGTCAATTGCCCCAAAGCAGTTTCAAGATCATCAACCCGCGATACTTCTACATATTCATCAAATTTTTGTTTTTCTTTTCTAGATTTCTTTGACATGACTCTTATTATTTTATCAGTCACACTGAATGCTTTTCTCTTTACACTAACACCAACATCCCGACATCTCGGAAAGTGAAAATGACCAAAATCTTGAATACCCTAATCTCTGAATCTTAGAAAGACAGAAAAAAAATAGAAATATATCAATCATTCACCTTCCAGAGTACGTTGGGCGCCAAAATTTACTGACCTTCTACCTTAGGGGTTTGTTTGAGTGAGGTTCAGGTGAAATGATGATTATATTTCTAGTTCTTTTATTTATTTATAAACAAATCCTATTTACAAACGATCTCTTTTGCACCTTTGGGGTTTAGTTGGAACATGTACCATGAATTCCACTGCCTTATCCGTCGATAGCCACTCCTTTTCACCTCCTGAAGCGTGATAGCCTGAGTTGTTTATCACTATTCCGGAACTCGTCTTCTCATCAATGTCTCGCTGCGTCTATGGATTGCAACGACTCGCCTACTGATGAAACTGCAATGCTCTGGAGATGGTTCTCAGTATTCTCTTTTATCAACTTTTTCATCATCGTCTTGTCAGTCCACCTTGACAATTTTTTAAACAAACCCTTTTTTTTCATGTCTTCATGACAACTCGTTCTCATCACAACCTCTTCTACAGGATGTGCATAACCAAAACTTGGTGTGCTTGGTACATGATGTATACTCAACCCAAACAGATTTGTTAAACACAAATCTGATGAGAAAAAAATATTGAAAAGACACATATCATGTGTGTTCAATAGATATAATTCAATGTTCATCATGGCATATAGCCAGGAAAGTAGTTGTTTTCTATTGAATAAACTGAAAAAGAGTTGATGATCTCATCATATAGAGAATGCAAATTCTCAATATATTGCTTTTCATAAATATATATCCATTTTTGTATATTCATAATTTATCTGAGAATATTCCTTTTCACCATATAAAAATACTATTTCATGTAGGATTTGAACAGGAGACCACAGGATTGACAAGCCAATGTCTATCTGCTGGAATACTGTCTTGGATCTTCCTGTTATTCAGATAGAATGTATTCCACTGAATACTCTGCAGTCCAGAGAAAAAGTATAGTCTGCTGACTGGTCAGCATCCCAAAAAAAATTGTATACTGCTGACCAGTTGGCATACTATGCTTTTTTTGGGTTGCGCACCCCACTGATTTTATACAGAAAGAATGTATTCCACTAAATACTCTGCAGTCCGAAGAAAAAGTATAGTCTGCTGACTGGTCAGCATCCCAAAAAAAAATTGTAGACTGCCCACCAGTTGGGCATACTGTGCTTTTTTTTGGTTGCCCACCTAACCAATTTCATACAGAAAGAATGTATTCCACTGAATACTCTGCAGTCCAGAGAAAAAGTATAGTCTGCTGACTGGTCAGCATCCCAAAAAAAATTGTATACTGCTGACCAGTTGGCATACTATGCTTTTTTTTTGGTTGCCCACCCCACCGATTTAATAAAGAAAGAATGTATTCTACTGAAAACTCTGCAGTCCAGAGAATAAGTATAGTCTGCTGACTGGCCAGCATTCCAAAAAAAATTGTAGACTGCTGACCAGTTGGCATACTAGGCTTTTTTTTGGGTTACCCACCCCACTGATTTTATACAGAAAGAATGTGTTCCACTGAATACTCTGCAGTCCAGAGAAAAAGTATAGTCTGCTGACTGGTCAGCATCCAAAAAAAAAATTATAGACTACTGACCAGTTGACATACTATGCTTTTTTTTTGGGTTACTCACCCCACTGATTTCATAAAGAAAGATTGTATTCCACTGAATGGTCGGTAGTCTACAGAAAAAGTATAGTTTGCTGACTGGTTGGTTACCTTGGATGTTACTTATAATTATTTATTACTCATTTATAAGTAGACTTGAAGACAACATTGAGAATGAAATGGTTTGGCTAGGTGGACAATGTTCTCAATATTTTGGACTTGATTTTTGGTGGGTAACATCAAGAACTCAGATGACATATTTTGGAATGAGAATGTCACATTGTTCAAAGATATTTTGAAACAAAATGAATATTTGATGAAAAAAATCAAGGAACCACACATCACAATTAAAGAAAGGACTGCACATTGAATCCACTCAACCTTACTGCAACTACTAAGAACCATAAATTTACAGTTATCTGGGTTGAGAAAAAAAAAGAGTTGGATTTTTTTTCAGATTTTTTTGAGGAAGTTTAGATTTTTTTGCATTTATGCCAATTTTTTTCGTGACCTTGAAAATGGAAAAAAGAAATTCATTTTGTCCGCTAATCATTTCATTATTTTTTTAGTCCAATACACTTTTTCCAGGTCTCCCATAAATTTGTTCACATCTCACTTCACAAATGTGCTCTTGTTCCCTATTGGTGGGTGTAGATAAGGGCAACTGTTTCATTTTTTTTAAAGAAAGTTCCTGGGGTTCTATTCTCTAACCATTTAAATTCAATTCCCATACTAATAAACAAAGATGCACTTACCTATGTGACATATGTTGAAGTATAATATCATTATAAGATCGAATTCCTATATGAATAAGGCTCCTGGATAGACTCCTGGTCCGATTCTGTACCAGAAAAACATTTTTTGCCCATTTCGTCCAAACAGCCTGTATAGTAATTTTAAATAAAGCTCGTCTGGCGAAAACTGTTAATCTCTCTTATCAGTGTAAAACCAGCCATCAGTTCCATCCAGACATGAATTTCTCAATAGGCGCGCGCCATACCACCAATGGTCGTTTATTACCAATTTGTACTCCTGGCTGGCCATGAAAGTACTAAACTTCCAAAATATGTCTGTGGGTGGAACTACTTTCCATTATTGTATTTCTCTAAGGGTTCTTAATAATTTTCATATCTCACAATATTTTATCGGGCAAGAATTAATTCCACAGGCCCCCTTTTTTGAAATTCATGAAAAAAAAAACGTGTATTTTGAAGAAAGTTATGATTTTTTTTTTCGTAATTCAAAAAAAGTGGTCCTGTATAAGTTAATTCTTGCTCAACAAAATATTCATCATCAAGTACCATCAGAGGAACATTCCCACTAAAAAGTTGCTTTTTTTACGAAATTTCATAAAAGGGGGGATAATTCTTACCCGACAAAATATTGTGAGATATACTAATCATCAAATACCATCAGAGGAACATATTTATGAGAAAAAAAACTCCCACCGATGTTTATTTTGAAAAGAATATGATTTTTTTCAAAATCAAAAAAAGTTGTATAAGTTATTTCTTGCTCGGCAAAATACTCTTCATTAAATATAGTTTATGCAAAGTCAGTTAAACCCATCACCACAATCCGTCGGCCCCTTTGAAAGTTTAAAGAGTGTGGCAGCGCGGCGCGACATTCGTTAGATGATCTCTTCAACTGACTTTGCATAAACTTTACCATCAAAGGAGCATGCTAATAGTATAAATTAGTAATAAACGACCATTGGTGGAATGGTGCGCGCCTCGAATAATTGGCGAAGTTGTGTATGGAACTCGTTACTGGCTTCACACCAAATATCAACAACCTATATATTTATGAAACCAGAAAAGATAGATCTTCCATTTCCTCCAAAAATATATAGGGTGTTCGAAAGCTCCTTCCTTTGACAGTAATACTCCACTTTAAGCAATATGAACTGCTACCAAAGATATAGGGTTTTCCTCGGGGTGTTATGTTAATGTTTAGTTGAAGTTAGGTTAATGTCGAGGTTATGTTTATTTTGTCAATTTGATGTTAAGTTGTTAAATTAATATTGAGGTGATGATAAGTTAATGTTAGGTTAATGTTAATTGATGTTAAGTTGATGTTAATTGAATGGTGAGTTGATGTTGAGTTAATGTTAAGTTAATGCTGAGTTAATATTACGTTAAAGTTAAGTTAATGTTGAGTTGATGTTAAGTTAATGTTGAGTTAATGTTAAGTTGATGTTGAGTTAATGTTGAAGAAATGATAAGTTAATGATTTAAAGTTAATATTGAAGTTAAATTAAATAATAATAATAATAATAATCATAATGTCACCTTCATGCGATAGAATATAATTAGAAACATGATATCTACACAGGTCCCATGAACACTCATAATGCATATTATATAATCGGAATATTTGTGGTCGTAGAAAAAAAAGTGTAGGAATCTCGTTGGAAAGTGCATTTCCAGTGCACGTTTCGTTTTCTCGCCACTCGCGCTGAAAATATGTCAATTTCCACCTTAGTTATGTAATATACTAATTACTAGCTGCAGTTCATATTTTGAAAAATAATATAATTTCAAGGTACAGTCACATTTGTGATTGGCTTCACTGGATGTGTGGGAGCCTTGAGAGAAAACACGTGCCTGCTAGCAACGGTGAGTTGAAAATTGATTAAGCATGAATAATTCTAAAAGGTGTTTTCTTTTCAGTATGCCATTTTTCTATCGGTATTGTTACTTTGTGAAATGACAGCAGGAATATTGGGTTTCATATTCAAAGACTGGGTAAGTGGGCGACGTTTATTTGACATACAGGGTGCAAATATTTCAAACACTGAGAACGCTTGACGTGTACTATCGAATGGCACTAATAAAATGAATTTGGTGATCAAAATAAAATTTGAGGTTAGACCCCTTTTCCCACCCAAAGTTCTACACTGTAGCAAATCTGACGTCACCTCTGTTCAAATTTCCATGCAGTAGGAACAAGCACGCGGAGTTCAATCATTTAAATTGTTTTAAAGTGTCGTTCTGGATTTTTTACTCGTATTTTGTTTTATTTTTGGGATGGAATTTCTCGTTAATCAGAAGAATTGGAAAAAATCTGATATCATGGGAATATTCCTTAGACTGTATCATATTAATGTACTGAATATGTGCACTCATTTCAAAAACACCTTGTATAAGCACAAAAGAAAAAGAAAGTGAACCAATGAAAACAAAGAAACAGGCTCATCCTTTGACAGCTTTCAAGATCTCCGATAGGTGGCGTACGCTTATTTTCTCTCGTGAACTATGTGTTGAAACTGTCTATCTACGATTCTTGGATTTAGAATCTAGAATCAGAAGAAGGAGCTCTACCGATTAGGAAAATAAAATACAGCTTGTTCCATTTACAAAATACCAGTTTATGTAGAATTTTTAAGTTTACGATGCTTTTTTTGCATTTTCTAGTTCTAGATTGTGAGAGCATATAAAACTACTGAATGTTTGACAATTTGAACATTTCTGTAAGTCCAATTAAATTATCGTTTCTATAAAATACGGGTCTGACAAATTACAGGTTCTATGAAATACGGATATGATAAAATAGGATTTCTATGAAAAGTTGTTATGACAAAATACGATTATAATGGTTTATTGGTTCTATGAAATACGGTTTTGACGAATTACGGTTTCTATTAAATACGGTTATGACGAATTGAAATTCTGATGAAATATAGTTCTGATAGATTACCAATTTGATGGAGAACTAGTACGATAGACTGATGCTGCGACAAAATACGGATATGATAATTTACTGCCTCGATAGAATATAGTTCTGATAAGATACAGATATGATGGAATGATGATTCTTATTAATACCATTTCGACATATAACTGTTTGATGATTCACGTATTGAAATTTTATATTTCGATGAAGTACGGCCCGATGTTTTACATTTTGATATTTTACGGTTCTACAGAATACAGTGTCGATTCTATACTATTTAGACGATTTACCGATTTAATGAAATATTTTTCTATGGATTTCAATTCGATACTTTATATTTTGACATATTAGGTGTCCCCATGTAGAGTGCTCGAAAATCTTATTTTAAGCTCTTTAGAGTGAGGATACTCTTGTCATGCTGAACAGCTGAAGAAAAATCAGGAGAAATATATATTATGTTTCTTTTTCTGTACCCCTTATTAAACGAGTGAAGACATTATTATTTGAAATCCCAAAAGTGGCGTAACGTCAAAAGCACTCAATGCTATTTTGTAGTTATATCAATATTGCATGTATTTACATGAAATGAATATTGGCATTTGGAGGTTCATCAAACACTAGAAATGTCTTCTCGTCTTTGGGCAACTCAAATAAACAGTCAGTCAGTGTATTATTATCCTTTTGACATATTACATGTATAGGATTTAGTCAATTTATGTTAGTACAAATACAAGAATTGTAAATAATTTGAAGCATTAGATGAAGAGATAAAAATGAAACATATATTAAGAATAAGACATACTATTATACATACGTATTAGGGAGTCACGAGACCTTATTTGTTGTGGTAGAGTGTCAAATAATTTTGGGCCAAATATATTCTTAAAATTTTTGCAATTTGTTACCAAAATAGGCATCATTAACAATCATTTTCGCAGGGACATCTGTAACATTTTCAGAAATGACGTTTCAACCTTCCAGTAGTCGCACGCGGAGTATCACTCCGCACGAATATAAAACACGAGTTTTCTCGAATATACTTCATTCCCTTATTCCACCGCACTTAATACCTTCCTAAAATGACGAGTTCGGTACGAATCGAGTATTACCGATGTGCAGCGACCTTAAACGTCTTAGTTATATTGCATTTTGCAGTTACACTTTGCAGCTATTTTGGGTGTTTTAGGAAAAAAAATTGTCTCATTTAATGAATGATATTTCATAAAATACCGTTTTGAGAGCACACATGATCGATGCTACTGTGATAAAAAAAATAGACACACCCAATTTTATTGTAGTACATGTGAAAAAATTCATGTGCTTATTAGAACCCGCTTCATTCATTCGCAGAGATTGCCGATGAGACATTGGTGGTTTGAGATTTAAACATTTTCAGTTTGTCCTCAAATTATAGTGTTTTTGTTCGAATTCTAGTTATCTAATCTTCGATAGATGTCCTATGTTAATTTTGGGTTTTGTTATTGAATAAATATATTTTTATTGCAAGTTCGATATTTTACTTCGTAGAGATATTCATGTCCGAAGGCATACTGATGAAATCTTTGAAAAAATTGAAGTCATCATGTTCAAACCACCCAAATTCTCCATTGCGGAGTCAGACTCCGCAGCGACAGACTATGTCCTCATGTGGTCTAATCTAAGAATGAGGATAAGTCGCAAATGTCAATGGTGACAAGCATGTCCGCACTCTTTGAAGTGTCTGAAATGAGATGTTCAAGGCACTCTACCCTAACGTAGGTCACTGGTTTCTTCTTTATTCCAGATAAAATCTCAAGCCACTATCGGCTTTCAAACTTTCATCATCCACTATAGGGAGGATCCTGATCAACAAAACCTGATAGACTGGATACAGGAAGATTGGGTCAGTAATAATTCCCACTCAGATTTGTAGTTAAAAGTCCTTCGAATGTTATCGAAAATTTCACACCTAACATTTTCGACCAACAGCCTGTATTTTGTATCGTTACCATAGCAACTGAACAAATTTCCGGAAATTGTTTCCTCCTCCTTGGATGAAGGAGTATGAAATTACACTAGAAGTGTTCTGACTAGGTGAAATGACCTTTTTTACGTTTAGCTTCAGATTATGTCGAATTATTCATTCACTATAATGATGGTTATTCAACCTAACAATGTTATGGATGTGAATTTTATAAAAACTACTTATTTCTTCGAGTTCCTTCTAACCGAATATGTTTCCACCAACTCTAGTGCAAAATAAAGTTAGTGAAGAATAATACATCGCTTTTTCATTAAACTGTAATTTCACAATCATTAACGATTCCATTCATTTATGTACCTAAATTGAATTATCTTTCATCAACTATTCACTAAGAGATGGCCCACTTTTATCTCTTAACGACAAATACAAATAAAACTGTGAATTGCGCAGGCGCGATTCTGTCAAAAGTCAGACAAACAATTTCTTCCTCTTCTTTTTCCATGATGTGGTTGAAAAATTCAGAAAATTTTAGTCGTATGTTTAAATTAAACTTTGAAATAGTATATTGTGTAACAAGTGTTATAAACGTCCTTTTATTAACGAGTAGTTTAGGCACGAGCGGAGCAGAGCGGAGCGGAGCGAGTGTTTAGTAAACGATTGTCTAGAAGAGTTTATAAACGCGTTACATACTATGATTATTCTACGAACTCCGAAAATTACCTTAACATATCTGCAATTCCTGCTAACCTACAAAATAATTCGGAAGGAATGGGAATTGAGAACATAATACATGCAACTGCATGCAACCAGCGAGACACGTATAAGTGATATTGGTTGTAGATGTGTCCAGTCCATTGCTTACTAACTTTTGTTTTACGTTTATTGTCATTCTCAACGCAGAATAAATAAATTGTTCTCAAAGATGGATGCTTCATTTTTACACTTCTTGGAGATATGCAAATACCAGAACATTCTCTTCGATTTCACTCTCGTCTACTTTTCGCATATATTTTCAATGAAAAATTCTGAAACAAACGAATATTGTTTGAATAATTCTGATACAAAATTTGAAAATAACAGTTGACAGTTAATACAATTGACAGGCCAGACGTGTCTCAAATTACTGAAGCTGTGTTTAATGAACTGCGTTGCCATAGGTGTTTGAGAAATCGTTTTGCCATGGTAACGTGTTTAATATTTTGAATAAATCACAGATCGACAATCCGTGATTAATTGATCATTTAGCGTGGTACATATCCGTATGCTAAATGCCATTTTAGTTATGAGAGTAGAAACACAATATGAATGAATGATTCTTATTTTAATTATGTGATCACTGAACATTATAACACACAAATTTTCATCGGGCTAAGTACGATGAGGACTATGTTTTGATCAAGAAGAAGCGTTTGAAATTTCAAAGGTGTCATAGTCGTTAAATGAAAATAAACATAATGGCAGTTAATGAAAGCAACAGAATAGTGAAAAAGCGGTGTGCATAAATCCACGTTTTGAATATTATTTCGGTGTGAAGTTTTCTTACCGAATACTACTCTAGCTTCAATTAAGAACCAGAATTCTTCATCCACTAAGTGAATGTCATATCAATTTTTGTTTTCAGTTGCAATGTTGTGGCATTGAAGGTCCGAAAGACTGGGACAAAAATAATTATTTCAATTGTTCATCGAGAGATGTCGGCAGCAGAGAAGCGTGTGGTGTTCCTTTTTCTTGTTGTAAAAGAAAACCAAATGTGAGTGGGATATCAAGTCACCATTTCAATTTTATTGCTAGAGGTTATCTTCATGCCCAAATAAGTTCGTTTCAATACACTAAAATATTTTATTTTTGAGATGCTGGTTATTAAAAATTGAAAATGTTGAGATAAAACAGGATTGAATCTCCATGAGGAATGTTCATAGTAGACTTAACAATAGATAAGGATTTCCCTCGGGACTTCCAAAGACTTTCATTGATTCACGAAAACTTAGAGGATTATTTTCGCTTTTAATGACTTACAACTCATTCATAAGTCTTTCAGTGTCTCCAAAGGATTTGTAATGAGTATCAATGATTTGAAAATTTGTTGGTGATGACTTCTAATGGACAATTTCCAAATACTTCTGAATGACACATGAATACTGTATATATCAATACTAAATATACCAATGACTTCCAAAAGTGAATGCGTTCACTGAGTAATTTCGACTCCAAAATCCTAAGGAAATTAATTTTAGTCCTAAGTATTCTTGCTATTATTGTTCCCAAATACTTCCAGCGTGACTTTCAGAGAATTTGATCGACTTTCATTGACTGTCAAGCGATAACAGGTACTTTCAATGAAAACCTTCAAATGCATCGACTTTACGAGACTTTAAGTAACCTCCAAAGACCTGCAGTGACTTTCAGAAATTCTCAGTGACTTCCAAACATTTTGATTGATTTTCAAATAATTCCAAGAACCTCTGAAAACTTCGAAAGATCTCCAGTGACTTTCAGAGATTTCGAGTTACTTTATAAAAAACTTTCATTGACCTTCAATGACTACAATTGACTCCTTAAGACTTTTGAAAACCTTCAATCTATTTGAATATTTCTACTGACTTCCAAAGTCTCCAGAGCCAAATACTTGTAGAATGGCTTTCATTAACTCCTATTGACATTCTTTAACTCATTGACTATTAAGACTCTCAATGATATCCGATATATTTTTCGTTATTTGGGATTGTTTTTTTTTTGCAGGAGATAATAAAAAATAAGCAATGTGGATATGACGTCAGAAAACCTGGATTTGTAAGTACTTGTTTATCAATGTCAGTAGAGAACCTTCATCCTAATATCAACTAAATTGTTTATTAAGAGTTGCCCTCTTCTGACTTGTGCGATATTTAGTTTAAATTGGGAGTTGAACTATACTGGGTTTTTCATAATATGTGGGAGAGGTCTCAATAAAATAAAATGGTTCCCATAAACAAGAGTCGTAGAAGGCTTCATTTGTGAGATACAGGGTGTTGAAGTTGAAAATATTTATGGATTGTTTTCATGTCCGCCCTGTATGGCTTATCATGCAAAATTTAGTCTGTTATGTGACTGGCATAGGGCCGCAATTACAAAATGATATCTATCATGGTTATAGAGTAATCTGAACAGATGTCTTGAATGGACTATCCGACATCCTCATGTACATCAAATTTTTGAGTTGAATTTGGTTTTTCGGTTTTGCATCTTCACGAGTTTCAACACTTGGTGACTTTTTCTACAAAATTGCATCCTCTTTCATATGTCCGAATAAAATTTCGTAAATAAGTTTCATCGCCACCCATGTTTTTTTTTCTAAAAAACGCTGCCACTGGTAATCAGCTTAACTAAATAATTTTATTCATTGGATCACTGAGATATGCACCAGAATATCAAGAATTTTTGTTTAGCACTCATCTAGAAATTCGATGACACTATTTTTTAATTTTCAACTCTAACACCCCGTATATCATAAACGAAGCCCTCTACGACTTTTGTTTATGGAAACTTTTTTATTTCTTGAGACGCCCTATCACCTCTCGAAGTGCGTCCCACATATTACGAAACGCCCTGTATAAAATGCCTGGATAGAAATGAGATGATTCAACCCAAATCACTTCTAATCAAAATTGTCAGGTGAAGTTCTATAAAAAAATTGCACATTGAAAGAGTAAGCTATGATAGTTTTTTTTTTCATTTTCTTTGTGGCATATTCTGTAATTTCAAGTCAAGTTTTGTGGTGGTTTAGGTCTATATTAGTGACTTGTAAAAGTACACTAAACGGTAAAAACAACCGGTTAGAAAAAAATCAGTCCAATTGATTGCCTTGTATTTTTTAAATTCTTTTTCGATTTTGCTGAAATTTTGACAATGATGCGTTTTTAGCACTGCATTAAATTCGGACTGAATTCGTTTAGTTCGAACCCATCTAGAGCGGTTGCATGTAGATAATGCGAATTATTCTGGTACTGTACGAATGTAGTTCAATATTGACATAATGATGGAAATAAGTAGATTGTGTGCGTACTCGACCATTTTTCCGTGTTGAAAACTTAAGAAAAATCACTCGACCGCCTACTATGATTTCTCTACGTCACATCGAGCGAGACGTTGATTCTACATTTTCCGCTAGATGGTGATGCTGGTGTTGCTGCTGTGACGAGTGGAAATAAAATGGCATATGTCATTTTAGGTACGCGGAACATATATTAGGGTAGGATTATTTAACTCTGAATCCGAAAAATCTGCGGCAATTTAAAAATTGACAGATGTCATAACTACAGAGACTGCATTTTAACACAGTGACGACAATGGCATGTCATATTTTCTATTGGTCGATAGAAATCCGCCATGTTCAGGCAAAATCCGCGGCAAATTTGAATGACTTGAACTTTGTGTTGATAATAGTAGTGTTTTTCTGTGGTTTTCCTGTTTTTTCTCATGCAGAATTATTTTCCATTCTATCAAATATTTCTACAGAACATAATATTGGCAAATCTAAATGATTTGAGGATTTGAACTTTGTGTCAGAAATATGTCAGTGTTTTACTGTGGTTTTGTTGTTTTCCTCATGCAGTATCATTTTCTATTCGATCAAGTTCAAATATTTCTGCAGAACATAATATTGGTAAGTTAGGAAATATTTTTATCAATCATGGTTTAACCTCATTTATTTATTTTTTCAGATTTTCTACCTCCATTTTTCTAAGTTGCATAGGTATTTATTTTAATGAGACTGGAAAATGTATTACTTACAGTATGCAGATTTGCAATGACTTTATTGAATTGGACAGATTGGGTGATCCAATAAGTTATGTGAAAGCTCCTAGAAGCCTCTTATGAAGACTGTATGCAGGATGGATTCCTGATGATAAAATATGATATGTTGTCCATAGCTCCAGCTACGCCATGTGATTGAGAAGCTATAGAATACCAAACATATAAAGAAATAATTAAGCAGTGACTTGAAAAAGCATGAAATTAGTATGTGCTTAGAAAATGTAGAATTATCATCAGTGTATGTGTATCAAGTGAAGTTCATGGAACACAATGTAGAATATTGGTGGATGATGACAATGTGATGAAAATAGTAAAAAACTACTCATTAATACAAAAAGACATTGATTTGCACAAAGTGGATGCATATTGTCAGTCAGAATGACTAGTAGGATGTTTTGTTTTTATAAAAATGTCAGTGATTTCACTATGCTGTATTTTGACTATGATTTTGACAATATTAATTTTTAATAACACATAATTTTTATGGAAAAAGTTCATTTTATTTCTCACATATCTCACTAATATACTGCCCTGATGATTAGTATAGGTATATTTTTTTTATGTAATTTCACCATTATTATAGTTATCAATTTACTGATATTTGATTAGTTCTCCTGAACATAACAAATTAGGTATGATTTAACAAAATGATCATTATAGAATACAAAGTTAAACTGGAAACTACAAAATTTCACAAATCTCTTTCCCTAGTGGATAACAGGTACCTACCAACTAGAAAGTGGATTCAAAATGATATTTTCACACAATATAATATCTCATCTGATATGTCCTAGAGAGTACATAAAATGTTGATTGATTTCAAGCAAGTAAACATCTAGTCCATTCACATTTTCCATTTCCTTAAACAAATCTTATGGACACACAACACCTAGGTACACATTTAGTAAGTCTGGCAAGATGTATAGTCAATTCATAGAATCAAAATGGTCGGTTCTTGGATTACCAATTATTGTCCTTGGAAGTACCTATGAGGTCTGTTTTCATTTCTGTGGGTTACCATTGGTTTACTTGAGAGAGGAATTATATTCCAGATTGCCATGTCACCTTCTCTGATTTTCCAATCAATACACCATTTTTGTCAGATATGTTGTCTTCACTGTGTTTTTTTCATCCAAAAAATCCTGTATGCAGAATTCTATTTCATTGTAGTTTGGAAGTAGACAAAGTATAGGTATATTTTCACCTTAGAAGCTTTACATATTTTCTTTTTCCTTCAAGTTGGAATCATCACTCCTGGAAAAAGTAAGTACTTATTGGAAGTAGTCATTCCTGAAAACATGTATATGTTTGATTCTCCCAGAGATCTAATTAGACTGTTTTCAATAACTCAAACTTTTGCCTACTGATAGAAAACTTGTGATTCCTTTGAGTTTAGCAAAGTCGGTGTACCTATCTGTGGGTTTGAGTACCAGCTTCCGAGTCTTTACTGGCTCCTTTTCAATTCTTCTTCTGAAACTAAGTCATCTACATGACCTAACCTGGTCTATATTCATCACATTGTTTGAATAAAGTAAAATATAATTATTTAATTCTGAATAACAACAAAATGCTTTTCAAAATATCCAAAACAAAAAACATAACCAACTAATTTGACATAGACAGAGCATTTGACATTAGCCTAAACATGGCGGATGCCAGCCCGTTGTCGTCACTGTGTTAAATGCAGTCACTGTAGTCATAACTATGCAATGTCGCCATCTATCCGAAAACCGTTGAAAACATTGTTCTCGGGACTCTCGAGGGGTCGGGAAAAATTTCTGAAACAAAAGCGCATCAGTAAGTACACTATACTTATCTCCATCATTATCGACATTTTGAAATTATGTGAGAATAATTATTTGGGGACGGATAATGTCATTTTGTGAATAATCAAAGGTTTCGGTGGTGTATAATAGGTATAATGCAATTCTGTCATTTACTACAAATACCTGGTATTACTACGCGCGGCTCGCTAGAGGTGAGCGTATTTTATTTTTACATATACAAGTTTGCCAGAAATGCAATCGTCGTTAGAACAACGTATGTGACAAATATTCAAATTATTTCTTGAATTTCGAAGTATGGAAAGAATCATTATGAATAATCCAAAAGTTACAATCCTAGCCGTTTTTGTGCAATTCTCTGTATATGATATTTTTTCTGTGACGGGAAAAAAGTTTGGCATTTCATCTGTGTTGGCAGGTTATAAAATGTCACTTTTTATAAATTACTTTTTTCCCGTGGGGAAAAAGTGAGTACTTTTTCCCGGGTATATATCACATTTATATACACTGTTGATGGCTTTTGTTGTGCTATAGTTCCGAAAAATGAGTCAATAATACCGTCTCCGAGAAAGAACTGCAAGTCCTTTTTTTCTTCCATTCGACTTCGCGGTTACGTATATCACTAAACAACCACTAAATTCGCAAGTTTTTGAATTAAAATCACAGCATTAGACTGACAGAAGTGACATCAAATATTTGATTACTTCAAAAGAATGATAAAGATGCCTACATCGCAGGTGTCCATACTGTTAAAAACTGAAAATTTCATGTCGATTATTTTCTGATTTCAAAATAATTTAATATCTTCTCAATATTGATTCGTCCTTCTTCTGTCACAAAAAAAATAGTGTTATATTCACGGGAAAAATATTAGATTTTAGCTCACGGTTTTTTGTCTTTCTCCGCTTCGCGTCGGGAGACAACACAACCTGGAGGTAAAATCTACTTTTTTCTCTTGTATAATAAATAACTAATAATAATAATTCAGATTATATTTGAACGAGCAATGCCATTTGCCCTGTATACCAACCTATCCAGCATTGTTCAGCATATCAACTACTAAAATTTTCATACACATATCAAGTTCAGACTAGGAGTTCAGTCAAACAAACTAAAAGGAAATTCGACTTGGTTGTTTGAAAATGAAGGCTGTATCAATTTCCCAGTTGAAATTGTGAATAATTACGAAACTGAGTGAACATTTGAGTGACATTTATTTTGATAGGAATAAGCTTGCATGAAGTTAACAAGGATACTGATGTTACTGATAAATATCACAGGTAGTTATTAAAAATACATTATTCATTGAAATGTTTTGGGATATTTAAACCTCTTGAATATCGCAAATGATACCATTGAACAATAATTGAACTGGTACATATCATATCGTGTCGACCATACACGACCACCATAGCTGATATTGTTTTTATTGGTCAAAAAATGTGTCCATTGCGAAAGTCATGGTTATTTGAATTCTTGGTCTAATTCACACGTGGCAGTGACAAATATTATGATTTTTGTTGTGACATATTTAGAATGAATAATAATCAGATTATTCTGAAAACTTTTCCTACTTCGAAAGTTGATTTCAGCTGTCATGGGATTTGTAGTTCCAACTATACCGGGTGTCCCAAGTTATCGTATACAGGCAATATCTCGTTTATTTAAGAAGATAGTTGAAAAATTCAAAAACTTCATTGAATGGCATTGAAGTACAGGGTAATTCACCATAAATGTCCCCCCCTAGCTCAGTTATTTTCAGACCGATTACAAAATTTTAAATATAATCTAAAATGAGGTGCTCGGAATAAACGATCTATAGGGTACTATTTGATTTTTTTAAATGGAACACCCTATTCTTTATTATCATTTCAGATTCTCTCGGAAGAGCTGATTTCATCAATGCATCACACTTGGGGTCTAGCGAAAATGATTACAGAGATATAGGGTGTTCAAAATCGAGATTTTTTCAACTTTAGGATTTTTTTGTGACGAAAATATTCATTATCGGTCAAAACGGCTTTCATGTCCGTATCTTAACTTTTGATTTACTATCTACTGACATTTAATAGTTGGAACAGATACAGGGTGATCAAAATTCTGAATCTTGAACCACACTGTATATGTTCCAATTAAATGTCAGTAGATAGTGAATCAAAAGTTGAGATAGGAACATTGATGCCATTTTGACCAATAATGAATAGTTTCGACACGAAAAATGCAAAAGTTGAAAAATCTGGATTTTGAACGCCCCATATCTCTGTAATCATACCCGCTAGACCCCAAGTGTGATGCATTGATGAAATCAGCTCTTCAAGGAGAATTTAAAAATACGATGAAATACAGGGTGTACTATTTGAAAAAATCAAGTACCTAGTACTCTGTAGATCGTTCGTTCCGAGCATCCTGTATTTTCTGATGCAACGGGAAACATTTTTCTAGAAAATCATTTTAGATAATTCTTCAAATTTTTAAATCGGTTCAAAAATAAGTGAGCTAGAGGGGGGGACATTTATGCTGAATCACCCTGTACCTTACTAATGACATATAAAAAAAACCATTATATTTGACAGTTCTCTGGCAGCTACCCCACACATTTTATTTTAATATGGCATCCCCTGTATATTTGCATTGATAATTACGTGTCACTCAGTTTGAAATACAACGATAGCGTATACTTCATATTTTTTTATTGATAACAAAAATATCAACATTTTGTGACGTGTTTGAAGTTACTCAATTATCCTTATTAAAATGGAATATCGCCTCCGCTCATGTTTTTTGTTTCAAGAAGCCGATGCTTCTCATGTCATAATAATTTTTCTGTGATTTTCAGTTCATTTTTTGATTCGCATAAAGTTAAGATAGATAGACTTTATTTTCCTTTTGACAATTACATTTCAAATTGTATAGGAATCGTCAATACAGTCTTACAAACTAAAGGGACATATACACGTCTACACTATAAAGACAGTTATGTTACAGAAAGTCTTTCAATCTTCGTTTCACAGTTTTTTATGTTGACTGGCAGTAAGTTGAAAATTCGTGGGGCCATGAAATTAGGAGTACTGTATGCTAATTTACATTTACCAAATGGGACATATACATAATTTTTTTGCCGGGGTTTATTGGGAACAAAATATTTATCATAATTTTTATATGCAAACACACAATATTCAAATATTAAAAGACAATTTTATAGTTGATGAATATATTTCTGCAGAATTCTCTCATAGGAACACCTACCATTATTCGTACTATTCTTTTTTGAGCTATAAAAACATCTTTCCATTGTGAAGATAGGCCCCAGAAACATAGACCATACCTAAGTCTAGAGTCAATCTGAGCATAAAAGTTTCTCAATTGATATGATATTGTGTTTAATTTCTTTGTTAATAGTGCACATAAAAGCTATTTTAGGCGAAATTCATAATTCATTAAATGTTGCTGTTTTCGTTATAATAATAAAGAATACCAAGTATATGCTATCGTTGTATTCCTTATGGGATAGCACGCAATTTTCAATAACAATAAACAGGGAGTGCCATTTGAAAATAAATAGTGGGGGATAGCTGCCAGAGAACTGTCATATGTGATAGATTTGTTTAAATGTCATGAGGAAGGTACTTCAATGCCATTCAATGCAGTTTTTGAATTGTTCAATCAATCAATCAATGGGCGTATATACCTTAGTAGAACTTTTAACTCAAACCATGTTTATAATGATAATTTTATACATAAATGATGATTGACGACATAATTCGATCGAAAAATTAACTGGAATGTTTTATTTTTGGACATAAATAATAGTACCTTCTGAAAACGGACCCTCTTATGACGTAGAAACCTCATCTCGCCATGGTTAAGAGAAAATACCAAACGCCCGACGGAGACTGAGGCAACTGATATATCATATATCGATATATGAATTCTTTCAACTGTGATCTCGCGCTAATTCACTCTGTCATAAATCATGTATCATTCATCTCTGTCTGGAATAGTCTTGTTTCAGTATTAGGGTTCTGACGTCACATCATCGCCTCGTTTTCAGAGGTCCGAAAAACCGGGGATTTCGATAATTTTTTATAAAACGTAGGGAATTATGAAATAATCCCATTATCTTGTCAAATAAGCGAGAAATTGCCTGTACACGATAACTAATTGGGACACCTGGTATTTGGTTTTGAGAATGTAGCATTTTTTGTTGGTTGAATACGCATCGGTATTTATGTGTGTATATTGCATAATATCATCAGCACTATTGACAGTTTTTTCTACATAATATGTTGAATTTCCTCGAATAATGGTGATTTTTTAGGTCAGTATCGCAAGATAGTTATTTATTATACAAGGGAAAAAAGTAGTAGATTTTAGCCCCAGGTAAGCGTCAGGAGACAAAAAACCGTGAGCTAAAATCTAATATTTTTCCGTGTATAATACACTATTTTTTTCTGTGACAGAAGAAAGGACGGAATCAATATTGAGAAGATATTACATTATTTTGAAATCTGAAAATTATCGACGTGAAATCTTAAGTTTTTAACAGTAGGGACACCTGCGTTGTAGGCATCTTTATCATTCTTTTGAAGTAATCAAATATCTGATGTCACTGCTGTCAGTCTAATTCTGTGATTTGATTTCAAAAAATTGCGAATTTAGTGGTTTTTTTTAGTAATATACGTAACCGCGAAGTCGAGACGGAGACGGTATTATTGACTCATTTTTCGGAACTATAGCTCCACAAATGCCATCGACAGTGTATATATGTGATATATATCCGGGAAAAAAGTAATTTATGAAAAGTGACATCTTATAACCTGCCAACAGAGATGAAATGCCAAACTTTTTTCCCGTCACCAAAAAAAGGTATTTTCTTCAGGAAAAAAATGACATCTCCTCTGAATAAAAAATCGGCATATTAAATTAGAGATAAAAAAAACAACGAGAAAATATCATTTTATTTTTGATGTGAAATGCAGCCAGGAGAGAGACACATTTTCGAAAGAGGGTGTCTCAGGGCGGGTGAAGAATGGATTGAAAGTAATTTGGTGCCTGTAGCAGCTGTCAAAGTTGGCATTATGGTACTACAGGTACCTACTTTTCCGATAAGCATCTCAATGTTGTTCTTATTCAAAATTGGTGTTCAATGAAGTGGTCATTGATGGAAATGTCCAATATCGTTTTTTTTTCGAAAAGCTGTAGCACAAAAAGACCCAATGATTTTTAAGTGGTCTAGATCAGACAAAAATTATTGTGTAAGATTTCCCAATGTATCATTTGCTATTGTACTACAATTTTGGGTCACAGTCGATGGTACTCAGATGATTGCTCTTGGTCTATCGATCCAAAATATTTTTAGCAATGCAGCGTTGCCGCTTATACAAGAAAGTAGTAGCAACTATCTATTTCAAATGAAACACTCTGTATTTATTGCATTTTGAAATCCTTCCTCAAGAGCTGATTTCATCAATACCCTTGGGGTCTAGCGGGAATGATTTCGGAGATATAGGGTGTTCAAAATCGATATTTTTCAACTTTGATTTTTTTGTGTCCTAACGAAGGTTCAAGTTTCGTTCAGCTGAAATCAGTTATGGAAAAGTTGTTGCTATGGTGACCGTTGTCATGGTTACGAGTAAACAGAAAACAAAATCCTGTGGTGGGGAAATACGTGGTTGCCAAGTTGTATCGGGTTTTGTATAGCTGAAATCAGTTGTGGCAAAAATAATGCCATGGGACCGTTGTCATGGTAACAGGTAAACAAAAATCCAAATCCTATGGTGAAGAAATGCGTGGTTGCCAAGTTGTATCGTGTTTAGTTTAGCCGAATTCAGCTATGGAAAAATTGTTGCTATGGCAATGATCGTCATGCGTAACGAGTAAACAAAAACCAGATTCCTGTGGTGAATAAATGCGTGATTGCCAAGTGTTCTATTTTTTATTTCATTTCAAAAATTTACATTATATGAGGAATCAGAAAGACAGTTATGAATTTTCTTCGGAGTCAAGGTTTGGTGCCAGCAAGTCCTTACTGCAAGTCCAAATCCAAGGAACACAAGAATCCCGTTGAGTCGCTTTCCCATTATTATTTTAGAGAAACATGTCTGGAGATATACCATTGTCCTAAATCTTGAAAGTGTAGTCAAGATATTCTAGTAGTGGAAGGTACATGGATTGAAAATAGCAACTTGTCTCCTCAGAAAGAATCTAAGTATGAATTTTTTGTCCCGATACATATTCACGAAGAGAGAAACTCAAAGTCATTACCACAACTAGTTCATAAAATGAACGACAAAATGGTAGATAACGAGAGAAAAACAACTACTTTTCTGGCTATATGCCACGCAGAACATTGCATTACATCCTCCCGAAACCTATGCGATAGTTCGTATAAACGAATAAAATCGCAACTGTTTCCTTCCTAAACGCTGAGCTGCGCTTAAGTGGTTCAGGAACGCTGACTACCTGCAGACCGGTTTCGAGCTCTTGGCTCTCATCAGTACAGGGCTGTCCCAGATAGCTTCTTGACCGCTATCTGGTGCGAACCTGACCCAACGTAAACGCATCTCAGCATTTATACCATACGAGGCGTTCGACGTCTGCGAAATGAAAACGCGAACGTCGAACGCCACCTGGCAAGGAAAGAAACACTCCAAAACAAAATCCCATATTAGATGAAATGGGAGTGGCTGGTTGCCCGACTGGCGTATTTTCAACTAGGGAAAAAGCCAAATACTCAAAGTGGAATGCATTGGTCACGAAGAGAGAAAGTCATTACCACAACTAGTTCATAAAATGAACGACAAAATGGTAGATAACGAGAGAAAAACAACTACTTTCCTGGCTATATGCCACGCAGAACATTGCATTACATCCTCCCGAAACCTATGCGATAGTTCGTATAAACGAATAAAATCGCAAGTGTTTCCTTCCTAAACGCTTTGTCGTTCATTTTATGAACTAGTTGTGGTAATGACTTTGAGTTTCTATCTTCGTGACCAATGCATTCTACTTTGAGTATTTGGCTTTTTCCCTAGTTGCCAATACATATTTCTTATTGAGTAGTTAATATTCATGGGTTAGTCGATTCTGCTAACTTGACCTAATCTGACCTAAAATCAATATTCTTCAAAACTATACCACGTAACTCAGCCAAAACAAACCTTTTACTCTCCAAAGTGATTTCGTCAAAACTTTTCTCAACAGTAAATGCCTCCACAGTCCTTTTTTCAGGGAGTTTGGAAAATATCCCTGCTGCATAAACACTACTTTTTTTTTAAACCCACCTAACCTTACTCGACCTGAATGAACCTTCTTCCTAAGAAGACAGTAGGTACCTTTTCCAGGGAGGAAGAAAAGGGAAATATTCCTCCTGCATAAACAGTACTTTTTTTGAACCATCTAACCTTACTCGACTCTTCCTAAGAAGACAGTTGGTACTTTTTTCAGGAAGGAAGGAAAATATCCCTCCTGCATAAAAAAGGACATTACTTTTTCTAGACAATCTAACCTAACTCGGCTTAAATGAACCTTCTTCTTAGAAGAAATATATTTTTCAACATCGATCAGACTTGGTAGCAAGGCATCGTTGGTGTGTATTTGAAGACTGTGGCTGAATCAAAATGTGCGCGTGAAGAAAGGTATGGATGAATCGAAATGAAGGCAAATGGAAATGTGGTTAGATGGAAATTTGGGCCTAACGACATATTTCCATCTGTATTAGACAACCAGTACCTGTGTCTTTTCCTATATCCTGCGCGATACCTCGTAATGAATATTCCAAAATGGGTCTGTTTCTTTTCGATTTTGTCGAATAGCTTGGCACGCGAAGGATGGTTGCATTGGAGAGTGTTTTTGAAATCAATGAATAAAGCAATATTTCTTCGATACAACTTGGCAACCTCGCATTTTCTCACCACGGGAATCAGATTTTTGTTTACTCGTTACCATGACGATCGTTGCCATGGCAATAGTTTTTTCATAAAATTAATTAAACCCGATACAACTTGGCAACCATGCATTTCCTCACCACTGGAATCGGATTTTTGTTTACTTGTTACATGACGATCGTTGCTATGGCAACAGTTTTCTCATAACTGATTTCAGCTAAACGAAACTATTCATTATTGGCCAGAACAGCTCACATGTCCCTATCTTCACTTTTGATTTACTATCTACTGACATTTATGTGGAACAAATACAGAGTGGTTCAAGAATCAAAATTCTGATCACCCTGTAACTGTTCCAAAAATGGCATAGTGTCGACAGTTGAAAAACCTCGATTTTAAACACCCTATATCTCTGTAATCATTTCCGCTGGACCCCAAGTGTGATATATTGGTGAAATCAGCTCTTCAGGGAGAATCCAAAGATGAAATGAAATACAGGGTGTTCCTTTTTTCTGACTTCTTATAGTCGAAGTTACGAAATTGAAAATAGGAAATTCCTAATTTAAAGTCGAAATCCACTACTTCAAAGTTGGGAACACAAGTTTAGGGTCAAAAATGTGGATTTTTCAAATCGGAAATTTTGACTTTTGAACATACAAATGTTCCAAGTCAAGAGTCGAAAATTGGGATTGAAGTTGTTCCCATTTAGTGCTTCATTTACATACAGTAACTGTTCTGAATCCAACCTAATTGGAATGTCTTCTGCTTACATTTTTGACCACTTCATTTCGAAAGTCTTTCTGAATTGAAAAACTCTGCTTTTTACTGTCATCGTGGATTTTTTCAAAGCTTTTTGTTTTCATTGCTTCTTTACAGACTTTTGATGTATCGAAAATAATAAACGAACAAGGCTGTCTCGAAGCTATAGAAGAGTGGACGGAAAAAAATATGATTTCTATTGCTTCTTGCGTTTTTATTCTGTTGTTTTGCCACGTAAGTGTCCTATGATTTTTTTTTCAATTTTCTCAAATGCAATTGGTAGATCATTTTATTCGATTCCTTACTCATTCTTGAGGTAGTATTATAACTCAAAGTAGAAAAAACAATACAATGAAAATCATTTCAAGGGTCGATGGAGGACACCAAGGTGCTTCTGAATAATTTATATTCCATGAGTCTATCGTCCTTTATTATACAGGGTGGTCCTTAAAGACATGCTAATATTTTAAGAAGAAAACTTCATATAAACGTATGTCCTAAAAGTCTCAACTTTTGAAATACAGGATGATGAAGTTATGAAAAGTATTAAGTTTTCTTTATAATAACTGAGACAATATTGTATACATCTTCATGAAATTTGGTACACGTCTCTTATGCATCAAGGTTTATTTTCTGATGTACAAAAAGTTTCATTTCCTCTACCTGTGGCACCGTTACGGGAATATTATTGTTTATATTCTACTTTAAAGTGAGCATTTGAGCAACGACGAAAAAAATTCAAATTCCATACAGTGTCAAATACAAAAGATCCTCTTGTTAATACTTGATAGAACGCTTCATTTTCGAGAAAAAACGGAAAAACGAGACCAGACCTCAAATTTTGATGTCTGAGTACTCCATTCAGGACATCCATTAAGTACTGGATAACCACAGTATGAAACCTTTTGAAATTTGTATACCGATTCAGTCACATAGCAGACTGAATTTTGCCATCACGAAAAGCTATACAGGGTGAATACACCCTGTATACTCACAGCCATAGTGGAAGGAGAAGATGGTGTGCTCAACAGAAAGCTCAAACTCGTCTTGTTCTGCGCATGACGTCAGCTGGGATATAACTGTCATTGTTATCATTTGTTTCGGTGATTGATGTCTCGAACTTCGGATATTATATGAGTACTAAAATTGAGTGAAATAATTCCGAAATGCCTACTTGCTTCGTTTCTGGTTATGGAAATTCCAATTAACATACAAAAGGCACAGATATTAAATTTTTCTGCTTTTCCAAGAATGGAGACCTAATGAAACGATCGCAGCTTGCTGCCGACAGAATATAAATTCAAATAATGGTACCTACCTTATATTCCTTATATCTTCATTCCAAAGTATTCACCTATCATATTATCATCACATTCATATTACAGCACGTATTTCTTCAAATCATTTCCATGCAAAATGTTCACAAACAAGTGCGAAAAAACGGTTCTTGAATTACACACCTCCAAAAAATCACAAATATTTGAAACAAGATGCAATTCCTACAGAACATCTTCCGAATATCAAGTCAGAAATAATTGAAAATGAATTCAAAACTCTTAATTTCTCACAAAATATAAATTGCAGCAAAGATTTGAATAACAAAACGGCAAAAATTGATACTCCTGTTGTCGATGTCGGAGCAGAAGCAACGTCAACGTCGTTAACTGCTGAATTTTAATCTGTCAGAATCGACACAGTAGTGGATCATTCAGATGGGATTGGCAATGCATGATAATTCTTATGTATTTGCTATTTGCGATTGCAAATTACCTCAACATCACAATTTCCATAATCAATGAAATAGTAAAATCGAAGGAATAGGTAACTGTTTATATAAATTGAATTATTTCTACACAGATCGAGAAACTCATAGAAATTTCAACAAACATGATTGAATTCATTGCGCACGCCCATGGCAACGGTATCTGTCTGTGACTAGCAGCTGATATTGGTATCCCAGATGACGTCACATAATATGCACGTAGGCACACCATCTTCTCCTTCCACTATTCTCACAGCTATTTTCATTCTCTCAGTATATTCTGTATTTTTTTTATTGTTTTACGTAATAAAAATTTCAACTCAATCGGTCAAACCGTTTAGTAGTAGACGTACTGACAGCAGTGCCACCTACCGCCTCAAATTTTCATCCAGAAAACCATCGAAATACCTATATAAAAATTCATCCTAATCGGTTCAGATGTTATTTGAAAAAGATTCTTACTACCCGCGTTGTCCTCTTACCCGTTTTTCCGTAAGAATGAAGCATTTTCCCGCAGTAAATGTAGCCTATGTTTATCAGGGATAATGCCAGCTTCTAATGATGATAGTAAATTACGTAACACATTCGGAGAATACTGTTTTTTTGGACGAGTAGACAAAATTCTAGGCCGATCCGTAGGCGAGTCCTGGAAATCTGCGGGTCCAAAAAAAACTGTTTTCGAACGTCTTGGGAACACAATTTTTTCGGCAACCATGTAGAATAACAAGTCAATGAGTCACATTTCCATATTATAATTCATTGTAGAATACAATTTCTTCTTTATTAATTCTCATTCGTATCATATACTGAAATTTGAACAGAATACCTATACCTAATAACTGTTACATTGGAAATTTCGTATGGACATTTCCAAACTCACTATCGCAGCTGTTTTCGATAATTCATTGCGATAATTGCAACCAACTTTTCAAAAATCAAAATGTCAACTAATGGGCGTGTACACCTTAGAAAAACTTTTAACTCAAACCATGTTTATAATGATCCCTTGAGGCGATGATGTGACGTCAAAACCCTACTACTGAAACAAGACTATTCCAGACAGAGATGAATGATAGATGATTTCTGACAGAGTGAATTAGCGCGAGATCACAGTTGAAAGAAACAATATATCAGTTGCCTCAGTCTTCGTCGGGCGTTTGGTATTTTCTTTTAACTATGGCGAGATGAGGTTTCTACGTCATAAGAGGAACTATTATTTATGTCCAAAAATAAAACATTCCAGTTAATTTTTCGATCGAATTATGTCGTCAATCATTATTTATGTATAAAAGGATCATTATAAACATTGTTTGAGTTAAAAGTTCTACTAAGGTGTACACGCCCATTCGATCGAAAAATTAACTGGAAAGTTTTATGTTTGGACATAAATAATAGTACCTTCTGAAAACGGAACCTCTTATGGCGTAGAAACCTCATCTCGCCATAGTTAAAAGAAAATACCAAACGCCCGACGGAGACTGAGGCAACTGATATATTAATTCTTTCAACTGTGATCTCACTCTAATTCACTCTGTCAGAAATCATGTATCATTCATCTCTGTCTGGAATAGTCTTGTTTCAGTATTAGGGTTTTGACCGGGATTTCAATGATTTTTTATAAAACGTAGGGAGCTCACAGCAAGAAACGGTTTGTGATGATGAGCTAGTTTGGGTGAGTTCTATCGAATTATGAAATAACATTTTTTTGTGATTTAAGCCCATTTCATATCAAATAGCTGTCAGCCGATATTTCGCTATTATGGTAATTATCACTACCAAGTTCTATAGTTACAGTGACAACAACGATGTGATACTTCCTGGCCTAGTCCGGGAAGTACGTACTTCTCGGACTATGCCGGAAAAATGTCACTTTCTCAAAGAAAAAGCGTCCGGGAAGGTAGGACTTCCCCGTGGGTTGCCGAAAAAATATTTTTTCTAATCGGTCCAGTAGTTTCGGAGCCTATTCAATTCAAACAAACAATCAAACCAACAAATCTTTCCTCTTTATAATTGTAATCAAATATTCTTCATTTCAGAGGATTTAAATGAATGTTCTTCTTTATTCTTATTCTTCTGTGTAATTATTTGAATATTTTGTAGAAACATCGTCGAGTTTATTATATTACTTTTTTCTTGTGAAATAAGGGTCTTATCATTCTGGTTTTATTTCTATTTTGTGACCATTTATATCCCAAAATATCTAAGGATATCTATCTATAAGGAGAAGGAATCTATTATGTTATCTACCAATTGCATTATGCATGCCGATTAGTGAAAAATTACTTTAGAAAAATGGGGAATAACTTCCTTTTTTTCTTCAAACGTCGAAATATGACAAATTTGGCGCATTGATACCAATATGATAAGTGAAACTTTCTTTCATTCTCCTACGTTACCATGAAACCGTAGGTGAAACAGTGCGCGAAGTAAAACAGTGCTCGAAATACATGCTCCGCGTACTGCATGTAGACTATATATAAATATACAGGCTGTCCCATTTTCGATGTCGTCCTTACGGGATATCTCAGTTTGTGATTTTCGCGAACGATGGTTACTTTTTTGTGAAACTCACGATACCATAAATGAAATTCTCATAGCCCACTTCGTTTTCGAGATACAGGGCGAAATCGAAAATGTACCATTTTGGAACCCCCTTCCTGTATCTCAGCCATCTTTCAACTTATAGGGAAAGTTAAAACTGTCAGATATACAGTTTTCCACGTGGAATCCAGTTGCGTAGTCAGATTTTGAAAACTAGCTGTTATTATTCAGACATCATCATGAAAGTGTGGTAATATTTTCGATATTTCAGTATCATGACTTTTCATGTTCATCCTGTTGCTGACACACACAGTTTGAATTTCACCAACTTCCATTATTTACCAATATTACGCACTATTTATTGACTCATTAGTAGGTGGCTATGAAAAAAAGCGAGTGCAGAATGTTTTATAATTAATGTGTGGTATATAAGTTACTTTTTAAAAAATATAGTTCTGATATCCTGGATTATAAATCGCCATTGGATGGAAATTTTGAAACATGTGACAAGAATAATTATAAAATATTCTGCACTCGCTTTTTTTTTCGTAGTTACCTATATACTAATTAGGTCCACAGCTTTTATGTTCAATAAATACTACTGAATATTGGTAAATAATGAATGTTGGTAAAATGTAAATCAGTGTGTGACGAATCACTCCATCAGCAACAGGATTAATATGAAAATTCATGATATTCGAAATGTTGCTATACATTTACAAGACGGATCAATAATAGTAGATTGTTTTATTAGAATCAAAAGTGCCACTTTGTTTGACAAGCGAATTTTGCATTTGCGAGGCGGAGCGTTTAGCGCAGCCGAGCGAAAGCAAAATTTGCGAGTCGAACAAAGTCACTTTTGATCCGAATGAAACATGCTATTTTTTCTGCAACCGAAACAATTGACTCAAAATAAACATGTGAAGTAACCACCAATGCCGTGCCTAATGTATACAATGCAACAAATATTGACAAATAATCCATGTGGTGAGAATATTCTACCTGCATTAACAGCAGGTTGGGTTTTCTAGGATGTTCGAATTGTAGTTTCAATATAAATATAACCACAGAGTGACATACTTGTGTATGGACCAGGTGCTCTTATGCCAAAAACCGGTTAGGTTAGTGAGCATACCAACAATGATAATAGTGATTATTTATTCCTCTCCATACTACACTGTGTTCGACTTGATAATCAAATGAAGCTGAACAATATCGTTGTTTGAGACAAAAAAACTATTGCTTGCCGTGATTATACAAAAACAAGTTATCCATCCCGAGAATAACGAATGAAATACAGATCACGCAAGTATTTGAATCTTGAAGGCTTCCCTGATCAGAACAAAAATACTTAAATGAGATGTTTATAATTTCAATACTAAACTATAATAGGGTGTATTTATATCTCCAGCATGGGTATGAAATGCTAAATCTGCTGAAATCGGAAACAAATCACGTATGCGTCTCAACCCAAATAACCAACCGTATATTGAAATAATATTCATATTTTTATTTTATAGAAACGAGGAGAGAAAATCCCAAAAAATTTGGAATAATGAATATACCACCTCCTCGATTAACCTACTGAAAGTTTTTTCCTTTCCTATAAGGTGAAAGCTGGCTGTAATATGAATTTGTGATCTGAATTCCACCCTGTATCTCAAAAACGAAGCGGGCTATAAAAATTCTTTTGAGGTATGTATCCAACGTTCGCGGAAACCACAAATCTCTATCTCCAAAAATAAGTGAGATATCTCGCAAGGACATCGAAAATGAGACATATTGTATAACGGGTGTCCCAGTATACCTGATTTGATTTGATGGAGAAAAGGACAATTGGAATTTCAAATTAAACGAATTGCAGTAGGCTACGATAATCTTGATTTTGGCTTCAATAATAATTTCAAATTATTAGAATTGTAGTAGATCATGTAATTCTCAAATTTTCATCATTCGAAATGGCTGAGATAATCTATTGGAACAGGTATACTGGGACACCCGGTATATGGGATTTTTGTATTTCAACCTTTTGTTCTTAATCAAGCTTAAATTAAAGAAATTATTTATTTCATAACAATAAACAATAATTAAGGCTTTTTAAGACAGTTCAACACTATTTTTTATATCGAGCTATAGTCCAATAAATAAAGGGAAAAAGTTAACATTAATTACGCACTATTTTCATCTTCCGGTTGGAAGTAGCTTTTGGTACCTCATTGAACATGAGACAAAGTTTGACTGGAAAACGCGTGCGATGGCGGAGAAAATGGCCCCAAAAGACCAGAAAAATAGGTTTTCATCCAATATCTCCTAAAATATGGCAGTTAGAGATTTTCGGTTCAAATAAAAATTGAAGTTCAGTTAATTTTATACAAAAATGGTCCCTATCATTTTTCTCGAAAATTTGCCCGGTTTCGAGAAAAACGGCACGAAGCGCACCTCGAATAATGAGCTTCTGTGTTGTATGCCGGAGAGCACAGTCCGTGTATTTACACATCGGCGGGGGGACAAATTATTCAATAACTTTGTTAAAAATGCATATTTTCTCATGATTCAAAGTTCATGTGAAAGAGGAATTCTGCTGCTATCATACCCTGTGAATTGAGTCACGCTTGACTCTTTTGGCCATATCGGAACATGGGTCAAATTTTCTGCTCCCGGTCAATTTTGACCTCGCCAGGAATTTGTTCCTATTTTTTTTTGTATTGCACTAATTTACTCAAAATTCTCTTGATTATGGGTCCTCATAAGGTCCTTCGTCATCCCTGAAATTTATATACCCTAATTTTTTTAAATTTTCATTTAATCTTTGTTTATTGAATCCCAATTTTTTGCTCTTTTTGGAGCGCGGGGAAATTTTGTGAACAACCATCAATTAAAAATGTATACATGATCCGATTGGTTTCTATGATACATCATTTGAAAGCTAAGAAGGTCTACTTTTCGATTGTGCAATTACTTTGTTAGACGAAGTCGTCCATTTTTCAATAAAATTAGAAAAACGGGGTCAAGGAAAAAACGCACTTTTTTTTCGGTGGTTTTTTTCTCCGCGCTATTTATTTCTAACATTTCAACACCTTAACTAGTGTAACGGGGAAATTCCCAACTTTCCATCGATGTATATAAGTCATACCTTTGATATCCCGGGAAAAAACCAGTATATCTAAATGTACACGCTATAATTTATTACTTTCGTTCCTCCGTCGTTCGCTGCGTGTGTGCTCTACGTGGCGCTCGGGTCGTCTGCTACAAACCATGCGGCCACGCAGGGTATGATAGCAGCAGAAATCCTCTTTCATATGAACTTTGAATCATGAGAAAATATGCATTTTTAACAAAGTTATTGAATAATTTGCCCCCCTGCCGATGTGTAAATATACGGACTGTGCTCTCCGGCATACAACAGAAGCTCATTATTCGAATTGCGCTTCGTGTCGTTTTTCTCGAAACCGGTCAAATTTTCGAGAAAAATGATAAGGACCATTTTTGTAGAAAATTAACTGATCTTCAATTTTTAGCCGAACCGAAAATCTCTAACTGCCATATTTTAGGAGATTTTGGCTGAAAACCTATTTTCCTGGTCTTTTGGGGCCATTTTCTCCGCCATCGCACGCGTTTTCCAGTCAAACTTTGTCTCATGTTTAATGAGGTACCAAAAGCTACTTCCAACCGGAAGATGAAAATAATAATTACCGTTAACTTTGCCTTTTTTTCCTCCTTCATTTATTGGACTACTGATACTAAGCATGTTACTCATTTCATATCATAATGTTTTGACGTTTGTAGAAAAAAAAATGGTTTGCAACTCATGCGCCAAATACTTTGGTGATCATATTTCAAACTCGGCTGCGCCTCGTTAAAAAAAGCAGTTCTCGGTCACCAAAGTAGAATTTGGCGCATTAGATACGAAAATTACTATTGTTTTCCAGATTCTAGGCATCTGTTTTGCGCAGAATCTTCGAGCCGACATTTTTGCGCAGAAAGCCAAATGGCATTGACAGCCAAGAACTCCCACGGCAGTCTAGTACACCATTTCGTGTCGGATAGCTTGGGAGGGCGCTGTCGAATCTGTATAAACTGGTCAACAAGTGGAACGAGGCATTTCTGATTTGGACGTTTTTCACTAATATTTGCTTGGAAAATTATGAATTGTCACTTTGAACTGATAATTTTCTTTCCAAACTGGGAATTATCGTCACCTCCTGTACGAAATTTCAGTTCGTAGTTGATGAGAAGTGCATTGTGCAATGCTCTGATAGATGCGCGGTTGTTAATGGGATTTTCATGCATTCACTGGCTGCAAATTTCGACCATTTGCACTTTCCTGTGCGGCAATTTGCGCTAAGTTTCGTGATTTGATAACAAGAATGAATGGTAGATCTCAAAACCCTACTTGTGCCGCATTCGAAACAGTCCAAACCAAAATATCAAGTTGAACGTTTACAATATTTGACTACATCATTTGCAATTTTAGTTCAAAAAGCGTCAAGTTAATTTCAAAAAGTATCAATTTAAAAAAGTATCAAATGTTTTTCAAAATCATCAATTCAATTTCAAAATGCGTCATTTGTATTTCAAATTTGTCATTTTGATGTCAAAAAGTATCAAATAATGTATTTCAAAATTATCATTTCAATTTCTAAATCCATCATTTTAATTACGAAACTAATCATTTCTATTGATGATGATTGATGCAAGGACAGGATTCAGAAGCCAGAAGCATTCCTGTGCTTTTCCAGATTTGAAATTCAAATGTGGCATTATGAAATATATTTGATAATTTTTTAAATACAAATAACCATTTTGGAATAGTTTCTGTAAATTAATTTGATAATTCGAGATACAATTGAGATTTTTGAAATCAAATGTACTAATTTGAAATACAATTGTCACATTTTGAAATTGAATTGATAATTTTGAAATACATTGAATACTTTCCGAAATCGAATTGACTAATTTGAAATACGAATGATGCAATTTGAAATACGAATGATGCATTCTGAAATCCGAATGAAAATTTGGAAATACAATTGACAATTTTTGAACTTAAATTGAATAAGGTGTAGTTAGTAATCGGTTGGTGCGAAGTCATATTGTATTGAGATTACGGTAAGTGTTTTTTTTGGGCTGATTTCATCACGACAATAACATTTATAAAACCTGCATTTTCGTGCTTTTTGCATAAGCAGAACTTTTTGACAAATAATATAAACTGCTCAACGAATAAAATGGCGCCTAGCATGATTCAGTACTAATTGAAACATTTCCTTATTTCTTGGGTGTTTAATCCTATATTGTCTAGACAATCTCATCAACATATTTTCAAGGGCATGATGTTTATCCGAAGTTATTATCATTGTTTTGATGACCCGCCCAACAAATATTAATAAATGGACCATCACATCTTGTGCAGTGTCAACCCAGTGAATTATCATTGCCCTAAATGCTGAGAAGCATTCCTTTTGTTCATTTCATTTGTAGTTTTTACAAGTTCACACTCATCAATATGAAAAAATGCTAATTAAAATAATAAATTAACGAATAATGAAATGAAATAATCAACAACTAAATTTATCACTTTGGTCCAACAAACATGACAACGTGGTTATATAAATATCCCATCCCAGAATTATTTATTAATACAATTTAATCTATATTATGTCATCGGTCAATAAGGGTTGAATTCTTGAATAGAGTAGAAACATTTTTCGATCAGATACTGTTTCTTTTTGCATTAGAATGGCATTTACATTCAATTTCTTCACATCATCTGGTAGTAGTGTTGAAAAAACAGTATAAAATATTTTTTAACTCTCAGAGCGCACGAAAGGAAATTCCTATAATGTTCGTGGTACCTAGGAAAGATAGGGAGATGGGAAAGGTTCTGGATTTCTTTTTGACTTTCGAAAATTATAAGTTTCTGGGAATACTTCCATCGGCAAAGAATTCCAAAGCATCGCCGTTCAATAGACCAACGAGTTTTGGTACAGTGTTGTTCGACATATTTCCAGGTTGACGACAAAAGAATATGCTGACTGGGCCTGTCGAGATCGTCTGACTGGTATTGTAAGCGATGGCATTATAACAGAGATTTCGAAGGAACTTTTCTCGTGGTAGTATCTGTAGAAGAGTAAGAGGTCGTCGACTTTTCTACAGTGTTTTAAAGAGGTCACAGAGTTAGTGAGTGTGGCATCACCCATCAGGCGAATGACTATTCTCTGGATGTAATCTATTAGCATTAGCGTATGTTTGGGTGCTTAACCCTATACATCAGAACAGTATTTTAAAACTGGCCGTATCTGTGCCTTGTAGATCATGAGAAGCTGTAAAGATGAAAAGTAGATTTTCGCACGGAACAAGAATCCGAGTTCTGTGAAGCAGATTTTGCGATGGATCGGACATGATTTTGCCATGAGTGAAAGGTGCCGGAGCAAAGGTCTTTTTGTAGCTGAAGGGAGAACTCAAGAAACGGGAAGAAATTGAGAAGTCCTCCTACTGGAAAGCAACTCCAGGTCAATGACAAGCGAAAAGGTTCATCAACCATTCGCAGAACCGAGCCAAAGTGCTACTCCGCCTCAGCAAATCAGAGCGATAGCTTATCACAGGCTTTCTCACAGGACACGGCCCTCTGAGGTACCACCTCAAAAAGATGGGCCTGGCGGAGACTGACACTTGCCGCTTTTGTAACAATGCCACCGAAACCGCGAAACTACTTTGCTCATGTGAAGTATTAGTCCGCCAAAGGTTGAACCACCTAGAACAGGTCTATCTCACTCCTGCTGAGGTGGAAAATTCAACCGTCAGGAAAATTCTAGGCTTCATCAGAAGTCTAGGGTTAGAGGACCAAAACTAGATAAGGGTAATCACAATAGATCTTCTAGGTCGCAGTGATCGAGAGGTCTCCAAGCCTATATGATCCATCTACAATCTACAATCTTCCCATGAGCGAGTATTGCTGATGGTCTTGTCGATCATAGATATAGTGGTCTTGGTGGGAATGGTGGTACCAGACATTCGGTCCGATTCACTAAGAGCGTGGTTATTTTAACAACTGTCATCCGAGTGGTTAATATGAAGGTCAGTGGTTATTTGAACCACTCACAGATTTTCTGATTCTCTAAGGCCTAGATGGATAATAAATTAACAACTTGTTGTTTTTGTCCACTTTTAATTGTGGCAGATATCCACCAGCTTCTTCTGGTGATTTGTGGCTCTATTTCAAGGGAATGTTGTTCATCTGTTAATGCTAGATGTTGCACAAGAGGTGATTCTACGGCAAGAAAGTATGAAATATCTACCTTATTATTTTTGTTTTATCACATTCCAATAGTATTGGTTTTAGAGGTTTCGATACCATTAAAAGAATCACATATGGAAGACGTTGGTTGGCTACTTTTATTCTACTACATGTTGAAGTAAATAGTAATAATAATGATAATTTGTCTTTATTTGTCCTCACAAAAAAAACAATAATACCGAGGGCAAATGGGCGAAGTCTAGTCATGACCAGACGAATCCAGTCAATTCCAACTCAACTCAACCTCAGTTGCGTTTTTGTAGTAGCAATGTCTCAATCAAGTGCTTGTAGCGTATATCAATTTTCAGGTTCAATTGGCGTAAAAAGGCAGAAATCAATGAAATAGTAGATGAATGACAAACTTTGCAGCTTTATTTTTATACCACTGAGTGGAAATGTAAGAAACTAACCAACTCAATGAAATAGTAGATTAATGACTAACTTCGCAGCTTTATTTTTATAGCACTGAGTGGAAATGTAAGAAACTAACCACATTGATAAATGTTGTCTTTATAGAATCCCAAATATCAATAGTGGAAAATCTGGGGTGGTTGAAAAAGTTCTTAATAACAACGTTACTAATTTAGCCACACTTCTTAGAGAATCGGTCCGTTTGTTATATCAGGCATACTGAGTTATGCCTTTCTAGAGAAAATACATGCTTGAGTTATGCTGGCGTTGCATTTAACTAGATTGTTGGTTCCCCGAGCTGTAAGCAAGTAAGCTCTTCATTGACAGCGTTGGCCTTTCTACGTTTCCTGGAGAGAATTGAGAATTCTAGAAGAGAACGCACAATGGAGAGTACTATCGTCTGCAAAGCTGTGGATATGGCAAACGGTTGCTCCCAAAAGCTAATTGATATGAAGTTGGTACAATGTTGCTACCAAAATTGATCCTTGTGGAACTCCTGAATTGATGGCAATGGTATCAGACGATACCCGTCCACCACCAATGGAGCGATCTGCCTGAAAAAAAAACAAAAAAATGAAAGATGGCATAGCTGAGGTAGTAAGCCATTTGATAGTAGTTTGTGGAGCAGTGCTTGGTACCAAAAACGGTCGAATGCCTTCGATATATCTAACGCCACAGCTAGAGGTCCCCATGTCCTCCAGTTGATCTTCGGTGGATAAAGTCATATTGTCTATCATTAATGATTCCTGAGCTTTCCAGATATATTATATACAGGGTGTTTCATAATTGAATGCTGATCCTAAAGGGCGATAATCCTTGGATGATTTTAAGAAAAATTCTTCATGTGAACATAGGTCCGTAACAGCTTCGTTTCTGAGATACAGGATGTTGAAATTTAACAAAAAAATCAGTTATTCCCCAATATCTCTGAAACAACTCTGGCTTTTTTCTTCAATTCCGGTACATGCAAAGTATGAATAGAAATACATTTTTTCCATAATAAAGGATTTCTTAATTTCCATCAGTGGCGTCCCTGTTAACATACCCTGTCATATTTTTCATCAAAATAATGATACGCCACTGCCTTTTTTTCCAAATAAATATCATTTTTGTAATTATCCTCTATCTTCTCATAAAAATGGTCTCTTGTCTTTTTTTCGTCCGGCGAACGGTATTTGAGTTAAAAAATAAAATGCATTCATTTGCTTGTCCCTATTCGATTTTTACTCTTAGTCATAATTTCACAATTGTGGTAACCAAAAGATCTAAGCAATATTTTTATAATTTTATGGTAACTATTTTTGAGTATTTGTAATGAAGAAAAAAGCCAGAGCTGTTTCAGAGATATTGGGGAATAACTGATTTTTTTGTTAAATTTCAACATCCTGTATCTCAGAAACGAAGCTGTTACGGACCTATGTTCACATGAAGAATTTTTCTTAAAATCATCCAAGGATTATCGTCCTTTAGGATCAGCATTCAATTATGAAACACCCTGTATAGCTCAATGTTGATGGCTTATTCTTCATCAGTTGTTGTACAGGCATTCGTTTCCTTTATTGGGATTTGGAACAATGAAATAAATTCTGTGTTTTGAAAATCGACAGTTCTTAGTACAAAAAATGGGTTTTTCTATGTTAATGTGATGGAAAACATTCTTTCTGAATGTCATTTAGATGTCCTGAGATTTCCATTTCGGACGTACAGTTGATGTGCAATATTTGACCTACTGTGGATGTATATTTTCGGACATACATTGAATGTTCATTTGGGCGTCCAGTTGGAAATCAAACATTAAAAACTCACAACAGATAATAATAACAATATATGTTCTAACTGCATCCATGGATATATTATTATACATTAGATAGACATCCAATTTACGTCTTTCTTTGTACGTACAATGGATGTTTGTTCGAAGTTCAAGTCATCTTCTAGGAACGAAATTATGTTGGGCTGTGTTGAGTGTTGAGCAGTTTATGTTTAAAAGCCTATTTGTACATTGTTTGATAAGGACATTCCATGAGCATATAGAAGAGCTATAGTGATATATTAGGTTAGCCAAGTAAGTGATATTTTATTCTTGAATAAGAGGATTGAATTTCAGAAAACTGAAAGTGAATTTTGAATACTTAGTATAAAAATATGTAGAACATCACTCGGTATAAACTATTCCACGAATTGACTAGAATTAGATCCGTTTCTATGCATTGTAATTGGTTTGTGTAAACCACGAAAATATGTTTGATCCAGGGCATCTATATTTTTATATTGTTACAAATAATATACAGAGTGATCCAATGAAAAGTATGCACCAAGTTTTTCTTCCTTTTTTTATAGCAAAAATCATCGGGCACGTAGATTTTGCTTCTGAGGGGTACACATTTTAGAAATATTATTCAACCTGTGCATTCAAACCCCTAGCGAGGGGGTGTGAAAATGTTCATTTCAAATTTCAAAAAATACTCCTTGAAATATGTTCAAGGACTGTCTTTCCGATATGGAAGCAAATGGGTCACATTTTTATCATTTGTCAAATTTGAAGTTTAATGAAATCTATTTAACAGCTTGTTTTCCCTCTTCCCACAAAGCACTGTTACAAGTAGTGAGAACATTGAAATGTACTACTGATTCAAAATGGTTCGATTCTTCAATATTTGTATTCTTCATTTTTACCAAAGTTGCCAGGTTAATGTTCTTGAAGCCGTTTGCTCATTAACTGATAAAGTGAATTAAAAAAAAATAGGGTATCATTCGAAAGATAATTTTGTGCTTTTTCAAATGAAATATCACTCGAGTCCACTTTTCCACAGGAGAAAAGCTGGTGCATACTTTACGTTGGACCACTCTGTATGTAATAGATCTAGCCAGATTTTTAACACACTGACTGTTAACTTTATTGACCTCAAAATACTCAGTTAGGGTAACTACTAATCTAAATTGCACATTGAAATTGGATGAATCGGTACTGGATGGTTCATTCAACATTGAATATTTTCTCATCGGTCTAATTCGTAAAATATGTAAAACTGCATTCATCATCGATGTTTTTTTTTTCGAAAATTGTTTTTGATACTTTTACGTATTTTTGTCTGAAAAACACGAATTTGATAATGAAAATGTGAAAAAAACCATTAATTATTAAGATATTTGCGAGATTTGACTATAAATTCCACCTTCTTTTTCGCCTGTCTTCTGGATGGCATTTAGAACAATTTTCCCTTTTTTTTTCATCATATTGGACTATTTATATACAGTGTCATTCATGAAGTCGGCATCATATTGAAAAAACTTTTATTAATGACTTATCTTGGAATTCGAGTTGGACGTTGAGTTTTGCTTCTAAAAAGATGAAAAATGACCTACTCAATTGGGGTCACGTGACTTTCGCTACATGTCAAAAGTGAATTTTTTTTAAATAAATCGCTGAAAGTAGGCTTTTATTTGTTCGAATATCGAGAAAGTGCACTTGAAAAAGTTATTTCGATTCGAATTTCACATAATTATGTGACTCGGATTTTATCTTTCTATTACATTTTTTAGATTTCGATATTTTCCAAAAATTTTCGAAATTTCTGTAATATTAAAAAAATTGTAAATTCGATAAAAATACTTCATACCAGTATTTTTATCATGTTGATAACTTTCGATTACTAATTATCACTAATTATCGACAAAAATATGATTTTCTTCAGAAAATGATAATCTCCGTTTCAAAATTCTGATATGTTTAATGCAAACATAACATCAACATTCTGTTATGTTTGAGTCAAGCATTTAGAAACGAAATTCATTCAAATTTATTTCTTCAGTACTGAAAAGATCAGTTCAAATGAATTTCGTTTCTGAATGCTTGACGATTTATCAACTTTGCATCAAACATAACAGAATTTGGAAGCGCGGGGATATTATCATTTTCTGAAGAAAATCATTTTTCTGTCCATAAACAGTGATAATAAGTAATTGAAAGTAAGTAGCATGAAAAAGCTACTGGTATGAAGTAGTTTCGTGAAATTAACAATTCTTCAGATATTACAGAAAGTTCGAAAAATTAAAAAAAAAACAAAATTTAAAAGGTGCAATAGGAAGATCAAATTCGTGAAGCATGTGTGAAATTGAGATACAAACAACTTGTTCAAGTAAACTTTTTCTATATTCGAACAAATAAGCCTACTTTTAGCGATTGATTTGAACAAATTTCACTTCTGACATGTAGCGAAAGTCACGTGACCCCGATTGAGTAGGCCATTTTTATTCTTTTTTGAAGCAAAACTTTACGTCCATCTCGAATTCCAAAATAAGTGATTAATAAAAGTTTTTCCCATATGATGCCGACTTTATGAATGACACTGTATATCACAATGCATGACACATTTTTTTCTAATATATGATTCAACTATAAATATGATTTTTTAAGATTTATCCATATTTAGTGAAAAGAAGGAAGAATATCATTTGAAATAATGGAGTGTGTAATGTCATTCCAAAGCAATCTATTGACATTTGACATCTCGTATTTTGATTGACTATTGATTAAAAAATGGCCGTCATCTGGAATGCTTGTTCACTAAACATGAAAAACTCGCCATAAAAATCATATTTCCTGTTGAATTTTCCATTTAAAAATGTGTCATCGAACTACATCATCAGTATATAAAGTGTCCAATGACAAAATAAGATGAGCAAGTAGCTTTAAAGCCCCCAGCATAAGGGGAGAAAGAAGGTGAAATTTCGAACTTTTTCTTGAAATGTCTGGATGAATAGTGGTTTTTTCACATTATCATTATCAAATTCGTGTTTTTCAGACAAAAATAAGTAAGTACCAAAAAAAATTTTCGAAAAAAAAACATCGCATGATAAATGCAGTTTTACCGTGACCGGAAACCAATTTTTTACATCGATTTGATTTCATGAGTGTTTAATTTCACTAGTACCACAAAATTACGATTCAGTAGAGACTCACCTTCTTCTACTCACATAACTAAAGTGGTATTTAGCGTACGCATATGTACCTTCAAGTAACAATTTACCGTTACGGCGTCGTGCTTGAAGAAGTTGCGCAACCAAACATAAGTCACGTGGCAACCTTAACACAACGTTGTCACAAACCCTCTTTTGCACCATTAAGGTCAATCATTTTTGGGTATTTGAAACGTTTCAGTTCCAACTGCAGGTAGTACTTAGTCTGTGGTTTCGTAAACGTTGCTAGATTGACTTGAAAACTACCGCACAACTGCGCCCTCACGCGCATGACAGTTCACTTTCCATGGTGTTCAAAAATTAGTATATTTTTCAACCAAATGATTACGAGGACCAAACGACTATTATGGCATTTTAATACAAAAACATTTTCATTTCTCAAATACCATATTTATATTGCTGAAAAACAACAATTGGAGATAGACATTAACAGCGCATTTGATTTTACTGTCTAACATAATATCGATTCATGTCAATGTATTTTTTTATGAAGTCGCAATTATATGAGTATACAGTGTGTCCCACTTACCATGCTCACCATGGGTATCTTTTTAACGGTGAGAGATACGAGGTCGGTTAAATGACACCAAATGTGGAGTTTGTCAAGGCCAACTATAATGTGAAAAAATATTTTGATGAAATCTATTAGTTTTTGTTTTATACGCAAAAACAGATTTTGATCATTTTCATGTCTCCTCCGTAACTTCTTTATTTATGAAAATATTCAGATAGGAATTTCACATTCTCATGGCAGTTTTTCAAAGTGATTTCGAAAAAAAATATGAAATTCATACCAACTCTTCTAGAATTTGAGATATCAGCACCAACTTTAGTTTTTCAACTGTAGGTCATAGCTCACTATGACTTAGTTGCAAATAACTTTTTTTTCTCTCACAGATGATGTATCGCAGTAATAGTTTTGTGTTGATAACAACGGAGTTATCGTCATTTATACCAAAACAAAAAATTATTTGGAAGCCGCCATCTTGAATTTATAAATTCTAACTAAAAAATCGTGATCTCCGACCTCAAGAACCCCACTTACCAATTTTGAATGGAATCGGACCAAATCTTGTCCGCCATCTTGGAGCAGCCATTTTTATCAATTTCAACAAAAATTCCATAATGTATTGTTATCGAAATTATGAACACCTGCCAAATTTCAAGTTAATCGGAGTTATGGAATTTTTGTTGAAATTAAAAAAAAATGGCTGCTCCAAGATGGCGGACAAGATTTGGTCCGATTCCTTTCAAAATTTGTAAGTGGGGGTTTTTGAGGTCGGAGATCATGATTTTTTTGTTGAAATTTATAAATTCAAGACGGCGGCTTCCAAATAATTTTCTGTTCTTGTATAAATAACGATAAATCCGTTGTTGAAAAAAAAGTTATTTGTAACTAAGTCATAGTGAGTTATGACCTACATTTGAAAAACTAAAGTTGGTGCTGATATCTCAAATTCTAGAAGAGTTGGTACAAATTTTATATTTTATTCTAAATCACTCTGAAAAACTGCCATGAGAATGTGAAATTCCTATTTGAATAATTTCATAAATAAAGAAGTTACGGAGGAGACATGAAAAGGATCAAAATCTGTTTTTTACGTATAAAACAAAAACGAATAGATTTTATCAAAATATTTTTTCACATTATAGTTGGCCTTGACAAACTCCACATTTGGTGTCATTTAACCGACCTCGTATCTCTCACCGTTAAAAAGATATGCGGTGAGCATGGTAAGTGGGACACACTGTATAGTGCATTGAAAGGACGGCTTTTATATATTGTTGGAAAGGTACTTCTATACTGAATTGTAATTTCCTGAAAAAAAAAATACTTTGTATCTGATACAAGAGAAATTAAACACTCCTGAAATCAAATCGATGTACTTACCAAATTTGACATATCCATTCAATATAGCAACGCAGTACAAGGGGATAAATTGGTGTCTGGTCACCTGGTTCTAATATTTATGGGGGTGATTCTTGGACCTACTTCAACAAAGAAACTTCATATGAACGTAGAGGTCGTGAACGTCCTAACTTGAAATACAGGGTATCAAAGTTTATGAGAAATAATTAGAATCATCAATTACAAGGCAACCGCTTACCAAGAATAAAAAATATGGAATATTTGTGAGTTTGATGAAAGTGCCATTCAATTTTGTATAAAAAAGGACCATTTGTTGAAACTGACTCAAAATTTGCATGTTTTAATGCTAAATTCTGCCATCACGAAAAGCTATTCAGAGTAGACTATAGAAAAATCTATGCATAAATTTAAGTTTTTCAATGCTGTATTTCAAAAGTAAAGAATTTAACAAAATACGTTTATGTGAAGTTATTTCTTGAAATTGGTCCAAGAACCGCTTCCTCAAATAGAAAGAGGAATCAAAAAAAGAAAATAAAAAAGTCTTGTCAAGATATTCAAAAATGAATCTGCATCTCCATGTATAATACAGATTTTTTTTTCCTTAATCTTTATTCTTATCGTCCCGTGATGAAAACTTGTTTCTTGTACCTAACATGTAAAAAAATATGTATTTCGAATGTGATATTTATATTTTTCATCTGACAACTATTTTATACCTAATGATTATTTATACATTAATTTCGTAAACTCAATTTTTTTATTGAAACTTGTAGTATATTTTTAGCATCTGTAGATGAGAATGATACTTATTATTGGGTTGCCTACTTTTGCATTCAATATGTCTTTATTGCAGTCTTGTCGGCATTCAATTATTGATAAACACGTACTTCCAACCACAGACTCCTAATTTACAGACTTTCTCACTTTAAATGGTCCACCCTCTACAGGGTGTTTCATTATCATTAATAATTGGAAATATTCCAACCATAGAATCCCGAACTCAAAATATGAAGATTCAACCCAAATCACCTAGATAAAATATGTCTCCTGTCTGAGTTACAGGGTGTTTTATTCAAAAATGTTGAAATGTTTTTTGCCCAGTTCTTCAAAACTATTCGACGGATCACTTTCATATTTGGAGGAAAGTGTAGGTATTATACACTCACCTGAATTATGTGAAATGAACTTTTCTAGCTATTACCAGAGGCGTACGACAGGGGCAATTAACTGGTTGATCCTTCCCAAATTCTACGCCACTGGCGGAATTGCAATTTCATCAGAATTTTCCGATACTTCAATACCTCCTCCGTAAATATTGTACTGTTGCCTCATAGCGATGAAGTCATTATTTTTCGAGATATTTCAGGTTGAACATGAAGCAGCACAATTATTTTGATTTTAATGTGTATCAATAATGTCGATATTTTGGATCAATGCACTGCATTGCAAATGAAACTTCAATCCATATTAACATAACAGACGGGAGCTGTTACAGGGAGTTTAAATTTTTTTATATATTACATGATTAAACACCTTGTAATAGCTCCTGTCTGTTATGTAATTATGTTTTTATTGTTAATATGGATTGAAGTTTCATTTTATTGATGAATACAATCCATGATTCCAAAATATTAACAAAATTAATGCACATTGAAATCAAAATGATTGTGCAGATTTATGTTTAACTTGAAATATCTCGAAAAATAATGACTTTATCGCCATGGAGAAAGAGAACAATATCTACGTCAAAATTGTTGTAGAATCGAAAATTTGTGATAGAGTCGCAATTCCGACAGTGGCGTAGAATTTGGGAGAAATCAACCAGTTAATTGGTAATAGCTAGAAAAGTTCATTTCACATAATTCAGTTGGGTGTATAATACCTACACTTTCCTCCAAATATGAAAGTGATACGTCAAATAGTTTTGAAGAACTTGGCAAGAAACATCTCAAAATGTTTGAATAAAACACCCTGTAACTCAGACAAGAGACATATTTTATCTGGGTGATTTGGGTTAAAATCTTCACATTTTGAGTTCGGGATTCTATGGTTGAAATATTTCCAATTAGTAATGAAACACCCTGTATATCTTAGCTATCAATCGTACGATTGCCAAATTTGGACTGGTATGGATAACTATCCATATGATCAGTTTTTTGGAGACAATATTCATTTGTTTTACTAGGCAGAAAAGTAGTAGATTCAAGAATTCTTTCTCCAAATGATGAAAAAAAAACAATTGTGTGTAATTTTTCATTGAAATCTCAATCATTTTGTGTTCGCTCAATGTCAGTGTCAATTTTGACTACTAATTTCATTAGAATTCCTTGGAAAGTTGAATAGCAACAAACTTTTGCTGCCTAGGCAGTGAAAGGACACCTTTCCTGCCTGCTAAGCGGCAGGAAAAAGCCAGTATATTCCTGCCGCTTGGAGAAAAAAGTCATTATGAAGAGTACCGTGCGTTTTTATTCAAATAAAAAGGGGTCGATTTTACCTGAAATCATAGACATTTTTCTACGGGAACAATTACCTCATAATATTAATTGTTTCTCATAGTTTCGAATCCCAATATGTGAAATGAAGGTATATAGAAAAAATATCAAATTTCCACTTAGCTTTGGACATTCCGGGAACGAATCTGCTTCCCTTTTCAACATAAAAAATGGATATTTGAATAGCAAATTCGTATTTGTCTTGACAATTTTCAATTCTCAGTGACAATTATTGGTGACGTTGTCAATCAAATGAGTTACAGAGGATGTTTTCATTAATCAATCTTGGATTTACTATTTTGATTCTCAGATTCCATTATTGATACAATTTTCTATCTATATCAACTGAACAGGAAGCAATGCTATTATCTCCGTTCAGAGGAATGCAAGCAGATTCCTTGATTTTTCTTTTCTGGCTGTTATCTTCTTTTCCAATGATTTTAATATAATTCCACTCTGCCATATGTTGTCCATCTTCAGTAAGGATATGTTCAGCTAGTTTCGATTTGGACAACATATGGCAGAGTGAAATTATATTACATATCCTTACTGAAAATGGCATCGAACGTATCAACATTTGCAATCAATATGAATTAATTATTATGAAACCATTCCTAGTTATTTGGAATGAGTCGCATGACTTATTTGACTTATATAGAAGGGGGGCCGTTCAAAGTGAGACACGCTGTATACAGGATGAAACCGAGTTCATGCATCTTGAAAAATGAAAAGAAGCTAGCTTCATTTCACATCACGATATATGAGGCAAAAATCGAGGATATCTCAATCATTCGTTTTCTTGGAAAAAATATATTGCAAAATCTCCAGAAGGTGATCGAGTTTTATTCCAGAATCTCAAGACTAGTTTCTATTTGAATGCATTTTCATCATTATATTTACTTATTGGTTATCTTGATCAACCAAAACCTTTAAATCGGATTCAAGTCATCTTATGATAAATATGCGCCATCAAATCAGATACGATACGATGTATTTCAAAATGAATAGCAGTTTTATAAATTACTCGAATCTTCATTTACAATAACAAATAAAACATGTAGAATCTTCAAAAGTATCTCAAATTACTTTTCGAAATGATGATACTCATTTCCGAGGCGCCCTGTATATTCTTGTATGATATGCCAATATGTTGCATAAGTTTGGTTTGTAAAAAAAATTCTATGATGTTGAAATATACAAGTTGATGTGAAATTAGATGTTTTCTTGACTTCACCTACTTCACTGAGAGAAACTGATGAATATTAAAAATATCTACCAGCTCTGATTGTAATAACCATTCTAAAGACATCTCCTATCATTGTATTATTACAACACTATTCTCTCCATTCTGTAGTTATTAAAATTGCTTTCTCAAACCATTTAAATGTCTGGTTTTCTTGACTTTTTCGGAAATAAGCTATTTTCCAGCAGGTTGGTCAAACATTATTCGGCTTGTAGCAGATGGTAAATAAGACTGCTCGAAAGAATATACTTAGATAAAAACATTATATATTATATAAGTAACTAACACGCTGATAAATATTTTTCTTAATATCAATTCAAATATCACAATTGCTACTAAAAACACTAATAACTATATGATTTTCTCTAAAATACAATAAATAATAGTGAGCTGCTCATGAGTAAAAAGTTAGTACTGACTGCTGATTGCCCCTAACTAACAAGTAAGGGGGCAAGTCTCTGGTAAGGGCTTCCAACCAAGCCATGTACAGGGGAGCTGATACAGTTCCTTTTCTTGGCATAGGGAGGGACCTGAAAGAGATTCATCATCAAAAGATTTTAACGATAACAATAACTCTTTTTTGAATGTATGATAAATTGATATTCATCATACAGGACGTGGAAAGAAATTCTTAATTGAGAAATCCTAATCACGCATCTGCGATTGAGGTCTAGAAAAATAACAAGTTTCCATCGTTCAAGTTTGAATCCCTTGATTGGGTAAAAGTATTGTAAGGGAATATTCTCAGATATGTTTATGAATGATAATATGTCAATTCTCAATTTCAGAGGATTTTAATTTTTCATATACCTATGCTCTCTTTTTGAATATTCAACAGATATAATTCAATGTTTGAGATGACAAATAGCCAGGAAAGTAGTTGTTATGTTCTGTTGAATATTCAGAATGATATTATGTTCATATATTTATATAAAGGAGAGCAAATTCTCGACTTCAGAAGATTTTGTTTTCAAATTCTTATCGTGTGTGTTCAATAGATGAAATACAAGGTTCGTCGTGGCATATAGCCAGGAAAGTAGTTGTTTTCTGTTGAATAAACCGAGAAAGAATTAATATTTTCATCACATGGAGAATAGGTAGGTACGAATTCTCAATGTATTTCTTTATATATATATATATATATCCATTTTTTTGTGATCATAAATATATCTCTGGGAATATTCCTTTTCAATTATATCAATAATGATATTAAACATGATTAGAAACAAATATCATCTTGGCTAATGACCAATAAGTTGACTCTTAATTATTATAGTAAATCTACGTACGTATGTTCATCTCAAAAAGAATAACTGACATATTGAATAATACCTCAATATGTTTCAATCACAAATCCGTAGAATATCTATATGTAACAAAATGTTTAGGTCTTTATATCGATGAACAATCATCGTGGACTCTACATATACATCATTTGAGGAAAAATCTGCTTGTACCTATTTTATATAAAATTCGAAATTTATCACTCCTGTTAGATACTTTAAGAGTATAGAGACTTCAACAATTTTAATCAATTAGAGTTCGACATAGAGTTACGAATGTTAAATTGGCAAGAGATTTTCTATACCGATGATATTAACATGAAAGTTGACATCCTAACTAACAATATTAAATATATTTTTCTACAAACGCTTAACAAAGTAGCCTCTTTGACGAGCGAGAAATGATTTTACTGCGGCAGTTTTAGAACTGAACACCATGCATATTTCATACTATAGCCTGATAAGATTGTATTATATAGGTATATAGGTACCTAACCATTTTTAATTTTATTTGTTAATCTTTCATGTGAAATTGGTACTCGGTTAAGTGGAGCAGTTTTCAACTGGACTTCGCCGAGGATTATTGAAATAAAGACATTTTATTATTATTATTATTATTTATATCTGTCTTATTATTCATTCAAATTTACAATATCTAATATCTATTAGGGTAAGTACAAATATTTCACGTTTGAAGCCACTCATGAAATTACAGAATAAAATATATCAATCAACGTGTAAAGTCAAATACGTAAGATACGGGGATGCTTCCGTGAAAAATGCGACAAATTTTCATTTTTCAGAACTGCAAATTTCCCAGGAAAAATATTATATAATATTCCGAATCGACCTATTTCAACTTCTAGTAATATCATTTTCCGGATATTGGGTTGGTTCCATGGATGTTGGCGAGCAGTGTATATCACTGAAGATGACCCTACTTGGTTATAGTGTGCATTTTTGGTATATCTATCGCTCCAGCAAATTTCAGGATCCTTGGGTCACACTGTATATATTCTTGTGTCAGTTATAGAAACGTCAATTCAAGAGCTAATTTTGGTATTGAAACGGGCGACTTTGTGTCGGTTGCAGAATAAGTATATCATTTTCTTGTCCGAAAATATCCACAACCATTTTGAGCGCGTGAGGTCGCTCCTATGATGAAAAACTTTGAACTTGACAATAAAAAATTTCAGCATTTTTGGACACATGTTGATAAATGAGAGAAATATGCGTTTTAAGTGATTCCCCTAAAAATAAAATTGACATGTTTTCTCGATACCTCATATACAGGGGTGTCCCTAGACCAGTGGGTTAGTTGATCTTCTAAACCAATAGGAATTTTCAAAATATTATAATTTCACATCATATCGCATTATGAGTGCTAACTTCAGGAATGACTATATTTTCTACGAGGGGCGCAAGAAAGGCTCACAAAATCGAACATCAATTTTCTCAAATGGAAGACCCTGTAGAGCTGAATTCAACGACCTAACACACTTGGGGTCTAGCGGGTATGATTTCCGAGATATAGAGTGTGGAAAATCGAGATTTTTCATTTTTGTGAATTTTCTGTGTCAAAACTGTACATTATTGGTCAAAACGGCTTACATGTCCATGTCTCAACTTTTGATTTACTATTTACTCGTATTTAATTGAAACAAATACAGGGTGGTGTAGAACTCTGACTGAAACTGAGAATTCTACAAGTCATTCAATTTGCGATCTGTCGTTGCAGAATTGCCTTTATATTCCGCCGCTGTGAGATAGAGAATAGACCGTTTTCGTTTCACGCATTACGTTGTTCTACAACAATCATGGATTGTGTTCTTAAAGTATTTATGAATGAAATGTTTTGTCTATCTGTGCTAAATAGTCTGAATTATTTCTAAATATGTTGTATTATGAATGAACGTCTCGAGTCTGCATCAGTCGGCACGCAGAAATATTTACCTGCGAGACTCTCGCACGAGACACGAGAAGTCTTGCACGAGACTCGAGACGAGACCAATAAAAGTCTCGTCTCGTCTTGTCCGAGTCTCGTCTCGAGTCTTGTCTCGAAAACGAGACGAGACCATGCGAGACTCGAAAACGAGACTCTCGCGGGCACCACTAATATTATTTACTGAAAAGAAGATATTGAAGGTGGCAAGTTTTCAAAATATCACCTAGTATAAGTACTTACATCACAACTAAGTTGGAACTACTGGAATGTTCTAACAGGAGTTCTCGTAAACGGAGTTGTCTATACGACTTGTCTTGGGATGCTAGAATTTCCGCTTCACTAACTTTACAGTCTGAAAAAAAAAATGGTGGGTGAGTTATAGTACAGCGTTTTGATTTGTCTAGAGGTTATTACCGTTTTCTTGAATATCCAAACTTGTCCTGAAATTCGATAGCAAATTTTCGAAGAAATGTATGGTGGCATCCTGGGGCCTGTCACAGATTGACACCATTTTCAGGCTGTAGTAGTCTAATCGGAACTTGGACAATAAGTGTGCCATGCTGAAAAGTTGAGACTGATTTCAGTTTTCATGAATATTTTTATGAAACTAATGCAATACAAAGAATAACTATATACAGGGTGTCTCCCCCTGAGGAGTTATAGCCATCTGAAAGAGGGCCCGAGTTGATGGTTTTTTGAAAATTCTTTCAAAGCCCACTGTGTTGACAGTGAAATTCCTATGATGTTGCAAGAATATTGTGCGTACCTACAGAGGATAGGGAGAGGATCGAGGTGTATAGGTATTGGAATTCGTTTCGAACTTTTGGAGGTTATAAAGTTCTTGGGACTATTTCACCAAAGCGTTCGGTGACGTGAAGTTGACGCGATAACCAATCCTCTGCTTTACCCAAAAAAATACTTAACGCGCCCAAAGAAGTTTTCACTTCAAAATATATTCACGCCATATAGGGATTGGTCCCGAGCCACCGGAAGTCAGTCACACAGTGCACTGAGCTTTCGCTTTACTAGAAAGTTCTCAGTACGAAGAAAGGAGAAATATTATGTGTTGTGGTTGTCGTCACTTAACCTCGAGATTTCAAAGATTAGTCGGTATACCTATATACAGGGTGTCTGTTAAAGGTTGGGACATAGCTCGGATGTGGACTCCTGGGATAAAAACAAGTTGATTTAGGCCAACTCAGCAATATTCAAAATCATCTCGTTGAGTTGGTACAAGCCGTTGAAGTTTTCTTGGAAAAATCTAATTTTGCTCATAAAAAGAGTAGACTGAGATCGATTTTCATAATTTTCAGCAAGTTCTGTGACTGTGAGTCACGTTTTGCCGCACAAATTCGGTGATAAATTTTCAGAGGTCGGACTGGAAACTTCCAGTATTTTTCCAGAAACATATTCCCTTCAGAAATATTTTTTGTATCGTGTTAATTGTTTATTTGTCTCGAGGTTCATTTGCAAATGAATAATTTCTGATCTGAGGCATCTTATGCATTTTTTAGAAAAATAATCTGGTTGGAACATGGCTTGACTTTAGACTCCTAAGATAAAAATAAGTTGATTTTAGCCAACTTACCTATATCCAAAATCGTTTCGTTGAGTTGGTACAAGGCCTTAAAGTGCTCATCTTAGGTATACTGAATAGGTATCGCTAAAGGGCCCCGCACTTTTAGTACGTAAAATGGTTCTCGGTGAAATTTTTTGAATTTTCAGTATGTTGTAGAATTCGATGAACTGATTGAACCGGCAGAATCGTAAAGTTCTTTGATGAACAGATTTTGAGATACAGGGCGTTGAAGTTACAAATCGGTATTTTTCATTTAATTATTTTCTCGAAATTCAAAGATGCCAAGTACAATTTTTTTCGCTCATATCATCAACGAACCCCCATATTACTCAACATGATTCAGATGGTTCAGATAATGTAATTGTTTACAGAGTGAAACATATAAACAATTCAGTGATGTCTGAAAATTCGATGTAATAATGAAATATCGAAAAAATAATTCAGGCATGCAATAAACTATTCTCATTCCATCATAAATCACAATTCATACATTTCATACAGGGTGATTTGAAAAATTGGTGACACCTAAGACCGATTTATTCATACACATCCTGTATATTCGAGTGAATTGTTAACCTCCCAAAAGATAGCTGATACCGTATGAACATGATTTCGTTGATATATAGGATGATCATGAAGATTTTCGATGATGAAAATGACAAAAAATCGTGTTTTTTGAAATCACCCTGTTATTCATGATTAACTCGGTGAAATTCCCTAATTATGTTTTAATATATTCATCATTCGCTCCTCAACGCTGTCTTGAAAATTCAGTTTCCTATCATGACGGGTGTCATAGTTATTAATTCAGGAACTGTAAGTGAACAAGTCTCTTCAACTCTTCATGCAAATGGTAAGTTCCTGAATTAATAACTGTGACACCCGTCATGATAGGAAACTGAATTTTCAAGACAGCGTTGAGGAGCGAATGATGAATATATTAAAAAATAATTAGGGAATTTCACCGAGTTAATCATGAATAACAGGGTGATTACAAAAAACACGATTTTTTGTCATTTTCATCATCAAAAATCTTCATGATCACTCTATATATCTCAACGAAATCATGTTCATACGGTATCAGCTATCTTGGGAGGTTAACAATTCACTCGAATATACAGGATGTGTATGAATAAATCGGTCTTAGGTGTCACCAATTTTTCAAATCACCCTGTATGAAATGTATGAATTGTGATTCATGATGGAATGAGAATAGTATATTGCATGCCTAAATTATTTTTTCGATATTTCATTATTACATCGAATTTTCAGACATCACTGAATTGTTTATATGTTTCACTCTGTAAACAATTACATCATCTGAACCATCTGAATATGTTGAGTAATATGAAGATTTGTTAATGATATGAGCGTAGAAAATTGTACTTGGCATCTTTGAATTTCGAGAAAATAATTAAATGAAAAATACCGATTTGTAACTTCAACGCCCTGTATCTCAAAATCTGTTCATCAAAGAACTTTACGATTCTGCCGGTTCAATCAGTTCATCGAATTCTACAACATACTGAAAATTCAAAAAATTTCACCGAGAACCATTTTACGTACTAAAAGTGCGGGGTCCTTTGTCACGCAATTTGTATATACAATAAGAATACATTGTAGCCATGATCAATAAACAGTCCGACTATAATTATAGTAATTTTCAAAAATGCGCAGCATGCATCATATCAGAAATTATTTATTTGCAAATGAACCTCGAGACTTACCGAAAATTGACACGATACAAAAGATATTTCTGATAATATCTTTCTGGAAAAAAAACTGGAAGGTTTCAGTTCGACCTCTGAAAAGTCATCACCAAATTTGTACGGCAACATGGTTGTTTGAAACACTCGAAGGTCACTGATGATGATCAAACACATCTCAAAACCTGACTTACAGTCACAGAACATGCCATGCCAAAATTTATGAGAATCGATTTCAATCTACTCTTTCTATGAGCAAAATTTGGCGAGACAATTTTGGATATAGGTGAGTTGGCCTAAATCAACTTATTTTTAACCCAGAAGTCCACAGCCGAGCCATGTCCCAACCTTTTACAGACACCCTATATAGACGCTTGTAAGAAATACGAAATACAAATCTTGTATACCGTGCAGGATAGTTTATTCAAAATATCATATAGCAGAGCGCTTCCGGCTATTGAGCCATCATCAATGCATACTCGTCAGGTTGACAAGAAAGCCTCTATGGAAATATCTTTGGTCCTGTTAGGTAGCGTAAACATTATTGCTTTCATTACGGTACAAACTTCAAGAACTTTGTTTCTCAAAATGAGATAAATTGTGGATTACATTTCGTTACATTCCTTGAGCAGCCAACATGGCTGATGAATGCAAACTATGTCGTGTTGAAGTGAGCACGAAATACAAGATTAGTGAAATTATTTGTATACAGTGTGTCCATGCACTAGTGAAAAACTTTTGAAAACAAATGTCTTCCGTTATTAAAGGTTCCATTTCAGAAATATTTTCAACAATACTGAGTGTTTTATAAAAGCGGGAGGACTCGGTAACGAGTTTTTTTAAATAGAACACCCAGTATTTTTTATTCAAAATTCATTCCGCAAAGGTTAAGCTCTACATCGCTGTGAAAAAAATAGAATTTGGTTGCGGCGTTGCCAAGTAATAATTGATAAACCCATTTTCACTACTATTGGAGGATCATGTTGAATGAGGTATGGTTTATTCATTTATCGAAATTTTGAAAATATTTTTGGCATACAGTAGTATCAAGGTCTCACGTACACCAATCCAGTAATTTTGCGAAATTATCCTTCACAGGTTGCTAAAATGTACATTCTGAATATTGTTAGATTCAGATCTACATAGATCATTCAGGTATTTTTGCGATGAATGCATTGGCCAAATTTGAAATATTCCGTTATCTTGCATTTATGATTTGAATTATATGTACCTACCTATGTGAAACGAACAAACATGCCAAAAGTAACGCCTGCCTTTCAAACAACTTCTACAATACAAACAATGGAGATTTGAATTGCGAGAATGAGGACAATTTTTTGAAATTTGGACCACTTTTGTTGTCGTTATTCCCACAATCCAAATCTCTATTAAACTTGAAGGAGGCGAACCGTTACCCCCGGGGCAAACTCTACATAATGATGCAAACAATATTTATTTACTACGCGGGTTTCGAGAGGGAATTCAGCAAAATTTTAAATAAACTCAAGATATATTTGATTGTGGCGATGTTTGACAGGTGATCACACAAATAATGGAAGTGTATTTCGATAAATTGATTCATAGTCTGCAAAAAATATGTGAAAGTAGCATTTTGGAACAATTTGTCAAAACACACTCTGTTTCAAATTCAAACTTGGAGAACCTGTAAATGTTCCTATTGTACAAAAATATATGAATGGTCAATGAAGAAATTTCATTATACCGTAGCAACTTGATATTTCCACATTACAAATGAATGAAAGAACTATGACGTATAAATTATACCCCGAAATAGTAGTAAAAATAAGGAAATTATCCATAACTTGACAACGCCGCAGCCGATTCTGATATTTTTTTTCAGTGATAAAAAGGCGAAGGATGTCGGAGTTGATTTGTGAAAAAAAATACAGGGTGTTCCATTTGAAAAATTCTGATGAATGTCATCTGAATCTTGCAAAATTCTAAATACAAAATTGAGCACCCTGTTGAAGAACATGTCAGAAAATTACTGGATTGGCATACGTGAGACCTTGCTCTACTACCGTATGCCGTCAAACATATTCTCATAATTTGAATAAATGAATATACCATGCCCAATTCAACATTACTCTTCAATATAATGGTATAAAAATAGATTTATCAATTATAACTTGGTAACGCCGTAACCGATTTCAATTTTTTTTGCAGCGCTGTGAAGGTAAACCTCGGCGGAATAAAGTCCGAATGAACAATATACTGGGTGTTCCATTTAAAAAAACTCTCCGAGTCATCCCGCTTTTATAAAACACCCAGTAATGTTGAAAATATTTTTGCAATGAGCAACTTTAGCAACTGAAAAGTTTTTTCCTTCGAAGTTTTTTTCCATAGGTTATGGCTTTGGAGATATCGAAGAATTACGCACTAAATGGACACACTGTATACACGTCCACACAGCTGAGCGACCCTTACTTCAGAAATAAGAAATTCCCCCATTTGCCCCACTTACTTTCTCTCCTCGAGTTCCAGCTCGTTCTTATTGGTTGCCAACGCGAATACTCTCAATTTGCAACTGGACCAATCGTTCCTTATGGAGATAATGTAAGGCAACAGCATGGTCAAGCCTCCGTCGTCGTACAACCACCACACGTCAATGAAACCCTTGGTCTGCTTCCTTTTGAAGATGTTCATCCTTTCGATGGACAGCTGGGTGTCGTTCGACATGCTGAGAATGTCGTTGTTAAGGGATGGTTTGTCTTTCGAGATGGTTTGGTCTGAGGTAGGACCTGCAATACGTGAATGATATGCATTAGATATGCATTATTGCCCAAAAAGAGTATATATTTTTGGGATAGTTATAATTTCCTGTATCAGCTATTCGGGAAAATATTCAAGGTCATATAAAGACTAAGATACTACTGGGGACATAAGCAGAAAGGATCGAACGCATATAGTCTAAGCAAAAATGAACTTCGTATACAAACGGGAATCCTAATAGAGCACTGCAGGTTGAGATGACATCTTTGAAAACTTGGCTTGAGAAGAGGAAGACCAACGCAGGTTCTGTGAGGAAGAGAACGAAACCTTTATCCTCATACTCACGGAATGTGTCTGTCACCTTTCAGAACCCAAAGGGCAAGACACCTATAGGAGGACAAATAATAGCGGAGGAGAAGTCACCCTATCTGGAACTATCTCATATCCTGGAATTTCTGAGAATTGAGAAATTGCTTCAGCTACTGAAAACAACCTCATCGGATATATAGCAGGAAAGGGACCTCAATAGATCAACACAATATTAGTACCAAATGCTCGAGATTTGCTGCTTGACCAATCGTTCCTGATGGAGATGATGTAAGGCAACAGCATGGTGATGCCTCCATCGTCATACAAGCACCACACGTCTATGATGCACTCGCTCTGCTTTCCTTGAAGATGTATATCCTAACTATCGACAGCTGGGTGTCTCTCGATATGGTTTGATCTGAGGTAGGACCTGCAATACGTGCATGATATGCGTTAGATATGCGTCATTGTCCAAAGAGTATCTCTTTGATATAGTTATAATTTTCTGTATCAGTTATCTGGGAGAATATTCGAGGTAACAGACAAGCTAGGATACTAGTGGGAAGATAAAATCACATAAAATCGAACGCATATATCAGTCTGAGCAAAAATAAACTTCGTATACTAACGGGAATCCTAATAGGGCCTAATAGGGCAAGCTTGGCTTGAGAAAAGGAAGGACCAACGCAGATTCTGTGGGGATCGAAGAGGAGGAAACCTCTATCCCCGTACTCACGGAATGTGTCTGTCACCTTACAGAACCCAACGGGCAAGAAACTTATGGGAGCACAAATAATAGCGGAGAAGAAGTCACCCCATCTCATATCCTGACATTTCTGAGTGATACAGGAGTAGAAAAGTTGTTTTAGCTATGGAAAACAACCTATAGCAAGAAAGGAGCCTAAATAAATCGATACAATATTAGTAGCCAAGGCAAATACTCTCGATTTATTGCTGCTTGCCAAATCGTTCCTGATGGAGATGATGTAAGGCAACAGCATGGTCAAGCCTCCGTCGTCGTACAACCACCACACGTCTATGAAGCCCTTGGTCTGCTTTCTTTTGATGATGTCTATCCATTCCATCGACAGCTAGGTATCGTTAGACATGCTGAGAATGTCGCTGTTAGGCAATAATGGTTTGTCACTCGAGATGATTCGGTCGGTGGTACGTGAATGATATGCGTTATTGTCCAAAGAGTATATCTCTTTGACAAGTTATATTTTCCTGTACCACACTGAGGAAAATTGTGCTATTAGAGTTTTTGCTGAGATATTTCTTGCTACCATTACAAGAAATCATTTTATACATACATTTCCGAATAGAAGCAGCACCTTGAGATCCTATGATATCAATAACGACTTTGCTGAAAGTGAATTTCCTGCCACAGGAAGGTATACTGCTGTCGCCATCAGGCAGACAGCATGATATTTTTCTCAATTGTCTAGCTGAACTATACTACTAGTGCTTGTGGCTGCGAGTTTCATCGCATAGAACTGCACTCACTACCAATAATAGAACTGTCAGTTCATTATTTAAAATCTGAATCTGAATTCGAATATGAAATGGAAAAATTTTTTAACGAATAAAAAAAACTTCTGTGTCCCTATCAGTGCTTTCGGAGATCTGAGTGCTTCAGTTATTACCAGAATTGAGGGAATGATAACGGTGAGTTTTTTCGAGGTATTTCGACTGAAATTCAAATGTTTTACATTCAACATCTCCTTCTTTTTGGTACCATAAAACTTTGAATGTCAAATATGTTCCAGAGCTTCTCTATATAGAAAGTGATCTGAGAACTTATTGTGACCAAAAATGTCCAGATTATAAAATTATTCGAATGATTCCACTGGTGATAACTCGCTTAGTTTTCGAAATACAAGGGTTTCAGAAAGTTTCAGAACCATTTTTTTTTCATTAATTATTCAAAAATCTTTTGTTTTTCCTGACGGTGCATGAGTCAATTGATCTATTGAATTCCAAAGATCATTGGTCCGAACTTTTCTTCTGGAATCAATAAATTGCTATTCATACCAACACCAGGTTGGAAATTATGGAAATTGAAATTGGACATCAGTGACAATTTCACCTATCTCAATGACAACAATCCTGGAAAATAACTGAATAACTACAGCAAAAAGGTCATGCAACTATCTATATGATCATCCATCAAGAGTAGCAGATTTCCCTAGATGCACTCACTAGCGGTGTTTCAAATTTTTCCATGTATTCAGTTCAAAAAGTAATGAAATATGATAAAGAAGAAGACGAAATGTCGTGAGGATAACTTGGAGGATTATTTTTCATAGTGAGTGTGTGAGAGGTATTCATGACGTGATGAGTGTGTGGTGACACTTCTCCGCGGATGAAGTTGCACCTGTTAGGTTAGGTTTGTACTCCGTTTTTCGCCAGAGAAGAATTGGTTCGTAATAAATAACCATTGTATCAGGTAATGGGCTTATAACACAAAAAAAAATTCATTTCATAATTCGATAGAACTCGCCCAAACTAGCTCACTATCGCGAACCGTTTCTTGCTGTGAGCTCCCTACGTTTTATAAAAAAATATTGAAATCCCCGATTTTTCGGACATCTGAAAACGAGGCGATGATGTGACTTCAAATGCCTAATACTGAAACAAGACTATGCCAGACAGAGATGAATGATACATGATTTCTGACAAAGTGAATTAGCGCGGGATCACAGTTGAAAGAATTAATATATCAGTTGCCTCAGCCTCCGTCGGGCGTTTGGTATTTTCTTTTAACTATGGCGAGATGAGGTTTCTACGTCATAGGAGGGTCTGTTTTCAGGAGGTACTATTATTTATGTCCAAAAATAAAACATTCCAGTTAATTTTTCGATCAAATTATGTCGTCAATCATTATTTTTGTATAAAAGGATCATCATAAACATGGTTTGAGTTAAAAGTTCTACCAAGGTGTATAGGTACTCGCCCATTATTTGAGTGTGTGGATATTCATGTGTTGTTTCTTCATTGGCGTTGGAATAAAAGATATAGCTTTGTGATAACTCACTTGTGGTTTTATTGTCTGCAATTCCTACAACAACCAAACTCAAGTTCGAATCAGCATGCATCAGGTTGCTCGAAGCGGAAGTTCTGAATTGATTGCCATTTTTCGAAATAATCGATGCATCCTGGTTAATTTGGTCTTCATCCTTGGTAAGCTTGCTGTAATCCAAACCATCTGGAAGCCTCAGGATGGTCACAGATACTCTGTGATCGAAGGCAGTGCTGAAATAGCAATTTTCATTATCATCAGCTTTTTTATTATCTCGGAGCGCACGAAAGGAAAATGCTATAATGTTCGTGAATAATCGCGCGTACCTGGAGAGGTTAGGGAAAGGAGGTAGGTGTTATATTTTTTTAAAATTTCGGAGCTCTTGGGAATATTTCCATCAGCAAAGAATTCCAAAGCTGTTGTATAGACGAACAAGTTTTCGTAGAGTGTTTTGTGACATTTTTCATGGTTAACGACTGAAGCATGTGCTGACTGGGCCTGTCGAGTTCGTCTGTCTGGTATTGCTAGTGATGGAATAATAACAGAGATTTCTGAGGAACATTTCTCGTGAAAGTATCTATAGAAAAGTGAGAGGTCGCCGACTTTCCTAGGGTGTTCTAATGGGGTCAAAGAGTTTGTGAGTGTGGTATATCTCCCACCAGGTGAATGGCTCTCATCTGGATGAAATCTAAGGGCATCAGTGTATTTTTATGTGCTGAACCCCATACATGAGAATAGTATTTTAAAACTGGCCGTATCTGTGCTTTGTAGATCATGAGAAGGTGTTGTGGTGTGAAGTAGATTTTTCGCACGGAACAGGATACCGAGTTTTTGTGAAGCAGCTTTTGCGATGGATCGAATATAATTTTCCTCTTAGAGAGTATTGCTGATGATGATACCGAGCATAGATGAAGTGGTCTTGGTTCCGCCTTTATGGTGAAAATACAGGCTAGCATTTCGGTGGCGTTGAATTCGACTGGGTTGTTGGTTCCTCAGGCTGTGATTTCCGCAAGATCTTGTATCTACCGTTGAATCATCGTTTCAATGGGGTGTTTGGGTGATCTTTGCAAAATGGAAAATGATCTGTGATTTATTCTGTGGTTTGACCGGGCACATGCGTTCAGTGTGAAGTCTGACTATCAGTCTGACCAATCAGCTGTTTGGGAATATCACGTTTCAAACCTGCCCACAAAGTTATCACGTCAACTGATGGGATTCAAGTCAACCATTGACCATCTTGGTATCACCACTGTAGTTGAACGAATGACTTGACACAGCCTTAGCAATGCCATGAAAATTCAGTTTTCTTATTGATCCACTCTGTACATGAATTATTCTCTAATTTGAAAAAATGAAAAATCTGCTCTTATAATTCGGGATGTATTCGAAATAAATAATAGGTAGTATAAAGAACTAAAAAAACACACTTCCATAGATAGCCCAACTGAATAGAAGTAGACAATAATAGTATATTATGTAACAAGTGTTATAAACGTCCTTTAAGTAACGAGTATTTTGAGCACGAGTTTATAAACGCGTTAAATACTATGATTTTTCTACGAACTCCGAAAATTACATTAACATACCTGCAATTCCTGCTAACCTACGAAATAATTCGAAAGGAATGGGAATTGAGAACATAATACATGAAACTGCATGCAACCAGCGAGACACGTATAAGTGATATTGGTTGTAGATGTGTCCAATCCATTGATTACTAATCTTTGTTTCACGTTTATTGCCATGCTTAGCGCAGAATAAATTAATTGTTCTCAGAGATGGATGCTTCATTTTTTCACTCCTTGGAGATCAGCCAGAACATTCTCTTCGATTTCACTCTCGTCTACTTTTCTCATATATTTTTAATAATTAATTCTGATACAAACGAATATTGTTTGAATAATTCTGATACAAAATTCGAAAATAACAGTTGACATTTAGTACAATTGACAGGCCAGACATGTCTCAAATTACTGAAGCGATTCATTATTCCAAATTTTTTGGGATTTTCTCTCCTCGTTTCTATAAAATAAAAATATGAATATTATTTCAATATACGTGTAGTAAGGACAAATCAGATGATTTGCCCCAAAATGTCACTGCGTTTAAAGAATTTTCCTATCAGAGAGCCTAAAAGAAAAATTCACTAGCTTGTCAGTGACAATTTGTATTGAAAAAATTTTTGGAGAAGGGAAATAAAGGTATATAGAAAAAATATCAAATTTTCACTTATCTTTGGACGTTTCGGGACCGGTTCTGCTCCCGTTTTCAACATAAGAAGAGATTATTTCGATAGCGAAGTCGTATAATGTCTTGAAGCTTTTCAGTTTTCAATGACAATTGGTGACGTTGGCAATCAAATGAGTTACAGGATGTTTTCATTAATTGATCTTGAATTTACCATTTTCATGTTCAGATTTTAGTAGTGAATACCATGTTCTGTCTATATCAACTGAACAAGAAGCAATGTTATTGTCTCCGTTCAGAAGAATGCAAGCAGATTCCTTGATTTTTCTCTTCTGGTTGTTATCTTCTTTTCCAATAATTTTAATATTATTCCACTCTGCCATATGTTGTCCGTCTTCAGTAAGGATATGTTCAGCTAGTTTCGATTTATCGATGTTTCTTTTCTTTATATTGTACTTATGTTCCTTCGTCCTTACTGAAAGAGGTCTCTTGGTTTCACCTGTATAAAACTTTCCACAAACACAAGGTATACTGTAAATACAATTTTTTGATGATTGTTCTTCATTTTTCGGCTTTGTTTGAGTTAGAATTGATCTCATTGTATTTTCAATAACTCCAAATAATTTTCCAAGATTAGAATTTATTACAGCAATCGAACAAACTGCGCAAAGACTTCCTGATGAATTTTCTAATGAGTATAGAATTAGAAATAAAATTATAATTGAAAAAGAACACAAAATCACACAAAACATAACTAGAATAGAAAAACAGTCAATCACCTAAAATACGATAATACACACGATAATACAATCAAAATACTTCCAGCTGATAAAGGAAATGCTACAGTCATCATGGACAAAATTGAATATAATACTAAAATTGAACAACTTATAAATGATGGTAATTACACGAAATTGAATAAAGATCCTACAGCAAATATCGAAAGAAAGATACGTAACACTATTAAGAAACACGAAAATCAATTGACACTCGCGGAAAGAAAGAATATCTCCACATATCACAGCAAACCTCCTCATTTTTACGGACTTCCAAAAATACACAAACCAAATGTTCCATTGAGACCAATCGTGAGTTCAATTGGATCTCCATGTCAAAATTTAGCAAGATTTCTCTTGAATATCATCAATCCTATTTCAGGAAAAAGTGAGAATTACATCAGAAATACTCCTCATTTCTTAGAAAAACTTAATGACATCACTCTTGATACAAATGATACTCTTGTTAGTTTTGATGTAGTAAGTTTATTCACAAATGTTCCAATAGATGAAACTTTACAAATAGTGAAACATAAATTAGAAGACGATGAAAGTCTCACTGAAAGAACTAATTTAAGTATCGAAGGAATAATGGAATTTTTGGAATTGTGTCTAAAAACAACATATTTTCAATTGGGTGATGAGTTTTATCAACAAAACTTTGGAATGGCCATGGGATCACCATTATCTCCAATTTTAAGCAATATATTTATGGAGAATTTTGAAGACAACATCATCAAAAATTACCAAAAACAACCTAAAACATGGTGGCGATACGTAGATGATATTTTCATAATTTGGCCTCACAATATTATGGAGCTAGATAATTTTCTGGATTATGTGAACAATGCCGAACCTACAATAAAGTTCACTTTGGAAATTGAATCTAATAATCAATTACCGTTTCTAGATGTTCTTATTGAAAAATCAAATAACATCTTTGTAACGAGTGTTTATCGTAAAAAGACCCATACTAACAGATACTTGAACTTTCAATCAAATCATCAGAAAAGTATTAAGAAAGGAATAATCAAATCACTCCATGATAGAGCCAAATCAATATCATCTGACCAACAAATTTTCAATAACGAAGTCCACCACATTAAAAATGTTCTCCAACTCAATTCTTATCCAAAGAATTTTGTCGATAGGACGATTCATCGAATTGAAAACAAACAGGGTCAACCACAACAAAATCAACCATCAATAACGACAAATATAATACCATACATTCCCGGCACATCTGAAAAAATAAAACGTGTTGGTGATAAATTTCAAGTGAAAACTGTTTTCAAAACTGAAAATACAATGAGATCAATTCTAACTCAAACAAAGCCGAAAAATGAAGAACAATCATCAAAAAATTGTATTTACAGTATACCTTGTGTTTGTGGAAAGTTTTATACAGGTGAAACCAAGAGACCTCTTTCAGTAAGGACGAAGGAACATAAGTACAATATAAAGAAAAGAAACATCGATAAATCGAAACTAGCTGAACATATCCTTACTGAAGACGGACAACATATGGCAGAGTGGAATAATATTAAAATTATTGGAAAAGAAGATAACAACCAGAAGAGAAAAATCAAGGAATCTGCTTGCATTCTTCTGAACGGAGACAATAACATTGCTTCTTGTTCAGTTGATATAGACAGAACATGGTATTCACTACTAAAATCTGAACATGAAAATGGTAAATTCAAGATCAATTAATGAAAACATCCTGTAACTCATTTGATTGCCAACGTCACCAATTGTCATTGAAAACTGAAAAGCTTCAAGACATTATACGACTTCGCTATCGAAATAATCTCTTCTTATGTTGAAAACGGGAGCAGAACCGGTCCCGAAACGTCCAAAGATAAGTGAAAATTTGATATTTTTTCTATATACCTTTATTTCCCTTCTCCAAAAATTTTTTCAATACAAATTGTCACTGACAAGCTAGTGAATTTTTCTTTTAGGCTCTCTGATAGGAAAATTCTTTAAACGCAGTGACATTTTGGGGCAAATCATCTGATTTGTCCTTACTACACGTATATTGAAATAATATTCATATTTTTATTTTATAGAAACGAGGAGAGAAAATCCCAAAAAATTTGTAATAATGAATATACCACCTCCTCGATTAACCTACAGACAGTATTTACTGAAGCGATGTTTAATGAACTGCGTTGCCATGGTAATGTGGAAATCGTGTTGCCATGGTAACGTGTTCAATATTTTGAATAAATCACAGATCGATAATCCGTGACTAATCGATCATTTAGCGTGGTACATATCCGTACGCTAAATGCCATTTTAGTTATGTGAGTAGAAAAAATAATGAAAGTTTGTTGATAAATACACATACAGGGTATGTCACGACGAGCTCACACTCTATATATCGAGAATCAGTCGGGAAAAATCCATGAAAATATGCAACTTATATTTTAAAATACGCTCTCTTCATTTGAAATATTTTCAGCAATGCAGTGTTGCCGCTTCTATCAAAAAGTAGCAAAAACTTTGGTATTTCAAATAGTACCTTCAGGGAGAATCTGTACCTTTGGAAATAAAAGAAACATTGTGAAGCTATTAGAAGGGATAAAAACGAACATTTCAATATTTGGTGAAGGATCAATTCTAATTTTTGGTGGCGGAATTTCATTGACCATTTTATTTGAGGAAAAAAATCGCCCATCCTGAAGATCTCGATCAGGATGATGAAACAAAACTAAGTATATCATGCTACTGTTAATGGTTCATGATAAGTGTCCAAAGTTTCGATTCAATTCGACGTTTTGAAGATGGTCACATTCACGATCAAAGATTCCGCAATACAAACATACAAACATACTTCAACATACATACCAAGCTAATATAATCGTGTTAATTGAAGATTCTCGAATTATCTGCGGTTTATGAAGTAGTACATTTTTATCTTATAATATTTCAATATTACTACTATAATTCACTTTTCTTCATCATACAGGGTGTCCATTTAGTGCGTAATTCTTCGATATCTCGGAAGCCATAATCTATAGAATAAAACTCTGAACTAAAAAGTTTTTCAGTTACTCAAGTTGCTTATTTCAAAAATATTCTCTACATAACTGGGTGTTTTATGAAAGCGCGGCGACTCGGAGACAATTTTTTTTCGAATGAAACACTCAGTATTATTTATTCGGAATTTGTTCCACCAAGGCTCACCTTCACATCGCTGTAAAAAAATTGAATTTGGTTGCGGCGTTGCAAAGTTATAATTGATGAACCCATTTTTACCACAATTGAAGAGTCATGTTGATTTGGGCATGGTATTTTCATTTAGTCAAATTACGAAAATATTTTTGGCATACAGTAGTAGCAAGGTCTCACGTACACCAATCCAGTTATTTTGCGATATGATCCTTTACAGGGTGCTGAAATTTACAATTTTATCCTCCCAAGTGACGTCCACTCGACGTCGAGATGATGACGCGATTATTTCGTTATAGAAAGTACGTCATAGTGATGCCATGAATTGGTTTTTGACGTCTCTGAAGAAAAATCACCAGTAAGGGACGTCATAATAACGTGATCATTCGTTATCTGGTTGCCTGGGACAGACCAAACAAAGACCACGTGAACGTGCGATGATGATTCTACACTGTTCGTTTTTACTTATATGCATTGCTATGGTGATGTGATATACTTTCTGAGCAAAAACAGTGCTTTCATATGTGGTTGTAGCACAATCAGTATCCACTTAAAAAATGGTAATCAGTGAGGGTTTTGGATATATCATGGTTATACCTACTGCAAGACATTGAAGTACGCTAGAAGTTCCTCCTTGTCGCAAGTCATCCAGTCTGTCTTGTATCCCATCATCAGCACGTTCGGACTCAGTTTTCCGATACCAGTCGTTTGCAGGAGAGCTTTGGCACCCAATTCGAAAGACACATTATCGATGATGGTGTAGAAAGCTTTGATTTTGTTGCTTCTCAGGTAATCGTATACTTTTCTCGTATTGGTTAGTCTATCCCTGTGAGTGAGCGGTTTCTAAAACGAACAAAAAAAGGATGTTAAGTAGTAATCGATAAATTCCAGTGTTTCAGGTTCAAAAATCTACTTCTATATTCGATATTTTTACATTCATCTGCGCAGTTATCTGTTATTGCAGAGCCTAGTATTAGGAATATCAATACATAAAAAGCTTCTTCATGCATAATGAACAACTTGTCAGTGATTCAGTCAAAGTTTTGTTGATGTTGAATATTTTTCGCTAATAGCTATGAGATCTGGATTTTTCAGCCTCTGAATATGATCCAGTTGGCAATGGTTTTTGAAAAAAGTGACCGCTGCTCAGCTTCAAGATACACATCATCCTTCTCCACATTTCAAAGAGAAAATCGTTGAAATCGTTTCATAATTGAAGATTAAATATATTCTTTTGTTCTGGTTCTCACGAAGAGGGTTATCCTGTAATGGTCAGAGAACATAGTGAGAACCAAGGGAAATGAGGCAGGATTTGGTGTTCTTATTCTTGAATTTCTGGAGGTAATATGCCTCGGGGAACACGACCTCCCTTGGAAATGTGTTCCAGAGCCTCGCTGTTCGTTGGATGAACGAGTCTTTGAAAAGAGATATTCTGCAGGTCTCCAAAGTGACCACGAAGGGGTGCGAAGCCTCAACTCGACGGGTTAATCTTTCGGGGACTGCCAAGGGAGGAACACTTGTTGATATTTCAGAAGAGCATCGTCCATCGAAATATCTATAAAATAGAGCCAGATCGCCAACTGTTCTGCGGTGTTCCAGAGAAGTGAGTGAGTGAGACATCACCCACGAGAAGAATTGCCCTATTTTGCACAGAATCCAACAGTTTCAGGGTATGTTTGGGTGTTGCACTCCAAATATGGAAACAGTATTCCAGGACAGGTTGGATCTGTGCCTTATAGATCATAAGCAGCTGACTGGAAGTGAAATAGCTCCTGGCAAGAAATTGAAAATCATGTTTTTGGGATGCACTTTCAGCAATTGATCTCACATGATTTTACCAAGAATGGTTATTGCTGAAAGTAATACCAAGCATCGAAATGGATGTCTTCAAGCGTATGCTCACTCCTGACAAGCTCATGTTGGGCACAGTGAGATCAGCTTTTCTAGAGAAAAGGCATGCTTGTGTTTTGTTTGCATTGAAATCTACCAAGTTATTGGATCCCCATTCCAGAATTATTGTTGCCAAGTCCATATTTATGTTGTCAACATTCCTCCCTCGTTCGTTTCTGATTTGCCTGGCTGAAATTGGAACCCTGGAAGAGGAGGCGGTATGGAGAATACTTTCATTCGCGAAGCTGTGTACTGGACATGAAGTTGCTTTCAACAGGGTGGTTTCCTTTCAAATGGGCCACTCTGTATGTATCATAAATATCAATTTCCTTCATGTACTGAAAAGATTTTGGTGAGGTTCATGCCATTAGCTAGAGCTTGTTTCAAGTGATCATAATGAATTACATATTTCGCCTTATGGTATCCCAGCTAGCATTCACAGGTCAATTTCACGTCATATACACGTCACCAATTACGTCAAGATCACCAAACTATCGACGTGAAAGAGACGTAAATGTGACGTCAATATGTCACATCGAAACGACGTCATTTAGCGACGTCGTTACAACGTCATTTAGCGACGTCGTCTACACGTCGAATAGATACCAAGCATCAGAACCAGGTTTCGACATCACCAAGAAACTGTGAAACTCGAAATCACTTTTCCATGATCCCATTCCTTGATGATTGGCAAAACAGTTCGAATGATCTAGTTACAATTGTTGTGTAAATTTTTTATTTGTTCACATAATTATAGGTATTCTTCATCTGAATGAAACTAATAAGCATATAAAATTCACTATATTGTATAGTATATATAGACATCAACCAAGATGTCAAGTTTCAAAGGAATCTCAACCTAATAACCTCAAATTATTCTTTTTCGCTTTCTTGATTATTGACCTGTTGAAAAAGTCTTGCTGTTTGATAGGCGGCCACTACACTTCGCAGCCTTACGAGGCGTCATGGGGTCACCCACTTCTACTGAACGAGAGCAATGCCTTTCCTCGGAATATTGTATTCCCACAAACATTTATACTGCCTGGAATTGATAAAATAACCAGCGAACTGCAATATATTTTGCTGAACCCCACTTTTCCATAGTATCCTTGTTTTCCATGACCCAAAATCACGAATCCGCCATTACAACATTCGATGTACTTGATCACGCATGCGCCTGATTACGACAAACTGTGCTACGTCGATGGCCGATCATAAGCATCTGTATGTCTTGACGTGGCGCGCTAATATAAAAGATGTATAGGCACCTGGTATAACCATATTTGTATACATTTGATAAATTCTTGAATCTTTCGTATCTGTTTCCGAGTCTCTATCAGGGTGTTTTTTATTGATATTTGTTCTACATATTTCACCACTTAGGTTTATCCATGTCGGGTATACGTGAATCCTTTACTAAGGTAGGTACCTATTTTATTTCGATAAGCGTTTAATCATGAGTCCAGGATATGCAGTTCATGAAATAATTTCTCCGAAATGAAACAACATGATTGGTGCAGATTTTACGTCTAAATGACGTAAAATGACGTCTATCAGATACGTTTTTGGAACATGTCAAAATCACGTCATTTATTGGTCGAATCTTGACGACGACCAATTGCCACCTATTCTTCACGTCGATTCGACGAGAATTGACGTCACCCTGCTGGCTGGGATTACATGTGTGGACATCGATATTACTAACCAGATGGCCTCTGCAGTATCTAAGAGAAATAGGGAAGTGTATAAGTGAAAATCATGCAGAATCTTTGTATACTTTGACGACTGTAGTCCTCAATCTGGTATTCAGATGGATGTAGAACTTTTCCCAAGCAGGTTATTCGAAAATTGACTACATTCTATCGTTATAATATTATAACTATCATACTTCTCCAGTTTATTTGGTGATTGAGGTTAATGCTCGAATTAAGGATGTCAATAAAACACCTTGAAAGTTGTTCTTCTTATACAGGGCGGTATGTCACGACGAGCTTATACTTTATTCATATTGAGAATAAGTCATAAGAGATTTATGAAAATGTGCATGCTGATGTTCAAGATTGAGCTCTCTTCGTATGAAATATTTTTGATATATAACACTTGGGATCTAGCGGAAATGATCACAGTGATATAGGGTGTTCAAAATCAAGATTTCATTACTTTAGGACTTTTGAACCACCCTGTTTTTGTTCCAATCAAAAATCAGTAGATTATTAATCAAAAGTTGAGTTAGGAATATGTTAGCCTTTTTGACCAATAATTGATAGCATCTACATAAAAAAATCATAATGTTGAACACCCCATATCTCTGTAATCATTCCATTTCAGGGGAAATCCAAAAATGCAATGAAATACAGGGTATTTCATTTGAAATAACAAAGTTGTTGTTACTTTCTAGTAGAAGCGGTAACACTGCATTGTCGAAAATATTTTAAACGAAGAGAGTGTTAATCTCGAATTTCATACGACTGATTCTCGAAATGAAGAAAGTGCTAGCTCGTCGTGACATAACCTGTCCCTAATAACACGATTATGTCCCACGCCCAAATGTCCCACTTGGGGATCAACTAGGGAATACCTGAATCCTACAGTATTCCTCATCAAGCACTACGAAGGACATCCTGAGGACATCCGTAGGACAATCGATCAGCAACGCTGAGGGATATCAATCGGATGTCCATAGGATGTTCCAGGGACGTACGAATTATTCTTGAATTCGAATTTTTCTGGGTTTTTGGGTTACGGGAAGTATTATTGCCTCGCAGGGGACAAAATATTGAAAATACCGACCTGGACGTCTGTAAGACGTTATTTCTAGGACATTGGATGAGTACAGTTCATGTACCAATCAGAACATCCGACGGATATCCCCAAGGGACATTCGAAGGATTTTCTTAAGGGACATTTCGATTGGTATACGATCCTGGAAATATTAAGGGCGTCTGTGCAGAGATATTTGAAGAACTGTACCATCAGGGACATTTCATGGTTGTCTAGAAGGGACATTATATAAGATCAAAAGTCATGCCAGAATATATACTACTCGGGACACCCTTTGGATGTCCCTAAAGAAACGTTCAAAATCATATCAGGGACACGTCAAGGGCGTCCTTGCATGGACAATTTACAATATGTACCACGTGAGACGTCTAAAGGATGCTATTTCTAGAACATTTGAAATGATGTTCCTGCTGGGACATTCCGTGGACGTCCTTACTCGCACATTGCATGAGATGTACGGGATGGGACGTCCCAAGGACACTTATTTTTGGTCCTGGATTTTCGGACTTGAATTGTGCCAAATAGGGACGTCCTTAGGACGTTGTGTGCTATTAGGGGTATAATGGAGCAGAGACTTCGAGTTTTCCTCACCCTGTAGGTACATAATCTCCACCGTTCCATGGACGTTGGACTATACTTTGAACTGATCCACAGTTCCACTTGTTTCAATTTTTGTAGACCTACCCCTTACTACTCCCTGTATAAATCAACTTACATCCTCGATATCACCGATGACCAACAGAGAATGGTTCTTGGTTATCAGGTTCGCGAAATCGACCAAAGGGGGCCGTTCCTGGGGCTTGCCGCACAGCACCAGAACCTGAGGCTTGTAGGTTTTGACGTGCTCGCCGATATTGTTCAGTCTTTGGGCGGTCGTCAAAGCTGTTTTGTAGGTTTGGGCTTGAGTGGAAGATCCCCAGTTAACATCTGAAATGAATTGAAGGGTTATTACAATTTCAGCACAACAACCTTCTCGTAGTTAGTCTCATTTTTATTTCCATAGGTACATATATTCCAAAGGTATCAAAGGTCTGATGTAATAATCGACTTTGTAGTAGGAATATGCTTTGGAAATAGAAATTCAAAGTAAACAGACTGATATCGACCTTTTGCATTTGATATCAACTTTGGTGAAATTTACTTCTTCAAGTCAAAAACTCCTTATTCAATTGAAGAGACCTTATCTCTTACATCGAGAAAAGTATTTTCCTGACCATTTACTCCAAGAAAACACTCGAATAACTTGTCTAAAATCAGAAGACTTTCAAACAAGATCGGTGATTTTCATTTCAAAACAGACTTCCACTTCGAATTGAGAAATGAGATATGTTCTACTTATAATATGAACGACTTGATCTAGGTGGAAATATCTTGTTTCAATGCAAGTATTTTATATTATTTGAGAGATCTCAATTGGTTCTTAACAAGACACTCGACAATCTTCTAGAGAGAGTATATATCTCTGTAGACAAAAAATCATAATTCTTACTCTGATTCAACAGTGATACCTTGACACTGAATTAATATTTGTATTGTTTTGAAGAAATATGTCTCATTTCAATACATTCCATGAGTTCTGTTTGAAAGATCTTGCTCTCGTTATTTCAAGAAATCAAGATTTTCCCTGAGAGTGTGGAGTTTTCTTGTATGAAGAAAATTATAGTTTTTCAATAGTGAAAGTTAGAGTTCCTGAATGTACTCGACACTGCGTTTTTGACGTTTTCTGTATATCAGGGTATTTACCTACTCTGTTTATAGCTTGTGATGGAATTATGGAACAGAGATCACAATAATAGCCACCATGGACATCATGGTCGATCATTTGATGATGAAACAGCAGCAACTTCCTGAATTGACTGACTCAAACAGATTTCACATCCCTGTTCATTTGATGATGAAACAGCAGCAACTTCCTGAATTGACTAACTCAAACAGATTTCACATCCCTGTTCAACCAAGAATTCTTCAGATCATCTTCGTATACGAACTCTTATAATAATTTTGTGTAAACATATAGTCACTTTGTGAAACTCTGATGTACAAGATATTGATGTATCTATATCAAAGAGTTAAATGTATTGTTCGTGTATCGTTTCTTCAAAGTTGAAATCCCAAGTCTGAATGTGCATGTTCATGCGTAGTTGAGAAGTGCTATAGACGACTATATAGCTCCTAGTGGATTTTGAACCACTTCTTGGGTACCAAGATACGAGCAAGATATTATCAGATCACAGAACAAGAACGCTTAACGAGTGCACCATGTATGTTAGGTATTGAGAATGATCTTTCTATGGCCGGGTTCAAACCAACAATCCCCTTTAGCAATGTGAACGGCGATCTATAGCGAGTCGAGCGCTGAAGTCCATTTATACCTACTTCCGTATGACTTGGAGAACCTTTTTTATTTATCCTAACTGAAATCAGCTGTTATTGTTGCCATATCATTTGTTCATTTATTAATTAGTTATAACCTACCACTCTTCTACAAGTGAAATTGATCCATACGAAAAGTTTTCACCCCATTCGGAACTTTCGTGATGAAAAAATATTCAACTGAACGTATATATAAATATATATATATACGTACATATAGTATATGTATTCCGTTGGTTTATAATATGTACACACCAACTTGATATCGACCTCCACATTGAGGTCCTTCAGCCTTATCATTCAATATTTTATCGTACCTTTTTACCCACTCAAGGAGACGCTTTGCACCCTCATACAAAAATCAAAGACAGAGAGAGGAATATGGATGTACTCTTCCCTGGAGTTGTGAAGGAAGGAAGATGCGAGGATCCTTTATCTAAGCGAAAAATATATTCTTGTCCTCGTCTGGCAAAACAAATGATTTGCTTCAAAATCGTTTGTGGTTATGTTTGATTGTCACTGCTTGTCTATAGTGTCCGTACTCTGATATACAAAAAACGTCAAAACAGCAGTGTCACACGTACATTTAGGAACTCTAGTGAAAATGTAAGAGTGGCGGACGACACTTCCACTTGTACGCGGTAAAAAAGTGCCATTTTCATTGATCCAACGGACTTTTGGTCCTTCCTATAATGTGATATTCATCATGATCATGATATGTGTTTTATTGATCCATGAAGCCATTATAGTCTGTTCGTTTGTGTTGCAAAACTTGCTAAAGTTGAAGTTGTCTCTGTTCATGGCATGAAGTGAACAGAGAAAGTCATAGAAAAAAATCAAGTTCAGCAGGTAGAGCAAACACAAACGAACATGCCTCTTGATGTACTGAGTTTGAGTGAGATCTCATGAGCCGTTTCAAAGCCATAAAGGAAAAACTATTCAACAACTGTAATATCAGAGTGGTCTAGATCTCAGACTGAGAAATCTTGTGCCGAAGTGAATTGTTTCGAATCGAACTGAGGAATATGTGTTAAGTTTTTGTGAGAACCTTGCAGGGACAACAACTGCTACAAGTCTCCTGTTTCATCCGATATCCTTAACTCTTAGGCACTTGAGGATACATGAAAAAGTTTTGTAATAATACCTGGTTTCCTGTATACCACTAGGAGATACAACCCCCATATTATAATGAACGTAATCAACGATGACCACCAGTTTATCAGGAACATTATCACAACGCAGGTTATGGAGCCAAAAAGGCTGAGCCAGGTGTTGTAATACTGAAAGGAAAAATATATCTGGTTGGTATTTTTGTTCAATATACAGGGTGTTTCAAGAAAAGGTCGCAGCCTTGCTAGGGTTGGTGAAAACAGTGCTAAATAAAATGGGTTTGCTCAGTAAAAGAATTGCGTAGCTCTTGTGAACCAAACTGTTTATCAATCCATGTTATTAATCGAATTTATTTCAATGTCATTCTTGTGATTCATTTTTCAATCAATAGGTTCAGCATTAGAAATATGTTGTGTTTGGTTTTCACCAAAAAGACAATAGTTTTTTATAATAGTTTTTCTTGTACATAGTTTCATACTAGCAACATCATTCAACTCCATCATTTTCCAATCAGAATATTCCGAAAACAGTTTATAGTAGGTACTTATCAGGGTTTTTCATAGTACCTATTTAGTGTAAAATTGCTGGACGATGTTCAAGTTCAAATAACAATTGGACAAGAAAGTCTATTCTCAAGGAAATGTTATTCAAAATTACTTGGTATGTACCGTGTAACTAACGCCCTCAATTCGAGTCAGAACAAATTAATGCGATGCGGCATCTTTCAAAAACTATTCATACAAAGTTTCATCACAATGTTTCGACATAATCATAAAAAATGAATATAAATAGTAGATTGCGAGGCAGAAAGTCTAGCGAAGCCAAGCGGAAGCAAAATATGCGAGTCAAATAAAGTCACTTTTGATCCGAATTAAACATGCTATTTGTTCTGCAAACGGAAGAATTAACTAAAATGAATATAAGTGAAGTAACCACCAATATGACAGATTATTATAACACCTCTATCACAATAATATAGGATAGATAGAAGCAAGCAGATCTCAGACTACTTTACATTAGAGTATTGGTGGACGATGACTTTATTTTGTCACAAGATGTGACATGCATCATCAAATACTACAGGCACGAAGAATTCAAACTATACCCGAAACGTGGATGCCGTGCCATACACATGAAATGCAGCAAATGATTCGTGTGGTGAGAATATTCTACCTGCATTTACAGATCAGGTTTATTCAATTTTCAAGAATGATCGAATTGTAGTTTCAATATAAATACAACCACAGAGTGACTCATCCGTGTATTCAATTGAATCGATTAATCGATTGTTTCATTTGGACCAGGTGTCTGCCCTAATAGGAAATACCGCGAATTAGGAAGTTAGAAAATCGAGGAACGTTTTCAAAAAGCAATGTTTTTCCTTCAAGGTACAAGAGAGAACTGACTTTATTAATTGAAATGTACAAGTAATTCGTGAGATAATAATGGTGTGATACAATTCATAGAAATGAAATACGAAACTGCTGAATCCGCTGATGGGAGTCAAACTCGTGTGTTCTTGAGGTGAATAACAGGAATATGGCAACGTATCTCGCGCCAGTGGAAGGTTAGTGAGCATTTCAACAATGATGATCCCAATCATCCATTTCTCTTCATATTCCACTGTATTTGACTCGGTAATCAAATAAAGATAAACAATGTCGTTGTGTGAGACAAAAAAGTATTGCTGGCTGGTGATTACTCAAAAACAAGTTCCCTAATAACACACTTATGTCCCATGGATATCCTTAGGACGTCCTGTCGGGACATTCAGGACGTTCATAGGACGTTCGAATTTGGTACCGTGGACGTCCATTGGACGTCTGTGGGACGCACAAATGTCCCACTTGAGGACCAACTAGGGACGTCCTAGAGGGATTTTTCTGGGACAACTATCGAATACCTAAACCCATAGGACAACATATCAGCAACGCTGAGGGATATTAATTAGATGTCCATAGGATGTCTCAGGAACGTACGAATTATTCTTGGATTTGAATTTTTCTGGGTCCCTCTAGGACCAGATCTTGCATAACTGATTAGGACATCCAGTTGAGTTGATGGTCCGTAGAAGGCCCCCAAAAAGTTTCCCAAGGATGTCCAATGGACTTACGTATAGGACATTGACGAATAGTACTTATAGCCTACGAGCAATCATTCGTCGGCGAGGTGTAAGTTAACGTTCTCGCAGGGAAATCATATGAATATATATTGAAAGAACCGACTGGGACGTCCATAAGACGTTATTTCTAGAACATTGGAAGAGTACAGTTCATGTACCAATTGGTTCATCCGACGGATATCCCTAAGGGACATTTCGATTGTTATTCGATCCTGAAAATATTAAGAGCGCCTGTGCAGAGATATTTGAAGGAATGTACCATCAGGGACATTGCATGGTTGTCTAGAAGAGACATTATATAAGATCTGAAGTCATGCCAGAATATGTATTACTCGGGACATCCGATGGATGTCCCTAAAGGAACGTTTAAAATCATATCCCATCAGGGAAATGCCAAGGACATCTTGCATGGACATTCTACAATATGTACCAGGTGGGACGTCTAAGGGATGCTATTTCTAGGACATTTGAAATGATGTATCAGCTGGGACATTCCTTGGACGTTCTTGCTCGGACATTGCATGAGATGTACGGGAGGGGACGTCCCAAGGATACTTATTTTTGGTTCGGGACATTCGGAAGTGAATTGTACCAGTACACCCTCTTCAGTTTCTAGGGGCTTAAGTTCAACTTCAGCTCTTAGAAGTAATAGTGTTGCCAACCTTTGTTTGTGTCAGTAATAGAAACGTCAATGTAAGAGCTAATTTTGCTATCAAAATGGACGACTTTTGTGTCGATTGCAGAAAAAATGGGTTTTTCATCACCTTGTAACTTGAAAACGGATGTCGTTACGAAAATTTTTCACTGAGCAAACACAACTTATTTTCCAATATTCTTCTTACCCTAGCAACAGTGAGGATGGGGCAGTAAGGATAGAGAATTTTTTTATGAATAATATGAAAATATGGAGGGTTCATACGTAAGTATTTTAAATCTGAAGGAAAATCCATAACGAATCGTATTATGAAAATTGGTGTGAAGATAGAGCACTCAAAATATGAACTGCTGAGCAAACTCTACTTTTTCTAGCTTTTGACAAACTATTGTGACTAGCTCATGATACTATAATGAAATTTGTCGTATGGAGAATACATATATTCAGGGTCAGAATAACAGCGACAAACCTCGTATACAGATTCCTCACCTCATTTTGAGGTGTAAAATTCCTATCAACCTACCTATGTCTTACGATTCGTCCTCTGTGAGATATACAGGTTGCCGAAATAGTTATAAGACAAATTCAGGTTTATATTGATTCATTCAAAAACTCGAGAATATGACATCTTACAATAAGATTGCACTTGTTTCGACCTGTTGAACAGGGTGTTCCATTTGAAAAAACAAAGTTGCTGGCAATGATCTGTTCACGACTGCTGGAGTAACAGGGGTGGCTTGATACCCTGTGTCAACCAGTATACCGAGTTCTTTTTTTTTTCTACAGGTGGTTCTAAAGAAATATGAACTTCAGTTTCGTACTTTTGACACCCTATTCCTTAAAATGAGGTAAGGAATCTGAATACTAGTTTTTCGGTATCATTCAGACAAACCCTATATTTTTGAATATGTCAAAATGAAAGTCCAATTCGGGAAAAAATCAATGTATTTTTGTGGAATAAATATTTATAAGAGTCTACCAAACAGAATGAAATCTATTAGGTTCCTCATAAAATTCAAGTGAGAACTGAAGAAATTCATTTTTTTTTAATTCAACTCTCTCCTTGTTTCAGTTAATCCTGGTTGAACTGATTGTCTTCCATTGAATTGCATATTTGATTCATTTATTATCTTTGTGTTATTGTTTTCCTCTATAAAAATTTTATGTTTCTTGGTATATCAATAAATGTTATTATCATCATTATTATCATAATCATCATTATTTATTTCAAATCATACTGTTTAATGTATATATACCTTGAATGTTGGTCGCCATCCAAGTGGTTTGATTAGGGCAGCATGGAATGTGCAGAAGTTGATGAGAGCGTAAGAAGCCAGATAAAAATTGGAAATCAGTGGAGCAATGGCATTGAGTTGAGCTGAAAAAGTGATCAAGTGAAGTACAAAAAAGCCCCAAACTACTCAAGTACTAGTACTCAACGAGCTCTATTCGAGAATGTGAACAAATCTGAAATATTCAGATTCTCAAGGCCTACTTCTGTTTCTTGAAGGGATCAAAATTTCAAAAACGACTATCAGGCAATTTTTTGCCGAAACTGTGACTAGCCCACTCGATTCAGGCATAGCTCAAATACCCCCCTACGAAATTAGAACGCAAAATATCATATACCCAATCAGCCAAAGTACGTCTTAAAGGCGTCTTTAAGACGTACATGTCGGGACATAAGTACGTCTTAAAGACGTACATATTACGCCCAAGAGACGTCTTCAAGACGTCTTTAAAACGTACATTTTCCACTAATATGTACGTCTTCAAGACGTCTTTTTTAGGTGTTTTTGGTCCATGACCTCAAATTGATCTTTCAAATTACGGAAAAATCACATAGTTTCAGTTAATTTTCACCTGTGCACTGAAGTTAGCAACAAGTGCAGACAAGCAAAAAAAGGGAAATAAACGACTTCATCAAACGGTAGACACAAGCGGTCACCCATTCAAGTACTAACCGCGCTCTTTGTTGCTTGACTTCGATGATATTATACCATATACACACTTCTTCTGTTACTCTGTTTCTTCTATATTTCACATAACAAGCTTCTACTTAGTTTAACATGTCCTTGTGTCTGTTTGTAATCAAAACGTGCAAGTTAAATTTGACTCACTTTAAATCGTCCGATTGATTTGAAATTTGGCAAGTAAATATTATTCCGGTGACAATTCGTTGTGATATTATTATTGAATGGAAAAAAACAGAATGGCGGATCCAATATGGCGGATGATTTTCTCATTGATTATGTTCCGATTCGAACCAAAATTCAATATTCAAGATGGCGAATCCAGTGTGGCATATGGCTTTCTGATTATGGTCTGATCTGATTCAAAATTGGCATATGAAGGATTTCGGGATCAGAGATTATAATTACTTTTGTCGAAAATGATAAATCCAAGATGTCGGCTTCAAAATGGCGGACGAGTTTCGTGATTATAGTCCGATTTTATTCAAAATTGATTACTATGGGACTTTTGGGGTCGGAAAATATGATTTTTTTGTGAAAATTCGAGAATCAAACACGAAGGCTCCAAAATGTCGGACGAAAAAATTCAAAAACATTACTTTTGTTGAAAATAAGAAAAAATTGAACAATTGAAAATAAAAAACGTGAAGAGATGACATTTTGTTTTTCTTCAGAAAATAACTTACATTATTGTTCTATAAGTCGAATTGACGTACTGGAATGTACGTCTTTAAGACGTCTTTCATACGACATGGGAGGAACGACGTGGATACGACCTGAAATGTACGTCTTAAAGACGTAAATTCGTGTACGTCTTCAAGATGTACATAGATTTACATCTTAAAGACGTACTTTATACGTCCCTGGACGTAAAGACGTAAGTAAGTCGTAAAATGTACGTCTTTAAGATGTCTGGTGCTGATTGGGTAGGGTGTCAGTTATTCGATGGCAAATTTTGATATTTTTGATTTTTCGATTCACCCCGTATCAAAATCTGAGAAATTGATATAACTGCTGAAGTAGTTATTCAATGGGGGAACACATCGAATACTTGGAGACGAAGTTTTATTGTTGTAACTTCTACAGGAATATCTCTCTAGGTCAACCAAAAATCAATAAAAATAAAGTTTAGGTACCCAATTTGGAAACTTGAGTGAACCTTTTTTCACACATTTCGTCACAGTCATCACATAGTTACTTTGGAGATTCTATCGATTGATAAAGAATTGGCGAATATAACACAAATAGAATGACAGACAAACACTCTCCTAAGACTGCAAGGAGATTTACTGATACTTCTTCTTCTTCTTCTTCTTCTTCTTCGAAGCACTGGTGGGCGGGTGAACCCCCTGCACGTGGGCCTCCTTTTTCGAGCCCATTGTGCGCCCACATGTTACGACATTCAGCTGGGTATGCCGACTGCCTTGGAGAAGTTCAGCAGCTTCCTCAGCTGAATCTCTTTTACGTCCTCTGGCCTCAAAATTATGTTGCCAAGGACAGCCCTCCTCTGATGCGTCAGTGCTGGACACTCAGTGAGGACATGTGATGACGTTTCGTCATCTTCCAGGCACCATCTGCAAAGGGGGTCATCCTTGATCCCAATAAGCTCTAGGTGCCTATTGAGGTGGTTGTGCCCCGTTAGGAGCCCCACTACCATTTTAAGGTTTCGCCTGTTTAGGAATAAAACCTCTTTTGCGAGCCTCTTCGAAGGTTCCTTTATGTGGAGCTTCGATTGTCTCATTCCTGGTGCGTCCTGACATATTTTGAGGAATTGATTTTGCAGCTGTTCCTCTATAGAGGACATTGCCAGGCTATTTGGTATTCCCGAGATTGGTTCCGGTCCGACCGAGGTCCGTCCTGAACCGATCTTTGCCAGTCTGTCTGCCTCCTCGTTTCCGGGTATTCCCGAATGTTCCGGGACCCACATGAGACTAACTTTTCTTGATTTTGCCAGGTTTTCCAAGGCTTTTCTGCACTCGGACAGCAGATTGGATGTGATCCTATTGGATTGCAAAGCCAGTATTACTGATACTTAAAGTGATCATAATAATATACCGATTTTGGCGGAATGGAAGGAAAGTTTGAGATGACAATAGAAATTGTTATGTATAGAGAATATCTCATCGAATAAGTTATCATTATTTATATTGCCAGGAAAAAAATTATTGGACACTAATGAATAGTTTGTGAACTTCAATTTCATTGATTTTTAGTTGACCAAGAGAGATCTTCCTGTAGAAGTCACAATGATGAAACTTCATTATGTTAGTATCCGATGTGTTTCTCCATTGAATGACTACTTCACCGGCTATATAAACTCCTTACATTTTGACACAGGGTGAATCAAAAAATCAAAAATATCCAAATTTGTCACTGAATAACCAACACCCTATATGAGATTTTGCGTTCAAATTTCGTATGGGGGTATTTCAGCTATGCCTGGATCGAATAGGCTAGTCACAGTTTCGACAAAAAATTGCCTAATAGTCGATTTTGAAATTTTGATCCCTTCAACAAGCAAAAGTAGGCCTTGAGAAAATGAATATTTCAAATTTGTTGACATTCTCGAATAGAGCTCGTTGAGTACTATATCATGGACTTCTTGTTTTTGTAAATTGGCCAACGGGTTCCAAATTAAAAGGGTGTTGCGGGTTGTAATCGCACACACTGTATATTAATTTTTTCGGACACCATCTGTTTTATGATGATAAAAATCTGCACAGGTATGTGTCAGGTGATCCTGATCCAGAATCCATCAGAACTTTTTGAGTGAAGAATTATCTTGACAGAAACAATGCTTCAAGAAGTGATTACCTATGAGAACGAAGGCCGTAGATACCACGAACGTCAGCACGTACCCCCTGTAGGGCTCCCCGTGTTTTCCGTAGCCCTTCGAAAAGTAAATCAGCCCCGGATAGATCTTGTCGATGCCCAGGGCTTGGATCAGTCTCGGCACTGAGAGAAGGTTCGTCAGGGCCGTACTGAGGGTGGCTGCGAAGCATCCGGCGTAGATCAGTGGCCACCAGCTCGACATGATTTGCATCATCTGGAAAAAAGCATTCGGAATAGGTGATCTTGAAAGTTCGGCGCAGGTGGCGCTGGTGAGATTTGATACCCAAGAGGCACAATAGATCTTTACTAAACTAGTTATAGTTATTGTTTTATTTTGTGTAGCGATGGGATTTCGCTTAAACAGATAGACAGGTTTTCCCTGAAAAATCTACCACATATTCCGCAGACGACAACAATTCGATACAGGCAAAATTACTTCAGTACAAAGTGGCTCAGTTCGGGCACTAGACGGCTCTGTAGTGTCAATTTTCAAATCGTTTCCGCTTTATAACTCTCGATTTCACTCAAATTTGTTACATTGAAATATGAAAGAATTGATATATAATTATATAAAAAAATACATATTGAGAATTCACATTCTCTTTCTGATGAGAATATCAATTCTTTCTCGGAGTCTTCAGCAGAAAACATCTTTTTTCCTGGCTATATTCCACGACGAACATTGAATTATATCTATCAACCATACACGATAAGAATTTGGAAACAATGTCTTCTGAAGTTGATAATGATAATAATAATAAGAATCTTCTCTTCTCGGATTCTTCAACAGAAAACATCTACTTTCCTGGCTATATTTCACGACGAATATTGAATTATATCTATCAACCATACACAACAACAATTTGAAAACAATGTCTTCTGAAGTTAATGATAATAATAATGAATTCTTTTTCTCGGATTCTCCAATGGAAAACATCTACTTTCCTGGCTATACAAACACTAAAACTGAAACTAAAAACTAAAATCAAACTTCAAAATTATAAACTCTAGTTTAAAACGTTGATTTATATACAGGGTGTCCGGAGATAAAACCGTCAAAACTCATGGGGTTATAGGGACTGTCAATATGATTGCAGAATGCCATAAACAAATGTCCATAACGGCTTCGTTACTGAGATACAGAGTGATTTGTGGATTTTGACAAAAAATTCAATCCGCCATATAAAATACAGGGATAAGCCGATTGGATTCAAATTTGGTACACGAATTACACTGAAAAGCATCAACAAGTAGCCCTTCAATCGAAACCAATATCAGGACCGGAATAATATTTTTCCCCTATGTTGAGTTATTGTTAGGATAACTCACCCTGTATCATAATAACCAAAAATTTCAACTCAGATTCGCAATTTACGGTGAAAATTGTATAGGAATTTGTTGAAAAATCTCCTGGCACCATCTTAGTTATTCCGTAATTAATTATCATTTTGATTTTTTTCATTGAAAAATCAACCATTGTCGGATAAAGTACGTATATTTACGAAACCATGACATGAATGTCGTTATTTTCTTCGATCAGTTCATAAATCGGAGTAAAATGAAATATTCTCATAACCCGAAAAAACTGAAGAATTAATGCGTATCAGGACTGGAATGAGTGTTTTGTTTGGTCATGTTAGCTGACCTAGTACATCAATAGTTATCAACTATCTGATCGTAGATTCGGAATCTAAAAAAATCGTATAAGGACCTGTTTAAGAAGGATAACAGTGAAGTTTTCGTGAATTATATTCGCTCACTAATGAATTTGAATTTGTGAGAATACTACACAACTTACAATAACTGTTTGTAATGAACATAACAAAAGCAACGAATTCGTGAAAAACTTTCACTAACCAGTATTACAAAACATTTTCGAAGTGGAGCCCTCCAACATCAATACATTTTTGAGACCGTAATATTAGATGATTCACTGACTGGCGAATTATTTGAGGGTTATTTCTAACACTAACACATGCAGCAGTAATTTCCCATAAAAAATGTCTTCATTATGAACTTCTTACTTTAAATGACCTCATAAAAAATAATCTAGCTGAGTTAGATCAGGGGATAGCGGTGGCCAATTTACTGAACCTCCACGGCCAATCCATCTATTGGGGTAATTGGCATCGAGATGGTTTCTGAGTGTAACTGAAGAGAGAGGTCTAGCACCATCATGCTGAAACCATATACCTCAGGTATTTACACCTTGCAATAGATCCGGTCAAGTATTGACCAGGAAATCTAGGTAAACATCACCATAGTTAATGCCCAAACACAAATAGAATATCTGCGTATTCCTCGTAAGTGAAATGAAACGGCATCATAAGCACACTCTCAGAACTATAGTTTGATCCTGAAAACACTGGAATAATGAATGAACACCAATAAAACAAACGCTGATGATAGCTGAACAATGGTTTTCCATAATGAAATTCTGAATTTGACACAAGCCTAGTACACAAACATTATAAGGTACTGATACGGATTTATTATTTGAAAGTTCAATCCGATCATTTTTCAACAAGTTTTCAACTTTTCTCAGTGCATTTCGAATTTGCGATCAGATCATTGTTATACTAGATCATCAATTCTTACAGGAATATAAGCATAGAAAACCGCATTCCAGTCCTGATACGAATTTATTTTTCAGTTTTTTCGGGTAATGAGAGTATTTTATTTTACTACGATTTACGGACTGATTGGAGAAAATAACGATACTCATGTTATGGTTTCGTTTATATTTATTATATTACCAATTTTGATAGTACTTCATCCGACAATAATTGAATTTTGAGAGAAAAAAATTAAAATAATAATTAATAACGGAATAACTAAGATAGTGCCAAGATATTTTTCAACAAATTCCTATACAATTTTTACCGTAGATGTCGAATCTTTCATTCATTCATTCATTCATTTATTTATACTGCTAAAACAACAGGCTTCAGCCCAATTACAGAATAACAGTTTTATCACATACAGTACACATACAGTACACACTTGAAATTACTTCCGAAATTACCTAAAAAAATTAAAAACAAAGAAAGATTCACAACACAGTCCACTAACACGGTCACGTTAATTATTATAAAAAGTGGAAAATATACAATTAAGTAGAAAATAATTAATAATTAGCAACAGTGCCTTTTATTCTGCTACTACTAGAAATGAAAATGTCAGTATCCCAGCAGTTAATATGCTCATTTACAGATTTCTGGCATCTTACAAAAGGTGAGCAGGATGACACATCTATATAAAAAATATGATTTCGCTTACGTAATCTTACTTCAGGTACATGTAGTTTTATTGCAAAGAGTAAATCAGGTACATTAAGCTTATCATTAACTATGTCTGATACAAATAGCACATCCGCGATATTTCTCCGGAGCTGTAGTGTGTTTTGATTCAATTCTGATAGTTGAGTTTTGTATGAAATCATTAAAGTGGATACTCGATATTTCCTGTAATAAAGACTCCTCATGAACTTTTTTTGTACCTTCTCAATCATTTCTGAATGAACAACGGTATGTGGATTCCAGATGACTGAAGCATATTCTAATTTTGGTCTTACGAAGGCATTGTATAAAAGTATTGCGATATTAGAGTTAAACTGGTATGAATTCCTTAGAACAAAACTTAAATTTCTCAGGCTATCATTTACAATTTTTGCAATATGTGTATTAAAGCTAAATTTTCTATCAAAAACTACTCCTAGATCCTTGAAGTTTTCTACTTTTTCCAATTTAGTTTCATTCACCCAGTATTCTGTCTCAATAGGATTTTTCTTACGGCTGAATGATATATATTTACATTTGTTCTCATTTAATGACAGGTCGTTCAGCTCACAGAAAGTGGCAATCCTATTGAGATCTTGTTGAAGTAAAAGTCTGTCACTGTCGTCCCTGATTACTCTGTATAGCTTCAGGTCATCAGCATAAAGTAAGTATTTTGATGTTATATATTCACCGATATCGTTCACAAACAAAATAAATAGTAATGGACCTAGTATGGACCCTTGGGGTACACCTGATGGTGCAGTGAATGCTTCTGATTTTTCTTTATTGAATTGAACAAATTGGGATCTATCAGACAGGTATGACCAGACTAATGATATGAGATTCTCATGTATAGAGAGTTTTCTAAGTTTATTTACTAATGTTTTATGATTCACTTTATCAAAAGCCTTTGTCAAATCAGTGTAAATGGTATCCACTTGCATGCCATGGTCAATAGCAAGTGCTAAGTCATGAATCTGAGTTGAAATTTTTTGTTATTATTATACAGGGTGAGTTATTCTCACAATAACTCAATATAGGGAAAAAATATCATTCCGGTCCTGATATTAGTTTCGATCAAAGGGCTACTTGTTGATGCTTTTCAGTGTAATTCGTGTACCAAATTTGAATTTAATCGGTAAATTCCTGTATTCGATATGGCGGATTGAATTTTTTGTCAAAATCCACAAATCACTCTGTATGTCAATAATGAAGCGGTTTTGGACATTGGTTTATGGCATTTTGCAATCATATTGACAGTCCCTATAACCCCACAAGTCTTGTCGGTTTTATCTCCGGACACCCTGTATATAACTTTTTTAATCACGAATTATGAAACTCCTGCACGCAGTGAATTGATTTCTCTACTAAATACAGTTTCAACATTTTTGTGAATATTCTGACGGTCACCCAACTTTCCAGTTCTATAGGCAATATATTGAACAATCGAAGAGCTGTTGAGGTAGGTGAGTTATATGATAATATATTTTTGCAATAGGGTATGCGAAAATCCTTTTTCTGTCTTGTATTGAAGGACTGAATATTACCATTATTCAAAAATTCGTTGTGGTTTGCAAATGCATAAACCCATAATTCTAATATATATATATATAGATCATTAACATCATTATTGAACATTTTCGAAGAAGGTTGAGGATTTATATTATCCTCCAGATAAAAATATGTATATGCATATAATATCATTCTGAATATTCGATAGAAAACAACTACTTTTCTGGGTACTGCCACGTAGAATACTGAATTAAATCTGTTGAACATCCAAAAGGAGAGCATGAAAAATATGAATCCTCTGAATTTGAGAATTATCAATCTCTTAAATTTGATCAATGATATGAATGTATTATGATATAAAAATTAAACTCACCAATATGTCCAGTATTGAAATGAAAATTGAAATGTATAGGAGAAGTATACTTGCATGAACTCTACTAACTACGTAACTAGGTTGTCATCTAGAACGATAATGGTGTAACTATTACACTCTACATGGTATTACAAATATCATGAAAAAAACACGCTGTAATTGCTACACCTGGTATGTGTGGAAAAGGGTTTTTTATGCGAATACAGTTTGCACACCAATTTTCATTAGAAATTAAAATGTCATTCTAAACAAAAAACCTTCAAGTCGAACGAGTAGTTTTGACGGAAATATTACCTGAACTCTTGGCTACTTTTTGGTGATGCATTAATTTCTTGGAGAAGTGTATTTATACGAGTACTTGGTGTAAGACACTGCCGTGTGTCTGGATTTAAAAACATTGTGGAAAGTGATACGAAGGAAAGAAAATTTCAAATTTTGGTGACGGAACATTTCAAATTTTGATGGCTGAACATCGTGAACCGTTATATTTAAGAAAAACAGAGTCGCTCTTTCAGGGAGATCCTGATCAGGATAATGTAATAAAACGAATGAATTATGCAATTTTCATCGATCCTTGATAAATCTACTATGTTTCAATTCAATTCGACATCTTGATGTTGGTCCGAATCACGTTCGAAGATTATGTTTATACAAGCATACTAATTTATAAAAGGAAGAAGGAAAGCTCAATCAAGGAGACGTCTTTAGACATATTAGACATATTATGAAAAGCCAAAAGTTGGCCTACATAGAGGTGAGACATTATTTAAAATTGGATGCCGATGTCTATGATCTTAATATCGTGGTAATATTGGTGAAGAGAGGGGTTGAGAATGAACGAGTTTTCATGAAATATTAAGTGCCCCGTACCCTAGGAACGAGCACTTATAGAACCAAATATCAAGTCCCAGAAGGCAAACTTGACGAACACTCAAAGAGTGCTCATATAGAAACCATATTGGGTTGCTAACAGGAAAATACCAAAGGGTTCTGTAATCACGAGGAAGCGCACTGAAATTCCAAGAATCTATTAAAATTGATGGGGTCAAAAGTCAAAAACGTGATAAATCCAACTTAGGGTTAGAAAAACGGGAATAAATTAATAAATGGCATGAGTCACTGTCGTAAATGACACGATATTATGACAAGTGGCATAGGACACAAAACTAGAGCGAATTGAACACTGGAATGACCGTGAAGTACAGTAAAAGACTGCGACACAATTGAAGTTTTATGCAATAAGTTTAAGGTTCAAGATTCAAGATATAAGTAATAAAAATAGAAAACATGATGCAAAACCATATTGAAATTTACAAGCTGGAATTCCAACAATACGATTATTCGATTATTATGTCAGTATAATCTAAATTATTATAATCATGGAAATGTCCATTGCTCTCATACTCTTCCAACAACACCTCAATCAACGACTTTTTCTTCAAATTCACGATGATGTGACAGAAATATATTTCCGTATAAAAGAATTGCTGTGATTGGTTGGGTTTCTGAATTTTAAATCATAAAAACCATCACGTACGTATTTTACAACATGAAACTTATTGCCTAATTCCTATATTTTTGTTATGTCGTTCGCTACAAGGACCTGTGTGTTCATTTTATAATACTCATATATTAGATTATAAAACGTGACACTAGTAACATAAAACTTCAATTGTGTCGCAGCATTTAGAAAACATACCAAGCTAATAAAAGCGTGGAAATAAAATAACAAATGTTACCTTTCTACGCTTATATAGGTTAGCGTCTTACCTGGTAGCTGTTGAAGAGTCCATAGCTGCAATTATGGCGAAGCGCACATTCAGCCACTGTTCCATTCGCCAAATCTGAAACGAAACCACTGGCATCTCTGAGAGCAGCGCCTCCGGCAAATATAACGAAAATCGCGTACGATATCATCGACATCACTAGGGCGAGGAATGTGCCCTTTGGTATGGCCGAAGCTGGGTCCTGCAAAAGTCAACAACGAGTTAACACTTTCGCCGCCATGAGTATATTTTGATTCTTTTTTTTTGTCGGCCAAAATTGAGTTTTGATGCAAAACTATCCAATCAACATTTCTGAGTTTTGGTGTACAGGGTTATCCATCAAGAAGGCCCACCCCTATATATTCACCCTATTTTTCTTTCGAGAAAAAAATCAATGTGCGGAAGTTGAATGCAGTAAAGAGGCCTTTCCATAGCCCTTATCAAAAGTTTTACAGGGTGATCCCTGGAAGCGTGACAAACAACAAATTATTTTTTCAATGGAACACACTGTTTTTCATATTTTTTTCGGAATCTGTGATTTTTTTAACAAAAGTCAGCGCATTCATGAACATACGATGAATTTCCTGAAAAAGAAAACGAATTCATCATACGCCAACCATATATTAGAAGAAAACCATAGTTTCGATGATAATTTCGAAATTTCATACACGTAGAAAATGAAGGAATGCAACTCAATCATTTTGAATCATTAGGAATCAACCATAGATCTTCAACAATCTCAAATATTTTGACATTTCACCTAACGATCAATTAAACCTCAATAGTTCACCACTGTTGAATTGATTTTCTTAGTAGATAATAATATTTTGCTATCAACCCTCTCAAGTTAATCCGGTACACCGTATTCTAATGTAGATATTGTGCCTAATTTCCGAAAATGAAGTTTTATCGAAACTGTCCACATGTAACTAATCTTTCAAGTTGGGAAAGTAGAATATATAATAGTTGAACAAGCCAAGGTTGGTTTAGTTCATTGTTCGAGTATATCACCTGACGAAGCTACTGGTTGGCGAAACATGTGTGTTTTTTGTCAGCACATCCATTCGTAGGCAGAGCTTTGTAATTCTTTGCCAATGGAAGTATTTCCAGAAACTTATAACCTCCAAAAGTTTAAAAATTGTTCCAATACCTACATCTTTTTCTTTTCCACCCTAAATACACGGATGATGTTCTTCCAACATTATAGGAATTTCCGTTCGTGCGCTTCAAGAGAGGAAAAAAAACTCCAAATTACCTTCAGATCTCCAGATATATTCGCACCAGCTTGAATACCAGTCACCGAGGGAAAGAATATCGCGAATACCTGGAAGAAATCGTAAGTAACGCCTTCTTGTTTTCTGTACATTGGTCCCCAGTTTTCTGCAAAAACAGTAGCTGAAAAAAATAAGATAAATATACTAGGTGAGTTAATACATGACTATTCAATTCGCAACAAGCAATCCATTTCATTTCGTATTGTGAAATACTGAGTATAGTAAATTCTTAGATACCTACTATCTCTAGATTTCTTGAATTTTTCATTCTATAAATGAAAAAATAAAGCATTATTCGATTTTTCTTTCTGCACAGAGAACTGGTAGGTAGTTAATACCAAACGTTCAGTAAAATAGGCGCCAATTACAACATTCATCAAAAAATACCACAACAAAATTGTATCATACTATTGTGTAGTGGTAATATTTGATATATAGTATAGCATTTCACAATTTTGTAGTGATATTATAAGATGAATGTAGAGACTGGCGCCTATTTTACAAAACGTTTGGTATTTCCTACCGACTATTTTTTCCAGTGTGAAGGCAGATCAGATGATTTGCTCCGAAATGTCGAATCTACAGATTATAGACGCGGTTCAACCATACATTTGTTAAATACACTTCATAGATATTTTTGAATCAATTAGGCCAATTAAATGTCATGAAACTATCAGAAGGGCTTCAAAATTACAACTCTCGTATGTATCAACAAATGTTTTTGTTTGTTTCGTTAAAAATCATGGATCAAAAAATGCAGTCCAGAAATAACTTCCAGTATCGATTCTCAAAGTTATAACAGTTGATTCTGGGACACCCTGTATAGTCAAATGTACGTGATCTTTCCACACATAAAGGCTTCAGCATTCAAACATACACTGATTCTCTTGGATTCCATCCACAGACGAGCCACTTGCCTGGTGGGTTATGCCACACTCACTAACTCTTCGACATCATCGGTGCACCGTAGGAAAGTCGGAAAGTCTATAGATACTGTCACTGGAAATGATCTTCAGGGATCATGCCATCACCAACAATACCAATACTAATACTACAATACAACAATAAGCTCCGCCTAAGGAAGGAAAAATACAATCTATAACTATACCTCTACCTCTAGTACCTCTTCTTCCTATCCTCCCTAGGCATACACAATGTTCCACAAACATGATAAGGATTCCCTCGCGTGTGCTTCAAAAGATAAAAAAATCTTGGGAAACGACATATCAAAACTGAGCATATGAAGTTCTTGTATCATTTTCACCTGTCCTACTCACTTCTTAGCTTTGGCCGTATAGTAGAGTTTGGCATAGTTTTTGAGTAATTTTCTGGGTAATGTCATGAAAACCATATTTCATTATCCTATGTAGATTTTCTCGCATATTATCTATAAAGGGTAAACAGTTGGCTCAATGCCCTATTTAAATTGAACAACATGTTTACCATATTCCATCATCCTTCCTTTATTGATTCTTGAAGGAAAAAATTCATCATAGTTTTATGAACAAGGACGCTCCCTTGTTTGAATCATTTTATCATCCAAGGAAACATATAATTATTGAGCCCTCAGCAGGCGTTACTTCGAGAATAAACAGAATGTTGGAAAACCATGATACACGACAGGGTGAGACAGGGTAACAGAAAATATTTTAGCAATTCTAATTTTCTCGCTACTCCATTTCACAATATATTTTGAAAGAAATGGGGAGCCGAGTATTACCTCAAAGTCTTTCAATCCTCCATACGATACCAGAATCTCTGACAAAAATATTATTTGTAAAGCACCCCTCCTTCACTTTGTTCATGGTTACAGTCACAGAAAAGATATAACAGCTCGCAAAAAATGACAGTTACAAGTACAAGTCTGAAACACTTGATCACTCCTTTCCTCCGAAAATCACAGTAGCATTTGTGTAGCAGCTTTTGCGATGGATCTGACATGATTTTTCCATGGAAGAGTATTGCTGATGGAAATACCGACGATATATGTACCAGGTGTACCACTAAGAAAGGACGCCGGCTGCATCTCGGAAACTATTTGCCGCACAGGTTTCGAAAAAAAATATTCATGATGAAAGTGGCCAAGAAAAATTTCTGGAAATTATTTTCAAGTTTCCAGGACAGCCGCTAGAGGCCATAATTGCATTGGTCAACTTATGAAACGGGTTTTTATGAAAATGTGATATATCAAGACATATCAGAAACACTTTTTCCATGTTCTCGAGTAGATTTCCAATCATTTCGATAAGAAAAAAAAAAGCGCTAGCTCTTTGAATAAAAGAGGGAGGAAAGGATGAATAGTACTCTGGAAAAACTCTTATGACTACAGTTTGGTGTAACGGAATTAGGCGATCTTGGTCTCATTATGAGTTTTTTCAGATCTTCCCGATAAATCACGAATCAAGTCGATTTAAATCCCGTGGTGGCCGCTAGATGGCATCTTTTGAAACATCAGCAGATTTGCCATTTTTTTCGAGAATTCCGAATGGAACCATATATTTTTCCTGCAATGATATAAAATTAAAGTGAACGAGAAGAAAAATGGTGAAAACCACGAGTTGATACCTCTTGAAGAACCAGAGAAATACTCGGATAATAATAATAAAATTTAAACTGTTAGCATGTCAAATGCCTCCTCATTCGTTATCGGCATTTTGACAAATAGGCAATCCACAGTGAAAACTTTCAATGGAACTTCAATTATATTTTGACGTTTCTTTCATTCAAAGCCAACTAGCCTTTTCTCATTCCTGAGCCTATACTCACTACTTACATTTCAATTAGCTATGTCATTGTCATTACTAATAGTCTCCTTCACTATTGTGAGATATAACAGCAGTTTGTGGAACCAAAATGAATGAATTATTGAAATCATAATTTCATAGATATACAGGATATTTCTGATGACGATCATTAAAGTTAGATTCCTGTGGTGAATATTTTCATAATATTATTTCGAGTATTTCACCGGTCCCTCAAAAGGCATCAATTCGCGGTTTTCACCATTTTTCTTCTTGATTGCTCTACTTGCGTATTAGGGAAAAATAAATATATGGTTCTATTTGAAATTTTCGAAAAAAATGGAAAATTGTCTGATTTTTCAAACGATGCCATCTAGCGGCCACCACAGGAATCAAATCGACCCGATTAATGATTCATCTGGAAGAACCAAACAAACCCTTCATAATGAGACCAAGATCGTTGAACTGTAGTAATGGGAGTTTTTTCAAAGTACTATTCATCGTTCCCTCCCTCTTTTATTTAAAGAGCTAGAGCAATTTTTTTGATCGAAATGATTAAAAATCTACTCGAGAACATGGACAAAGTGTTTCTGATATGTCTTATATATCAAATTTTAATAAAAACCAGTTTTTTAAGTTGGCCAATGCAATTACGCCCTCCAGGGCCTGTCCTGATAACTTGAGAATAATTTCCAGAGATTTCTCTTGGCCACTTTCATCATTCATATTTTTTCTTCGAAACCTGTGCGGCAAATAGTTTCCGAGATACAGCCGGCGTTCTTTCTTAGTGGTACACCCGGTATAGTGGACTTGGTGGAAATGAGGGTACCACACATTGAGATATCGAACACAATGAGTTCCGCCTTTCTAGAGAAAATAAAGGCTTGAGTTTTGGTGGCGTTGAATATTCAACAAGGTTCAACTACGAAATAGCCACAATGCTGAAAGTGGAATGAAATGTGGAAGAAATACAAAAAGTTCGAAGTCATTTCCACACAATGTTTATAAAATAAACAACAATGTTAGATTTCGAGAAAGAAACCACTACTTTCCTAGCTAATGCCACGCAGAAAATCCTCTCGAAATCTATGCATCGACTCGTATAAACGAATACTGATACAAGGGATTCTTTCCTGAATGCTTATTGATATATCGATTTAGCCAGGCCACGCTTGATACCTACAGACCGGTTTCGAGCTCTTCGACTCTCATGAGTGAAGGGCTGTCTCCAGCTAGCAGTCCTTAGACCGCCGACTTAGCGTTGCCAAGCCAAATGAAAGTCAAGTAGGCATTTTATTCCCCCAGAGGCGTCCTCCATAGACAATATGAAAGCAACGCCATCTGAGTGGAAAAGAAGGAAAGAATCACTCCAAAACTGAAATTGTCATTCGATAGTGGCTGGTTGCCCGACTGGCATAATTTTAACTACGGAATAGCCACAATGCTCAAAGTGGAAGTGAAAATGTTAAATAAATACTAAGAGCTCGAAGACATTTCCACAAGTGATTCTTTCCTGAATGCCTATTGATTTGGATTTAGCCAGGCCACGCTAGACACCTACAGACCGGTTTCGAGCTGTTTGACTCTCATCAGTGCAGTATGATGAATAGTTCTAGACCTCTTGGTTCATCCCCCTAGGAGGGGTAGAAGTTACCCTTTGAAAAATCGAAAAGACACATCAATTCCATTTCTGAGGAAGACACTTGAAATGCATATGTTCAGCCCTGTTAGTTCAACCCCCTAGGAGGTTAGAACCTTATATGAAAAAGAAGGTCAAGATGCACATAATTTTGAAGGGCGTTCAAGTCTCTTTTCAACTATACCCTAATTTTTCATTTCCTGATAAGTATGTTTCGAAAAATGCCGTTTTGAACTTACAGAAGTAATTAGAACATGCCTCCACTGATATCTCGACTGATAAGCATGGTTTTCAGGTTGGTTTTATTGTATTCACCCTTTCAGTTATGGTAGGAAGATTTTGATTGCATTTCAGTGCAGGCATGTTCTAATTACTCCTGAAAGTTTAGAACGTCATTTCTTGGAACCTGCTTATCAAAAAATCATAAACTAGGGTACTGTTGAAAAGAGGATTGAACTAATGCGCATCTGGACACCCTCTTCATATGAGGATCTAAGGGTTACATCTACCTCTTCCCAGAGGGCTAAAGAAAAGATATCCATTCAAAGTATCCTCCTTTACATTGAAATTGACATATCTTCTCGATTTTTTATTTTATTCACCTAAAGAAATATATTAAGGATGGGAAGTTCTTCTTTTTTTTTCAATCAACTCGGACATTTCTTGATGGGAATCCATGGCAAATGTAAAAATATCACAAACGATAAAATTTCCACAAAATTCTCAAACACACGACATATTTCGCTAACACAGTAGCTTCGTCAGGTGATTTGAGATTTTAAGGGTTAAATCTACCCCTCCTAGAGGGTGAAACCAAGAGGGCTGGAAATATTCATTTCAAGTGTTCCCCTTGAAAATAAAATTGACCTGACTTCTCGATTCTCCATATTACTTACTGGAAGGAAGATATCGATGGTGGAAAGTTTTGAAAATATCACCCTGTACATGGGTAAATATACTCACCATTGAATCCAACGAAACCTTTAGCCTTCTGCAAGTCATCAGTGGGTCCAATGATGGTCCCGACCATGAAATCTATCATGGCTCCCACAATGGCGGCTATTAGGAAATTTTGAGCTTTCGATTCCCATTCCATGCCGATAGCGCAAATCAGGATCATGACGAGAAGGGCCACCGTACCTGAAAATTTCAAGGTCAGCAGCTGATTCAGAGTCATGGAAAAACAACGCGATGAGCATATAGAAACGAATCCTATGAAAATCATGCCAATCAACAAACGGCTATTCGATGAATATCCATTTAGGGTCGTATTCGGGATATCCAGAGAACATTCACTAGATGTATATTTCATGGACGTCCAATGGATGTTCCGAGTGGAAGAAGCCAAACTTTTATAAGATATCCTTCAGGAATATTCATCAGATATATTTGAGGCATATTTATGACATATAGTTTCGAATTTCTACAATATAATGTCAATGTTCAGGGATGTCCACGAGATAGTCCACATATTATATTATATCAACAAGCTATATTTCAGGGATATCGCATTTGGTTATCATGTAAAGTTCCCCAGAACATTAGTGGAATAAAACCAAGAGGGTAACGAAACAAATAAACCTATTCAAATTTTAAGAATTGAATGTAAAAATTATTATATTCTGGATATTGAACTGAATGAGAATTATAACACAAAAAACAAGAATACATTCGGAAAGGATGGAATATTATGGAATATCTTCATCGAATTTGAAAATAAATTGAAACCAATCATAACTGATATCACTTCTTAGAGAATGACAATCTTAGGAAACAAAATTATGGAGAATGAAAAAAACTATATGCTCTTCAGTTTTTTGAAATGACATCGATGAATGTCATGTCAATTAAGATTTGCTTCTGATATTTCATGTTTATATCCGTAGGATATTATTTTTCTAAAACTCTTCATGAAAAGATTTAATTTTGTGATAGAGTATATACGTTTAGCGAATACGTGTTTTCCGTCGCAAGGAGGGGAATAATTCTCACAATGTGAACTTTCGTTTTCAGTGACGAATATTAAATTAGTGCCTTTTGTTACCTGTCAATAGAGATGAAATGTCAAACTTTTTCCTCTCCAGCGTTGAAGAAAACGTATTGTGTTTCACCAATCGAAAATATATTTTGATATTTTCCGTTAACTGTTCACTCGATTCATGAAATGTTACTTTCGTCACCCGTGAAACAATATACCTACTATTAACGGATACATATTTCGAAATGACATATGAATATTACATGGATGTCCAGGAACAAAACTCAAGATTAGATTTGTTCCAAAAAGATACATCATTTGTACAATACATACAGAGTAATGCACATAACAACTTTTGATTTTCAAATGGGACACCCTGTATTGTATTCCATAATCGGTTAGGGATTGTCATAACGAATTCATCGATACTGGGTTTGATAGGATTATTTCAAACGATTACGCAGATATTCGTGTTATAAGTTTCCATATGCTCAAGACAAAGAAAGAAATTTTGATATTGCGAAGTCACACCCATTGAGGCATTGAGCATATAGAAACTTCGAACGCAAATATCTTTGTGATCGTTTGAAATAATCCTATCAAACCCAGTATCGTTGAATTCGTCATGATAATCCCTAACCGATCATGGAATACAATCATTTAAAAATCAGAAATTGGGGTCGTTTCCGGTGAATTTGAAAGTGATAGAAGATAAATTGTTTCATCAATTATTGAGCAGTTTTGTATACTTGCCACCCACCAATTTTCAAAACCCTATCTAGAATAATTCAAAAGTTACAATCCTGGTCGTTTTTTGGGCACTTCTCTGTATACAAAAAAAAAAACACATGGATAATGTAAATTCAGCTTGATATTCATATTATTTATGACTACTTCTTATACCCAATGAATGGGTATGTATGTAGGATATTCTCCAGAGGATATAATATGTTTCGACTCCATCGACTAATATACCATGGATATATCCCAAGTCCAAGAAAAAGATACGAGTACTCTTCAGTAAGGCAATATTTTTTGTACGAAAATGTTTTTACAGAAATAAAAATATAGATTTTGAACAGTTATTCTTGTATTTATATCAATTTATGTTTCCTTTGGTTACCTCAAGGCTAGACGGAGGGCTATATATATATCCCTAACAACACGGGATCTTGCTGGTACATCCCACCAAGGTCCTACAAATGTCCCAATGTTTCAGACTTAGGTGCGATATCCCAGAGATGTTTCTCTTGGGACATCCATCAGATGTTTTCATTGGATGTTCTAGAAACATCCCATTTGATCTTTTTTTTATGAACAATATCATGGTTCCATATTCGTTAATGATGATTGACATGATTGAATAGTTCAAACAACTGTGTCATTTGAAACATTGAAGAGTTGATAAAAAATGGAAATCAAAACTGTATTCGTACTCATATACTCATACCTATACCAAAGCCGGCTGATTTCATCGATAACAAATTGGAATAATCATACTAAATATTCCTCAATAGGATTACCAAAGTACCTGCTTAACTTCCTGAACCATGTAATGAACAACAAAATTGAAATATATCTCTCCAGCATATTTACTGCTGAAGTTATTTGCTATACCAGCCGATAGATGGCGGTACAACTACGTTGCTAAGAGTTACTAACAGCAGTCGGCCCAGCGCCAACAAATATGAGCCTCAAACAACTGCGTTACCATCTTCCATTAGTTATTGGACCGCACCGACCTTATATTTTCGGATTCGGATTGTTACTTTTATATCTCGAAATAGCTAGGTCGTCCATTTTCAGGATTTCAGATTGAAAATAATTCATACCGTGCCATCCATTACTGTCATCAAACAAAAAACATTCTAGAACTTTCTTCAAGATATTCCATATCAAGTACCCTGAATGTCTCTGGTACATCCCGTAACATCCCACAAACATTCTGATGGGATGTTTATAGCAAATGCTGACAAGGGTGTTGCCAGCAACATCCCAAGAATGTCCCAAGAAAAATAGGGATTTTCCAGAGATGGTCCTATCATCTCATATATGTATGTTTCTACGACGTCTTACAGATGTTATTGTGTTATTAGGGATCCATAAATTATCTTCTAAAGATTGTCTTATTTGATTCCATCATTGTATATCTCATGAATATTCATCTGAAGCCTAGGAAGAAGGAAACTGTAAGAATATTTATCAAAAGATCATAATTTTGTATGCAAACGTTAGAAAACAAGAAGAAAATATTCCAAATATCGATTTTCTAATTGATATCACCGTATTTAATATGAACTTTTCGTATGCTTCGGATATCTTGTGGCTATACCCATAAAATATCAACTGAAGGATATTCATCACAGACCCTTGATGGATATCTTATGAATGTCCATTTGAAGTCTATAGGAATATCCTGACCAGAATTAGACATGAAACGGATACCTCATGCTATGTGGAAAGTCTTCGACATAGATAAAGAGGCATTTATACATTCACACTGTATCTGTCGCATATTAAACAAACAACATAGAACAAATCGTTGAAGAAAAAATTGATATATTTGTTTCAACTCACCTATTATCCTAGTGTCATGAACATCTCCGTCAATGATTTGAAGATTATATAGTTTCAACAGATCGCTCATGGAATTGCAGAATCCAATGGTATTCATCGATGCAGATACTGCATTAGCAAATGCAAATACGATTCCTACTGAAGCTCCAAATTCCGGTCCGAGAGATCGAGATATTATGTAATAAATTCCACCTGAAACATTTATTCATAAAGCAATCGAAATATAGATGTTCACGAGTGACCCCGAAAACCACTAGATGCCAATTTTGAAATGAATCGGATTATATAATTACAAAACTCGATCACCATATTGAATTCGTCATCTTGAATTTTCCAATTTTGACAATCTCACACCACGTAAACTCCGGATATTAATTAAAACTACAATCGGACCTTAATTATCAAACACGTCCGCCATATTGGATCTGCCATCTTGGATTCTCAAATTTTTATGTAAGAATCATAATCTCTGACCCCAAAAACCAACAGATACAAATTTTGAATAGATTCGCATTATAATAACGAAATTCTTCCGCCATATCTGATTTGCCATCTTGATTTCACCAATTTTGATGAAAGAATCATAATCTCCGAACTCGAAAACCCCCAGATACCAATTTGGAATCGAATCGGATCCTAATTACATAACTCGTCCGCTATTTTGAAGTCGCTATTCTGTTTTTTTTTTGTCTAACAAAAATGTCATAATGCATTGCCCTCAGAATCATGTACACCTAATGGAGAAGTTTCGTTCAGATGAATTTTCATGAAATAAGTTCGGAACTCTCCAGTTTTATGCCCACGCTGTACAGATTGGCGACCGATAATGTCCAAATCGTTTTCATTTTCAAATTGAAGCAATTTCTGAATCTAGTCTGAAAATAGCTGATGGTGAAGAATAAAGCTATCAAATATCCAACGAATAGCTAAAAAATAAAAAAAATAGAAGAAGTTATACTGGTGACCAAAAACATGCATAACCACAAATACACTCGGAGCAGGAATGCGGAGGGTAGTTGGCTTCATTATGACAGGTTATGTTTTCGTTATTTATGCATTGAGATATATCTCGAATGAAGCTCGATCATTAACGATAATATCATTGAGTCAATGAATCACTATGGGCTACATTCAATGAAACTATCCTTCCTAATTTACTGTCATCGATCAGAACAGAATGAAGCCGACACCCATGGCTCCTTCCTCTTGTTGTGCCTGTCAATATATTGAGTGGTATGGACGGACTCGAAGTATCTGGCGCTGTTGCAAGATATAATGTGCAACTCTCCTAGAAGATAGATCCGTCGTTTTATTAAGGAACGAATTCATTTCTCTAAGATGAATTATGATATATTTTTCGTTTTCGATAGTATCTATAATTTCTCTTATATCTTCATATTACAATATGTAATTCATACCTTGTTAGTCTTTTTTTGTTGTTAATGAATTCGTTTCTTGATAAAACGGATCTATTTTCTAGGACAGTTGCAGATTATGTCTTACAACAGCACCTAAATCTCCGATTCTGTCCACACCACTGAAAATACTGACAGGCACAACAAGAAAAAGGAGCCATGGGTGTCGGCTTCATTCTGATCTGACTGATGACAGTAAATTAGGAAGGATAGTATCATTCAATGTGGCCGATAGTGATTCATTCATTCAATGATATTTTCGTTCAAGAGCGAGCTCTATTCGAGATATTTCAATACATGAAATAACAAAATCATAACCTGTCAGAATGAAGCCAACTACCGTCTGCATTCCTGCTCGGAGTGCATTTGTGGTTATGTATGTTTTTGTTCACCAGTTTTACTTCTTCTTCTATCTTTTCACTCGTTTTTGTAGCCAAAGCTCTAAGGTAAGATACAGAAATCGCGACACACACTGTATGGCGCTGCCATCTGTAGTCACACTTACAGACCCCTACGTCAATATGCTTTACGATACAAGATCTCCTAGTTATGAAATCTAGCAGTTGAATAGGTGGTGGAAAAATTCCACTCAAGTATGTCAGGTAGTGCCATCTGTCAGCTGAGTGGTTTACTTGTAGTATGACTCTGTAGCGTATAGATAGCGCCATACAGTGTGTGTCGCGATTTCTGTATCCTAGAGCTTTGCCATGGCTACAACATGACTATAACTTCATGTTATACCCTACGTCTTTGAAATGGGTGATATACCCGAAGCGTAGAGTTGTCTCAGTTGTCAGCAGACCGAGAGTGGCTGATAAGACCTGGTGAGTCGAAACAGTACTGTCTCGCTCCTGCTGACAATTGGGGCAACTCTGTTCATCCTAGATCTCCTAGTTATGAGATCTAGCAATTGTTAAATACGTTGACAGGTCGACACACGCGCATTTCTTATGTTTTCTCAATCATAGGCATTAAAATTCAAAGTTTGCAACTTTGAAGTTCATGATTCAATGATTATGATTAAGACTGAGACTAAAAATTTTGCATGTATTCACCTATTGAAATATAAGCTCAAAACTTGGTTTTATGATTAAAACAAAGACTGTGACTAAGACTAAGACTCAGACAATGATACATAAATAGGCCCAAATGTTTTTTACGTTTCATTGCTTATTTTTTTATATTCGTCATTCGTTTTGTCCTTACCTCCTTTGACTTCTCCATTTGTGCAAATGGCTGATAAGGAGAGCGTTGTTATTATGCACACTACTGCTGATATCGCAATAATTAGAAGTGATAACCCTGAAAAAAAAACGAAAGTATTAAACCTTATACTAATACAGGTGTCCCAAGTTATATCGTTCAGATGCAATATCTCGCTTATTTGACAAGATAATTGGAGAATTCAAAAACTGCATTGAATGGCATTACAGTACCTTCCTGAAAACACATGGAAATCTACTATTTTTGACAGTTCTCAGGCAGCTATACCCCACTTTCTATTTTCAAATGACATTCCCTGTATATTGTCATTGGAAATGAAATAAGGAATACAACAATATCATATACTCGATATTTTGTTATTATCAAAACAACAAAAAACAGCAAAATTCAATATATGAATTTCAACTAAAATATCTTTCATGCGACTCAAATAAATGAAATAAAAATCCCAGCAAGTGTTCAAAATTACTCTGACATAAGAAGAATCGGCTTTTTGAAACAAAAAACTCGAGCCAAGACAATTCTTAAATAAATAATAAATAATATTCTCAGATATGATTATGAACAAAAAAAAATTTATATATAAAGAGATACATTAAGAATTCGCATTCTCCATGTGATGAGAATAATAATTCTTCTTCGTATTATTCCTGGCTATATGCCACGACGAAAATTGAATTATATCTATTGAACACACACGACAAGAATTTGAGAACAAAATCTTCTGAAGTAGGGAATTTGCATTCTCCTTCATATAAAGATATACCAGAAAAGTATATGTTTTCTGTTGAATAAACCAAAAAAGAATCAATATTCTCATCACATGGAGAATACAAATTCTCAATGTATTTCTTTATATACAAGGTGTCCCGTAAATACCAAATCAAACCTAGAGAGAATGTAGATCAAAGGATAACCCACCTGCATATGACAAAATCTTCATTACCTATGAAAGTCTAACCGTTATCAAGATTTTTTTGTTGTTGAAAATATCCACTACCAAAGTTTTCAATAAAACTATTTCTCACAGCCCCTCTTTAGAATGTTCGGAAAATGTTTTTGATGTATACGTTAAAATCATTCTTCAGCAATGTTTACCGAAAAAATGAACCGAAAAGGTGTAAAATTGTACCAACCGTACAGACAAAACTAGTGAAAGAGTGAAAAATTCGATATTTCCAACAAGAAAAAATATCTCGAAAACGGTAAGACTTATAATGGAAATTTTGTCAAAGCAGGTGGGTTATCCTTTGATCTACATTCTCCCATGGTTTGACGTAGTTCTTACGGGACACCCTGTATATATCCATTTTTTTTGTTCATATAATTATATCTGAGAATATTCTTCGTCAATAATCCACCCAATCAAGGAGATCAAACTTGAACGATGGAAACTTGTTATTTTTATACACTCCAATCACAGATTCGTTATTAGGTTTTCTCAATTCAGAATTTCTTGCCACGTCCTGTATGATCAATATCAATTTATCATACATCCAAAACCTTGAGTCAAGTCACAAAATGTTGATATTTCTGTTGTTATCAATGATAAAATACCAAGTATACGCTATCGTTGTATTCCAAGTTAAATGACACGTAATTTCCAATGACAATATACAGGGGTGCTATTCAAAAATAAAAAGGAGGGGTAGTTGCCAGCGAACTGTCGAATGTAATTAATGTTTTTATATGTAATTAGGAAGGTGATCAAATGTATTTCAATGCACTTTTTGAATATTTTAATTATCCTGTCAAATAAGCGAAATATTGCCTGTGTACGATAATTGGGACAACCGGTATGAAGGAACCTTGAGTAAACTTTACATTCTTCGACACATCGCATATACGAGTGAAAGAAATGGAATCTGATGATTGTATTCTAGATATCAGAACATTTTATGAGGAATAACTTTTTTTCGTTGAAGGAGTAAGAAAAAATTGATTTACATAATAATTCATGGTTTCAATTTAGTGAGACATACTTTATATATATATTCAGGCCTGGTTCTTGCGGCTTCAACATTGTAGGATGTATATTTATAATGCAAAGGAACCCACCAAAACCAATGGAAATCGAAACAAGGGTTATTTAAATAGCGCTTAACCTATTATACTCAGGGACTTTTACTGATGGTTGGCTCATCAAAACTATAAAATATCCTGATGTATGCATTATGAAACATATGATACAGCATGACACAATTTTCAATCCTCTTATAGTGAACTAGCAGACCTCGCAAACGTTGTTTCACCATATACATTATTTCTATAATATATTTTTTCAGTTGAATATTCATCAAGACACTATGATTATTTTATTTTCTACTCCTTTTCAGTTTCGCTATCTATAAAAGCGTGTTTCTCTTGTTTTTCAAACCAACATTTATTTCAACTTCTTTTAAGTTCACTTGAATTTCCCAACTTCGACGAAAAATCATAATATCCGACGCCTAAAACCACAGATGGAAATTTTGAATTGAATCGGAACATAATTACGAAACTCGTCCGCAATATTGGATCTACCATCTTGAATTCCCTAGTTTTGACGGAGGAATCATAATTATTGATCCCGAAAACGCCCACTTAAAAATTTTCGCTATCCCAAATTTTGACAGAAGAATTAAAATATCCGACCCCGAAAACACCCCGATAATAATTTTGAAAAAACTCGGATCATAATTACAATACTCGTCTGTCATATTGGGTGCGCCATCTTGAATTTCCTAATTTTGACGAAAAAATCATAATCTCCGACCCCGAGAACCACCAGCTACCAAATTTTAATAGAATCGGACCATAATCACATAACTCGTCCGATATATTAGATCCATCTTGAATTTCGCAATGTAACCGGGATAAAAAGTATCCCATAACCTTCTCCTGGAACTAAGCTACCTCCCCACCAATTTTCAGCCAAATCGATCCAGTTGTTTCGGAGCCTATTCAATACATACAAACAAACAAACAAACAATCAAATCTTTCCTTTTTTATAATATTAGTATAGATAAAAGGTATCGATTATCAGATCATTAATTATTTGTTTAAGGATTTGATAGTATCGATTATCAGATTATTAATTATTTGCTTAAGGATAAAATAGTATTAGAAGATATTGTGATTGTACTCTCTTTGATACAAATTAACGATTGTTCGCATATTTGACAACAACAGGCCACTATCAAAATCTCCCTAATATTGGTTAGCCTAATGAATTAGGGTGTTTGCGATATTGGGGCAATAAATGAAAATAGGTTATCACTACAAATCACAAAATAGCTATTTATTATACAAGAGAGAAAAGGAGTAGATTTTAGCTCCAGGTTGTGTATAAAGACATTATTTCATATTTCATAAAGGTGGGCTTACAAGTCAATTGATATTCTAGTCTGAACATCTTTTGAATGATTTGTTTTTGTGTCACAAATATTTCAGTTCCATCGACTGATCGAGTTACCCCATAAAATGATATTATAACACAAGTGACTATATACTACACCTTTTCCAGATGTATTTCAGAAAGCGTCAATTCAATTTCAGAAAGCATCAATTGTATTTCAGAATAGTCACTTGTATTTCAGAAAGCGTCAATTGTATTTCAGAATAGTCAATTGAATTTCAGAATGCATCAAGATCGATTAGTTAGTAGAAAGTGCACTCCATGTAAGAATGCATACGATGTTCTGTGCTTCCTGTAGTGATGTTTTCAATTTATTCACCCCAATTTTTTTTTATGTACCTATACAGGGTGATTCACATAAGAACCGACATAGAGCAGGGGCATGTAGGGGGTCCCAAAATATGGCAATTTAACGCAACTTACCTTTATACCAAGTTGCTTCCCTAAGGAGATATAGGCTTTGAAAGTGAAGTTATAAATTTTGAAAAAAAAATCAATATCTTCGTTATCCTTCAACTTAAAGCAACCAAATTTGGTACACTTTGTGGATGTATTTGGAGCGTTACTTGACAGTAACTAGAGTTTAATTGAAATTTGTGAAGGGGGTATACCGGGTGGCGCACCATTAATATTCAACATAATTTTGTTAACCCTCGATGGATTCCAAAATTCTTTGCTTTGTTTTGTGAACAATGCAATTCTAAAACTTTTCTTACTCTGGTAAATTTTCGAAAAACCCCATCATTTTCATCAAAAACTCGAATAACTGAAAACGCGCGCACTAGGTGTGTTATTTAAAATCATCGAAAATTCAAAAGTTGGCAATGAAAATGAACGTCAAACTTGACAATGGGGCGAGTGAGTTGTTCAATTAAGTAATCGTTGTTTGACTGTTTTTGAAATGAACGGGAAGTTTTCTTTTAAAGAGCCAGTTGACATGCTGTTAGTGCTATGCCTATAACTCCTTAGGGAAGTAACTTGGTATAGTGGTAAGTTGCGTTAAATTGCCATATTTTGGGACCTCCTACATGCCCCTGCCCTATATCGGTTGTTATGTGAATCACCCTGTATACTATTCGATGAACAGATCACAGAATTTCAGGTATAGAGGGGACAATCAGAGATAAACTTCTTTCTATTGCTATAAAAAAGTTCTGATTTTACATGTGTGTCCAATCGGAAGTGACTGATGGATGTTTGAATGATACTGTGGAATAGGCTCCTTAATAACATTTACAAAATCAAGCTCTGTTGCTATGAGGTGAATGTCATGATATTTTCACGACTTATGAAGTTGCCTGACAGGCGAACACCCCGTGGAAAGTGTCTGGCAATTGTATATTCTCTTTCATGATAGGATCCGGTTGAACATAAAAATATCAGCTTTCGTTGAAATGATGTTTATGCCAGTTTTTTTTGTACTTTCAACACCCGGTATCTCTTGAAAGCTCATCCAGTACTGAAGATTTTCAACCCACAAAACGATTCCACCGAATAAGGTATACCACACATAGAAAATATCAACCTTGTTGAAATGGCGTCTGGCGGTCGCTGGCTTACAGTCTATAGAAAAAGATTTCTGAAATTCAATTGACTATTCTGAAATACAATTAATTCTTCCTGAAATTCAATTGACGCTTTCTGAAATTCGAATAATACTTTCTGAAATACAATTGACACTTTCTGAAATTGAATTGATTATTCTGAAATACAATTGACGCTTCCTGAATTTGAATTGACTATTCTGAAATACAATTGATGCTTTCTGAAATACAATTGATGCTTTCTGAAATACAATTGATGCTTTCTGAAATACAAGTGACTATTCTGAAATTCATTTGACGCTTTCTGAAATTGAATTGACTATTCTGAAATATAATTGACGCTTTCTGAAATACAAGTGACTATTCTGAAATTGAATTGAAGCTTTCTGTAATACATGCATCTGGAAAAGGTGTAGACATGGTAGCATGGTGTCTCTCATTCTAGATATCGCCTGACATGCCTTATTCAATTTGATGTTTACAGTGTTAATTTGATTTATCCATCGAAGATTAGAGTCAATATTCAAACCCAAGAACTTTGTTGTTGCAGTTTCAGGCTCAATCATCTTTTGGTTCTCAAAGTTTGTAAGAGTACGTGAGTTGTTAACTAAATACATTATGGGAATGAAAATATACGCATTGTGTCTTCTCAACATTCACCATCAAACAGTTGAACTTGCAACAAATTTATAAAAAGTAGAGATGACAAGGGCGCCAACACAGATCCCTGAGGAACTCTAGCTGTCGCGTTGGACATATCGAAAGCATTCGACCGTGTTTGGCACGAAGGACTCCTCCACAAACTACCATCATACGGCTTACCACCTCAGCTATGCCATCTCATATCGAGTTTTCTTTCAGACAGATCGCTTCACGTGGTGGTGGACGGTGTATCGAAGGATCAATTTTGGTACAAACATTATTCCTGCTTCATATAAATGATCTGTTGGGAGTAACAACTTGCCCCATCCACAGCTTTGCAGATGATAGTACCCCCCATACTGCGTTCTCTTCCAGAATTCCCATTTCTTCCCAGGAAACTGAGAACTCACGGCGCAGGCAGGTCAATGCTGTCAATGAAGATCTTGCTGAAATCACAGCCTGGGGAACAAACGACCTAGTTGAATTCAACGCCACCAAAACTCAAGCCTGCATTTTCTCTAGAAAGGCGGAACTCAGTATGCCCGATATTGTAATGTCTGGCTCCACCATCCCCACCAAGCCTACCATATCTATGCTCGGTATTTCCATCAGCAACACTCTTTCATGAAATAATCATGTCAGATCCATCGCAAAAGCTGCTTCACAAAAACTCGGATTCTTGTTCCGTGCGAAAAGCTACTTTAAACCTCAACAGCTTCTCATGATCTACAAAGCGCAGATACGGCCTGTTCTAGAATACTGTTCCCACATATGGGGTCCAGCACCAAAAAATACGCTGATGCTCTTAGATTCCATCCAGAGAAGAGCCATTCGCCTGGTGGGTGACGCCAGCCTCACTCACTCTTTGACATCATTGGAACACCGTAGAAAGGTCGGCGACCTTTCACTTTTCGATCGATACTTCCACGGGAAATGTTCTTCGGAAATCTCTGCTATCATCCCTTCACTAACAATACCAATCAGACGAACTAAACAAGCCCAGTCAGTACATCCTTTCGTTGTCAACCTCGAAAGATGTCAAACAGCACTTTATCAAGACTCCTTCATCCATAGAACGGCTAGGCTCTCGAATTCATTGCCTGTGGAAGTATTCCCAACAACATATAATCTCCAGAAGTTCAAATGAAAAATCCAATACTCCTCCTGTCCCTATCCTCCCTAGGAACGCACGATGTTCTTTGAACATTATAGGGATTCCCTTTCGTGCGCTCCAAGCGATAAAAAAAATCCATAGTATAAGCATTCTGATGTGGCCTCCCCTACTTTAACTTGCATCTTCCTATTGGTTAAAAAATCTGATAATCATTAAAAAAAATCCTTCTGAATCCTATATTGTATAATTCATTTTTAATGAATTTCATGTCAAAATTGTCTAAAGCACGTGATAGATCAAAAAACAGATGTGCCACGTGCTTTCTGCTGTCCAGTTACTTGTATACATATTCGAAAAAATTGCATGCAGCAGTTTGTGTTGATTCATTTGAACGAAAACCATGATGGTGTGAGGTTATTGAATTGTTATTTGAATCCAAAAAATGTATCGCTCTGCTATAGACAATTTTCTCGAATATTTTAGATATAACACTCAGCCCTGAGACTGGTCTATAATTTGACACATTTACAGGATCATTGTTTTTATAAAGTGGTATCATCGACATGAAGTAAATGCAGAAATTGATCCTTATCGTGAAACACCGAAATGGCTAGGGTATTAGAAGATAATCCATCAACCACCACATATGGAGCTTTCTGCATGAAAAAGATTCCTCATGTTTTTCTAATGAATCTTGGCATATACAATGGCTGCATCAGTGCTTCCAACTCAGCCATCATATGGCTAGTTCAGCCATTCAGCCATTTTTGTTAGCTATTTTTCATTCTGACTTTCTATAAAAATATTCGCATATTTATGATATTCCCATAGATAGTTCATTACACGATCGTCTGTATTTCTATGGATATTGTACTCTATGCTGTGTCGTGCGATTTCGACAAATTGACGTTGACGTTGACGACGTCAAAACATTACGTCATACGTCAATGTCAATACTACTAGGAGTCTAGGCTCTAGATCTCAATACTACTAGAGTCTAGGCTCTAGATCAATGCTCTAGACCTGGATGCGAGGTTATTAGTAGACCTGGATGGACCTCTTGACTCAAATTTTTAAAGTCATCAGATTCGTAGTCCATGGTCAAATTTCTTGTTTTTGCTAGGAAAATGGCAAAGATTGGCTAAAACCATAATTCAGCTCTTTCCCAACAATCTTTTAACCGTTTATTAAATTGGCTGTTGGCAACACTGAATGAATATTGTTTGTCATTGATGTTTCCTGAGCTTCCCAGATACTTCATTAGCTCAATTTCGATCGATTTCTCCAATACTACGTATTTCTCATCTTGAATAATATTATACAGGGTATTCTACTCGAGGTAATGAATACCTACCAATCCAGTATCGGTATATCATATCAGCCAACACATTATTTTTTTAAATCAATCTGAATTTCTGTCATTGTTTTCCGGAACCCAATGTCTCTTTACTTCCTGACCCCCCATTATCTGTAAAGTTCCCGAGGTAGGTGAATTGTAGGTGTAATTATAATTCAACCATTGAATTTGCGAGGCCTAACGTCGAAGGGTATGTACACTAAGACGAATTCCAGATGCCAATAACCATTCAGCTAACATACTTGACTTATTCCTCACTAATAATTCAGCACCCCACACCATAGATGTACGAGCTCCACTTGGCAATTCTGACCACACACTCATCTCCACAACCTGCCCATTTTTCATTCCATCATACTGCTCCGGCACCCCCACGTCTTATATGGCATTACAATTCAGGAGATTGGGACGGTCTCCGCATGTTTTTCTCCGAGTTTCCTTGGCATAGAGTATGCTTTGACTCTGAGGACCCTTCACAGTGTGCTGCGGAAATATCCGAGATCATCATGCTCGGAATTGACACATACATACCTCATTTTTCGAAAAGATCATCACCTTCGAAACCCTGGTTCAACAAAAACTGTTCTAGAACTGTTGCCTTGAAACAAACAGCCTACCAACGCTGGCGCAAAAACCCTAACCTCGCAACTAGAGCAGAATACGTTGATGCCAGGAATAACTGCAGCCAAACAATAGATGCTTCGAAAGAAACATACAATGCCAAGATAAGATCGAAACTCATAGATTGCCCCAATGGCTTCCGTTCGTTTTGGTCCCTTGCTAAAGCGGTCGGAGGAAATTTCACTAATAGCTCATTTCCACCACTGTCCAAATCCGACGGCACATTAGCAACAACATCGCAGGAGAAAGCGAATATTTTTGCAGAGCTGTTCGCAGCAAACTCTACTTTAGATTCCCAATGAAAACTGCCGCCAGACATTCCACCCGTTGAGAGCCGAATTCCCGAAATCGTCTTCCGTCAACGCACTATCAGACGAATATTGCTTGGTCTCAAAACGAATAAGGCTAACGGTCCTGATGGAATTCCACCGATTATCCTCAAAAAATGTGCACCAGAATTAACACCGATTCTCTGCAAGTTGTTCACCATCTCGTACAGGTCGGGTATTTTTCCATCATGCTGGAAGACAGCTAGAGTCCAACCAATCCCCAAAAAAGGGAAAGGGAAAGTGATGAAGAAAGCCATCAATATTGAGCTTATCAAATATCTGGAGAGCTCAGGAATCATCAATGATAGACAATACGGCTTTCGCCACCGAAGATCTACTGGAGATCTACTTGCCTACGTCACCCATTTATGGGAATCTTCAATAGAAAAACACAGGGAATCTCTAGCTGTCGCGTTGGACATATCGAAAGCATTCGACCGTGTTTGGCACGAAGGACTCCTCCATAAACTACCATCATACGGCTTACCACCTCAGCTATGCCATCTCTTATCGAGTTTTCTTTCAGGCAGATCGCTTCACGTGGTGGTGGACGGTGTATCGTCTGATACTATTGGCATCAATTCCGGCGTTCCACAAGGATCAATTTTGGCACCAACATTATTCCTGCTTCATATCAATGATCTGTTGGGAGTAACAACTTGCCCCATCCACAGCTTTGCAGATGATAGTACCCTCCATACTGCGTTCTCTTCCAGAATTCCCATTTCTTCCCAGGAAACTGAGAACTCACGGCGCAGGCAGGTCAATGCTGTCAATGAAGATCTTGCTGAAATCAGAGCCTGGGGAACGAACAACCTAGTTGAATTCAACGCCACCAAAATTCAAGCCTGCATTTTCACTAGAAAGGCGGAACTCAGTATGCCCGATATTGTAATGTCTGGCTCCACCATCCCCACCAAGCCCACCATATCTATGCTCGGTATTTCCATCAGCAACACTCTTTCATGGGATAATCATGTCAGATCCATCGCAAAAGCTGCTTCACAAAAACTCGGATTCTTGTTCCGTGCGAAAAGCTACTTTACACCTCAACAGCTTCTCATGATATACAAAGCGCAGATACGGCCTGTTCTAGAATACTGTTCCCACATATGGGGTTCAGCACCAAAACATACGCTGATGCTCCTAGATTCCATCCAGAGAAGAGCCATTCGCCTGGTGGGTGACGCCACACTCACTCACTTTTGACATCATTGGAACACCGTAGAAAGGTCGGCGACCTTTCACTTTTCTATCGATACTTCCACGGGAAATGTTCTTCGGAAATCTCTGCAATCATCCCTTCACTAGCAATACCAATCAGACGAACTAGACAAGCCCAGTCAGCACATCCTTTCGTTGTCAACCTCGAAAGATATCGAACAGCACTTCATCAAGACTCCTTCATCCATAGAACGGCTAGGCTCTGGAATTCATTGCCTGTGGAAGTATTCCCAACAACATATAATCTCCAAAAATTCAAATAAAATTCCAATACCTACCTCCTGTCCCTATCCTCCCTAGGAACGCACGATGTTCTTTGAACATTATAGGGATTCCCTTTCGTGCGCTCCAATCGATAAAAAAAAAAGATTTTCTTCTTCGCTTGGTGTAATTTGATAGATGATATTGAAGAACATGTGTCTTTGTCATTTTTTTTGTTCTGTTTCCTAGTCTGGTCTAGTCTGAATGACCTTGTTGAACCTTTCGACATCCTGTGATCAGATGATCCACTCTTCGGCCATATAACGTATAATTGCAAAATAATTGGTGAGTTCAATTGGCAGCTTTGATCAGATGAAAAAAACTACTGAATTATAATGTAACTGTGAATCTTTGCCTACATTTCGAGTCGATTCAGTTAGGTTGAAAATATATTAGGTGAATTCATCATGTCACATTTCAGAGATGGTTGATTAATTATTATTTATTCATGACTTTTTTATAAATATAAACTACCCAAGTTCATGTTAGATCACGAAATCGAAGTGACAGGTAGGTAATTATTTTTGCAATATGATGAGAATCAGAACCAGAATCATTCCCCATTTATTCATCGAAGGAATATCCAAGGCATTTTGAACAAAATGTTTCGATACCAAACTGCTGTAATGGCTAGTTTCGGCGCTAGAAGCTTTTGAAACATTTTTGAAATGTCAATCTGGATTCCCTGCCTCCTGATAAACAATGCTCTTTGAGTTATTATTATATTATTCCTTGAAAGGGTGTCACTACGACGAATATTCCTATTTTGCTGTTGGTCAAGAATTATATAGTGTATTCCAGCAATTATGTGTGAGATAAAATAAAATATGGTAATATTTAATAATTTCTATGGAACAAAGATATTATTACGTGTTGCATTCCAATTACAAAACATTTTTTTTTCATTCACGAAAAGAGAAAAACTCAAAGTCAGCACCTCATTAGTTCATGGAATTAACGAAAATAACGACATAAGAGTAAAACAGCGACTTTCCTGGCTATATGATACGCAGAACACTGGATTACATCCTCCTAAGATCTACGCAATAATTCGTATAGACCAATAAAATCGCAAGTGATTCCTTCCTAAACGCCGAGCTGCGCCTAAGTGGTTCAGGAACGTGTCACTACCTGCAGACCGGCTCCGAACCGTTACCACCGATACAACAAGGCCAGCAGACTCTGACGTAAACAGATCGTGACGTCGCCAAGAGAGGCCAGTGTTTGCTTGTCGACTAACGCGTCAGTTCGTGTTAATTCATCGGTGATTCACGTATGTTTTTGAAACGGTCCCGAATTCTTTTGTTGTTTATTCATCAAAATAATTGCCGGAAAAATTACTGTTTTGTGAAATATTTTGTGTTGTGATCGGCGAAATAACAATGCCTTTCAAGTGTTGTGTTCCCTATTGTCGGGGGAATTATGTGGGTGGTTCAAAAGTTCATGCTTTTAGTTTCCCGTTGGACGAGGAGCTATCGAAAATGTGGGTAAGTATATGCAATTCACCGCGAGGATTTTACTCCATCTAAGTATCTAAGTTCAGTAGTAAACAGAGCTTAATTTATAATGATGAATTAATAATAGAAGACAATTACTCTCTCATAAAAAGTATGAGTAGAGGAAAAATAGAAAAGCTTTGATTGTGCAATTAGTTTTGTTACGTATATTATAGTCAACAAAATCATCTCTGAATTCGAGGAAATTTTCTTGAATGTTCATAAAAAATGGGGAATTTTTAATTCTCATTCTCAAATTTCTTTCTGAAAACGGTCATTTGCCTCGTGGCAATGAATGCAGAATTCATTCCAATGATCAAATTGCAACTATCATATTAACATGAACTACAAACACTCTACTCAAAAAGGTAAAACTGCATTTATCATGATATTTATCATGAAGATATTTGACTGAAAAGTTCCAAATTTCACCTTTTTTTTCACCTGTTCGCCTTATAGCGCTATAAGCGCTTGTCGTTTCGAGCCGCTGGTTAGGCCTGACTAAGTGACGTCACCCACGGAGCATGCAGGCCTTGTTGTATCGGTGGTAACGTCCGAACTGATTGCTCTCATCAGTGCAGGGCTGTCCCAGATAGCATATGACCGCTATCTGGTGCGAACCTGACCCAACATTAACGCATCTAAGCATTTAGACCCTACGAGGCGTTCAACGTCCGCGAAATGAACGCGAACGCCAAACGCCACCTGGCAATGGAAGAAACACTCCAAAATAAGATCCCATTTCAGGATTTTTTTGTATATGTTATGTTCATCCTGTGTAGAAAGAACTTTTTCAATAACAGTATAGCAGAAATCAGTAATCGCATTAGCATCTCCAGATGAATATTCCTTGAATAACTTTGAACGACGTGGGTTGAAAATTCTGATTATTGTATCATTCTTCATATTCAAGTCACTCAATTTCAGAGATCGAGCCCACGAAAATCGTAGAGTATATCAATTCGAAATAGTATATTATTATACCAGTTTTATGACGTATGTTTCTAGACGCTAGTGTGTCTGACAGTTTGACGTTACCATTACCAACCTTGGAAATAGAAATTTAGCGTGTCCTAATAGGAGCTGTTACGATACGCATTTCGGTGTCATAATGAGTTCATTAATGAAAAAAAAAATTAAAAATTAATTAATCATCGTGAGTTCATGACGTATACTATACTTCACCTACTGCCATACTTATAGTACATCAAAAAAGTTTGGACCAACAGTGAATTATTATTCTTGACAGTTATGTCATCCGCTGTTGACGGTGATTACGCGATCATGACATTTTTATGTTCTGGTTCCCACGAAAAGGGATACCTTGTAATGTTCAGAAAATATAGTGAGAACCAAGGGAGGGGCCACACCATGAAGCAAGAAAATTTTCGAACCACACTCAGACAAAAATTCCTATCGAATCGAGTACCTATTTTCAAAGTGCAATGCATAACCTCGTGATGTTGTGTCACCTCCCAGTGTAAACAGTTTCAAAAATCGCTACGACTTGTTGCAATTGCAACAATCATAGTGATTACTGAATTAGGTATTAATTAGTGTATCATCAAAAATGTATTGGACTGGACACAATAATAGTTGTAACTAATTTCAAGTTTAAGTACCAATTGGGCAAAATAGGCTATGCCCCTGCCCTTGTTAAAATATAATAATAAATAACAATAATAGGTAATAATATTAAATAAGGTGCCGAGGTTTTTCTGGAACTATGGCTGGTATAATTAATGACATTAGGCAGTTTCAAAAATTCTTCAATTTTCTTATGAAATTTAGCAATAGAATTTTTTCCAACCATTAGGTAGATACATTTTCCTGCTCTATAGAAGACAAATAAACGTGTCTGATATATTCACTATCAAATATCATATGACGCCACTACTGCAGCAATGGAAGCTATGCTTGACCTACTACCCTTGCATATTTTTATCAAGAGGACTGCAGCTCTCAGTGCATACAGACTGAACTCCACTGAATTGGCCAGACCAGGTGATGTCACTGGTCACATGGTCATTTCACAAGAAGTAGAAATGGAATCTGCAACCAAACCATCGGACATAATGCCAGACAGGCTCAGTTTCGATCATACCTTTGAAGTGGTTAAAGAAAGCCGCCCTAGGTACGGTTCCGCTGAGCCTCAGTTGGACAGAGGGTCCCTTGTTTGGTACACCGATGGTTCGAAAATGGAAAAAGGGGTAGGCGCGGGTGTATATGGACCCGGATGTAGACTATTTGAAGCCTTAGGTCACTCCCCAACTATCTTCCAAGCTGAAATACATGCCATCAACCTTTGCGCCCAAAGGTGCCTGAGCAAAGGTCTGAGGGGTGCCAACATATATCTGCTCAGACAGCCAAGCCGCACTAAAAGCCCTAAAATCATTCGTTTTCACATCAAAGATTACATGGGACTGCTTTGAAACACTCATGCAACTGGGAACGGGCAACAAAGTCACACTTATGTGGGTTCCAGGGCATGAAGGAATCAAAGGAAATGAGGCAGCTGATCGCCTTGCAGAAAAAGGTGCAGCTTCTGCACTTTTTGGTCCTGAGCCTTTTTGTCGGATGAGCAAATGTCACCTAGAGGGAGAACTTGGGAAATGGGAAGAGATTGAAAAGTCATCCAACTGGAGAGCAACTCCAGGTCAGCGACAAGCGAGAAGGTTCATCAACCATTCGCAGAACCGAGCCAAAGAGCTACTCAGCCTCAGCAAACCAGAGCTAAAGCTTATCACAGGCTTTCTCACAGGACACGGCTCTCTGAGGTACCACCTCAAAAAGATGAGTCTGGCGGAGACTGACACTTGCCGCTTTTGTAACAATGCGACCGAAACCGTGGAACAAATACTTTGCTCATGTGAAGTATTAGTCCGCCAAAGGCTGAACCACTTAGAACAGGCCTATCTCACCCCTGCTGAAGTGGAAAAGTCAACCGTCAGGAAAATCGTAGGCTTCATCAGAAGTATAGGGTTAGAGGACTAAAACTAGATAGGGGTAATCACAATAGATATTTTAGGTCGCAGTGATCGAGAGATCTTCCAGCCTATACGACCCATCTACAATCTACAATCTCTACGCCACTTTTACTTCTTCCCATAGGGAGAAGAAGTTAGGGATACAGGTACTTACCCTCCTGAATATCCCAATTTCGACGAAATAATTATAATCTCCGACCCCGGAAATCCCCAGATACCGATTTTGGTTTTTGAATAGAGTCGGGTCATAATTAAAAAATTCGTTCTCCATGTTGGATCCGCTATCTTGAATTTTCCAATTTTGACAAGAAATCATGAAGTTCGACCCCGGAAACCCTCAGATACCAATCCTAAATAAAATCAGATCATAATTAGAAATTTTTTTCGCTATATATTGGATCCGTCCTCTTGAATTTTCCAAGTTTGACGAAACAATCATTATCTCCAACCCCAGAAAACCTCATATATCTTCTAATTTTGAAAAGAATCGAATCATAATTACAAAACTCGTTCGCCGTATGATATTCCTCAACAAGTTAATACCCTGTGCATACCTATTATTAAAATTTTGAATGATTTTCTGTACCGCCCATGGATGTGACGTGACAGCAATGTCAGGGATGCCAGTAGACAAAACTTAAGCCTCTAGATCATTAAAAAAGAATGCAGCTATGATCTGTGCGCACCCTGTTAAGATGACAAATACTTCAATTCACATCAAGGGACCCTAGGTGTAGGAAGGGTCCCTTGATGGAAATTGACGTTAAAGTCATCTCAACAGGGTACGGACAGAACATAGCTGCATTCTTTTTAATGATATAGAGACTTTAGTTTTGTTTACTGGCATCCCTGACATTGCTGTCACGTCACATCCATGGGCGCTACAAAAAATCATTCAAAATTGTAATAATAGGTATGTACAGGATATTTACTTGTTGAGGAAGATCATATGGCGACGAGTTTTGTAATCATGATCCAATTCTATTCAAAATTGGAAGGTATCTGGGGTTTTATATAATTATTGCCCTACCACAAATTGAAAATATGTAGAATGCAAGAGTGAAAATAACGTGCCTAAATAAGTTATACATACTTCTTTGTCATTTTCATCAATTGATTATTTGAAAATTACTGTTTTTTAAGGGAGATTGAAAAATAATATGTATAACATGGGGATAATGTATATACTATTCTCTATTTTTCTGCACATTTTACGTATTACTTTTTATCAGCCTACTTTTCGTCCTAGACAAAGTTTCACACATAGTGAGATGATAGTCACTCAATAAGTTCTTGTCCGGGTTGGACTTCCGGAAATATATTTAGCACACATGACATGAGTCTCAACATGAGTACAGTAGTGTAGATACCCACATCGAGGTTTTCACCATTTCTCAATCATAATGCTCAGCTCATGCAGCTCATAGATAAACTACTGCTCAGCTTGAAAACAGAATTCATTCAGTAAATTCAGTCAACCCTGGTGTACAGTCTAAGAACAGTCTCTTTTGGTGAAATATATTAAGCTTTCAGTACAATTTATATTTTCCCTACTTCGCAAAGATGATGCTGGAGTAGTAAACTCTAAAACTAGAGGATTGTTCATCTATATCTTGGTATAGTTGAATCAGGAATTCCATATGGAAATTCCGTATGATACGCCAATGAACTCAATATAACCTAAAAAACAACAAGTGTCAAAAATCTAGTGTTCATCCCCAGAATTGAATATGGATGGAACTATATAACTGTTTCACAAACACTTTAGAGTAAGAGGAGACGAGGATCTGTCCGTATATTTCGGATTTGCAATAGTACTATAATTTGTTACCAATTCAGTATTAATTTATTATTATATTCGCAAATTTACTACTCTTCATTAAACAGAAAAAACCAACGGCTCTGCTAGCATTATGTCAACCTAGCAGAACCATAGCTGAAAATTTAATATTTTGAAAATTTCAAATATACCATAATTTATAACTATTTTATTACTAACTTATAACTATAATCACGAATTTTTTACTCATCATTTCAAGGGAAAAACCGACGATTTGTCTATCTCGATCTCAACCTAGCAGAACCAGAACTCAAATCACATGTTTTTTGAAATTCTGTTGTATCATTGATAAGTTACTAATTTATTACCAATTCATTACCACATTCGCAAATTTCTAACACTTCATTCAACAGGGAAAACCAAGGGCTCTGCTAGCTTGCTGTCAACCTAGCAGAGCCATAGCTAAACAATTATTATTTTGAAAACTTCAAATATACCATAATTTATTACTATTTTTTTATTTATGACTATTATAAGTTGGTAACAAATTAGCAATAAACTATGGTATATTTGAAGTTTTCAAAATAATAAGTTTTTAGCCATGGTTCTGCTAGGTTGACATAAAGCTAGCAGAGTCGTCGATTTTGCCTGTTGAATGAAGTGTTAGAATTTTGCGAATGTGGTAATAAATTAGTAATAAATTAGTAGCTTATTGATAATTCAATAGAATTAAAAAAACATGCGATTTGAGTTTTGGTTCTGCTAGGTTGAGATCGAGATAGACAAATCGGCGTTTTTTTTCGATGAAATGATTAGTAAAGAATTCGTGATTATAGTTATAAGTTAGTAATAAAATAGAAATAAATTAGTAACTTATCGATGATATAACAGAATTTCAAAAAACATGTGATTTGAGTTTTGGTTCTGCTAGGTTGAGATCGAGATAGTCAAATCGTCGTTTTTTTCCATGAAATGATGAGTAAAAAAGTGATTATAATAAAATTATAAGTTAGTAATAAAATGGTAAAAAAATATGGTATATTAGAAGTTTTCAAAATGATGAATTTTTAGCTATGGTTCTGCTAGGATGACATAAAGATAACAGAGCCGTTGATTTCGCCTATTGAATAAAGTGTTAGAATTTTGCGAATGTGGTAATAATTTAGTAATGAATTAGTAACTTATTGATAATTCAATAGAATTAAAAAAAAACATGCGATTTGAGTTTTGGTTCTGCTAGGTTTTTTTTTATCGATTGGAGCGCACGAAAGGGAATCCCTATAATGTTCAAAGAACATCGTGCGTTCCTAGGGAGGATAGGGACAGGAGGTAGGTATTGGAATTTTTTTTGAATTCTTGGAGATTATATGTTGTTGGGAATACTTCCACAGGCAATGAATTCCAGAGCCTAGCCGTTCTATGGATGAAGGAGTCTTGATAAAGTGCTGTTCGACATCTTTCGAGGTGACAACGAAAGGATGTGCTGACTGGGCTTGTCTAGTTCGTCTGATTGGTATTGCTAGTGAAGGGATGATTGTAGAGATTTCCGAAGAACATTTCCCGTGGAAGTATCGATAGAAAAGTGAAAGGTCGCCGACCTTTCTACGGTGTTTCAATGATGTCAAAGAGTGAGTGAGTGTGGCGTCACCCACCAGGCGAATGGCTCTTCTCTGGATGAAATCTGATAGCATCAGCGTATGTTTTGGTGCTGAACCCCATATGTGGGAACAGTATTCTAGAACAAGCCGTATCTGCGCTTTGTAGATCATGAGAAGCTATTGAGGTGTAAAGTAGCTTGTCGCACGGAACAAGAATCCGAGTTTTTGTGAAGCAGCTTTTGCGATGGATCTGACATGATTATCCCATGGAAGAGTGTTGCTGATGGAAATACCGAGCATAGATATGGTGGGCTTGGTGGGGATGGTGGAGCCAGACATTACAATATCGGGCATACTGAGTTCCGCCTTTCTAGAGAAAATGCAGGCTTGAGTTTTGGTGGCGTTGAATTCAACTAGGTTGTTCGTTCCCCAGGCTGTGATTTCAGCAAGATCTTCATTGACAGCATTGACCTGCCTGCGCCGTGAGTTCTTAGTTTCCTGGGAAGAAATGGGAATTCTGGAAGAGAACGCAGTATGGAGGGTACTATCATCTGCAAAGCTGTGGATGGGGCAAGTTGTTACTCCCAACAGATCATTTATATGAAGCAGGAATAATGGTGGTGCCAAAATTAATCCTTGTGGAACGCCGGAATTGATGCCAATGGTATCAGACGATACACCGTCCACCACCACGAGAAGCGATCTGCCTGAAAGAAAACTCGATAAGAGATGGCATAGCTGAGGTGGTAAGCCGTATGATGGTAGTTTATGGAGGAGTCCTTCGTGCCAAACACGGTCGAATGCTTTCGATATGTCCAACGCGACAGCTAGAGATTCCTCGTGTTTTTCTATTGAAGATTGCCATAAATGGGTGACGTAGGCAAGTAGATCTCCAGTAGATCTTCGGTGGCGAAAGCCGTATTGTCTATCATTGATGATTCCTGAGCTCTCCAGATATTTGATGAGCTCAATATTGATGGCTTTCTCCATCACTTTGGAGATTACTGATAACAGGGCAATGGGCCTGTAGTTGTTGGGCAGGTTCTTGTTCCCTTTTTTGGGGATTGGTTGGACTCTAGCTGTCTTCCAGCATAATGGAAAAATACCCGACCTGTATGAGATGGTAAACAACTTGCAGAGAATCGGTGTTAATTCTGGTGCACATTTTTTGAGGATAATGGGTGGAATTCCATCAGGACCGTTAGCCTTATTCGTTTTGAGACCGAGGTAGACAAATCGGCGTTTTTTTCCATGAAATGATTCGTAAAAAGTTCGTGATTATAGTTATAAGTTAGTAATAAATTAGTAATAAATTATATATATATTATATATTCGAAGTTTTCAAAATAATAATTGTTTAGCTATGGCTCTGCTAGGTTGACAGCAAGCTAGCAGAGATGTTGATTTTCCCTGTTAAATGAAGTGTTAGAAATTTGCGAATGTGGTAATAAATTAGTAATAAATTAGTAACTCATCGATGATACAACAGAATTTCCAAAAACATGTGATTTGAGTTCTGGTTCTGCTAGGTTGAGATCGAGATAGACAAATCGTCGTTTTTTTCCTTGAAATGACGAGATAAAAAATTGGGAGTATAGTTATAAGTTAGTAATAAAATAGTTATAAATTATGGTATATTTAGAATTTTCAAAATATTAAATTTTCAGCTATGGTTCTGCTAGGTTGACATAAAGCCGTTGGTTTCTTCTGTTTAATGGAAAGTAATAAATTTGCGAATATGATAATAAATTAGTACTAAATTAGTAACAAATTATATAGCACTATTGCAAATCCGAAATATTGAAGTGGTTCTGCTAAGTTTATTGGGGTTTGTATGTGAAATTGTACTCCAGTGATAAGCATAAAGCATGAAGATATCAATATTAAATGAAAGTCAGGTATCCTCAATATACAGGATGTAACATGAGTACGGTCAAGTGAAGTATTCCTGAGACAATTTTAAGAAATGGGGTATATGAACTTGTGCCCAGAAATTCTTGAAGAGGAAACTTCATTTTCAGCAGGTGTTCATAACCTGTGGTACCACAAATATATTTGATAGCAAACGCTTTATTTATTGTTTTGATTTTCCACCTTTTCCTGCATTCACTTTTCACTGTTAAATTTTCAATTTGGTCAGAACCAAAAACGCCATTCGATAATATATCACGTTGTAGTTTACTTGCTTCTCTTAGTTCCAAATTTTCATTATGTAATTTTGCGATCAATTCCTCTTTTTCCATGATCATTTTGTTTTGTATTTTGTGTGATAATAATGCATGGAATTTTGTTCTTGAAATCGTCTGCTTTGTAAATTGATGGAACTGCAGATTCTCCCAAACGGATTTTGAAATCTTCTGTTCGAAAATGGGCCTAAAACAAAGTTTCATTCTGATCAGATGCTGTTATAACAAGTTAATTTCAATTTTGCTCGTCTTCGAATTGATTTTCCACCCAGGATGTTTCATATTTGTCCTTCCATAAGCGAATGGTCGATATTTGTTTTGGAACATCGAATAAATGATATCCACTTTTTTCAGAATTGGCACAATTCATTACACATCAAGTCATTTCCATAACTGCTTTCATCTCGAAAGTATGATTGTGACATTTTATTTCAATTCTCACGATTATAGAATTTATTGTCCAATTCAAACAATTTTGAATGAAAAAGCGCGGGTGTACTATGGTGCTCTTCCCAAATAACATCATCAGTTTTATTGTTAGCTACAGGCGAGGTTGTTACAGCCTATTTCAAAATGACTCCTGAAAACAATTATACTTTGATAATATCATTAAAACAATAAAACAACCTTCTCAGAACATAAAGGGCCCATTTATAAATGCTGTCACAGCTTCTCTTAAAGTTTGTCATAAAACTAATAGGAATTTATTGTAGTATGCCTCAAAGCAATAATAAAACCTATCAAAGCTACTTCCTTTGAAGCCTTTTAGCACGAGTTCAAACATATATGTTTTGAAACGACAGTTCTTAGGCCAACATCAAAACTTATTGACTAGAATTAAAGCCTTATCAGTTGCAGTAAGCATTTGTTGAGATAATATAGTCCGTAACGTGTTATATGATAGTCTTTTTTCAGGAATAATTATAATACAAACATGTCAAAATGGAGTGGAAACATTAAATAGTTATAGAAGAGATCAAACGTTGCGGTATGATATGATAATTTCCTACTTTATCAAATAGTCCTTTTTGTGAAGATTGACGCAGTGAAATTAAAACGATGACGACACTTTTTGACAAAAACATACCAGATATGCTTCAAAAAAAAAGCAGCGCCCTAGAAATAATGTGTTTTTACCAGTCAGAATTGGATGTGAATTTCAATAACTTTTCAAAAAAGTTGACAAAACTGTATGAATGTTTGCTGAATATGGGTGAGTCGTTTGAAAAATGTGGAAAAACAACATTTTCGACGGCAGTATCAATGCATCTTTTCTATTTTCCGCTTGAAATTTTCATTTCCATCAGTGGCTGCCATCTGATTGTAGTAAATATGGCGCTAAATATACTTAAAATAATTTTTTTTTCTCTTATGCTTCATTGAAACCTGTAGGTAATGATAAGGCATTTTATCTGATGGCATGTCATAATGACAACGTTATGTCACTCAATTTTGATGACATAAGGAAGCTCATTATGGGACTAAGTACCATAATGAATTCATTATGGGACTATGTACCATAATGAATTCATTATGGGACTATGTACCATAATGAATTCATTATGGTACTAAGTACCATAATGAAATTCTATAAGGAAAACATGTAATGGTTTGATCAAAAAAGTTTATTCAAAATGCATAACTATGTACAAAACTATTTATTGTAAATGGTGAAAGAACAATTACTACAATTTGTAATATTAATATAATGGCAAAGCACAGCTCACTCACCTACTAATATTTGAAACTACACAATACTTACTCCTTTAAAAATAGTTGTCATTGTGACATGTCGAAAATGCAGTTTTTGATTTTTCGAAAATGTATTGATATAAATGCCATCAGATAAAATTTTGTATGTAATACGAATCATAAACAATCATTATGGCACACGCCGTGTTATCGGACTCGGCTACGCCTCGCCCGATAACATTCACGACTTGTACCATAATGATCGTCTTTATGATCCTTATTACATAAATAACTATTATGGGACGATTTCCTCCTGTTGAAGTACTTATTGCATATTCAAATTCATTCTTATGACTATTTGCTCCTGGTTTTCACAACAAAGCTTAGAAAATGATAAGATTGATTTAAGAAGTTTATAAGATGATGCCTTCATAAAACTATAAAGCTTCAAGAATATCCTGACTAGTGCTCATTGGCAGTGTTCCAAAAAGTAGAAGAACGCCATCAACATGATTAAAATAACCCTACTACTACAGTGTTCACTTTGCCAAATTTTGTGATTGGTTTTAAGTAGGAAACCGAATAGGAAACATAGACAAACTACACTCAGTATGCAGTTCGCCTGATATTGTGTTGAATGCTCCATTCTCTCAAATTCATGCTGAACTCGCCAACTGACATAATTTGTGCAAAACTGTTGTCAACTTTCTCGCTTTCTAGTTCCCATTCAGAAGCACGATGATCAGAAGTATTTTCCATTACGTTCAGACTCGTTGATGGTACTTCATGAAAGTCAGGTCCTAATGAATTCTTGCTATTTGGTCGATTCAGGTGGGATGAATTGAAAGACGCAGTGTTTGGTATTGCTTGGGCTTGAGAATTCTGATTTACTGTTGCTCTGATTTTCTGTTTTTTCTCGCTTGAAGTTGCCATTTCTCTTAATGTCACAATATTCATTTTCTTGTGAATACATTTTTACGTGTGTCGTTTGTTGGCATGATAATACGAACATTTATATTATGGGATTTGGGTTCAACACGGTTCTAATTAAAACTTCATGAATCCTTTAGATTTTATGATTGACTTCGATGAATTCATTGTGGCTTATAGGTTTTAATAATTACTTTCACATAGCTAGAATGATGCCATCAGGTTTCATAATTGCCTCAGTCAAATCCTGATTGGCCTAGCGTAAATTTGGTTTTATGATTGCTTTATGACGTATTTTGATAGGATTAGTTCAACACCTCTTAGTCAAATTCGAGCCACTAATGAAACTTAAGTGTTTTAAGAGGGTTGTTAAGAGTAAATAGCTCTGATGAAGAATTTCAATGACTCTAAGAGAACTCTCGTAAAACCGAAGTAAGCTGAATGCCAAATTTTTTTATACGATAGTTCCATCATAGCATCTCAAAGCCTTTTTAATAGGATTTATGGACATGAAGGCCAATATGCTTTTTTCAGGGCATTCATGAAACGGTAGAACAAATTAGACCTATCATTTGCGCCCACATAACCTCAAAGTATCATCGAAGCTATTAGGCATTTAAAATATTACTTGGGTTGTCACAATGCAAGGTGTGTAACTTAATAATTCTAAACATTCAAAAACCCTAACCGTTGTCATTTCTGTGTCCGAGCTCTTATCAAACTAATATTATCCAGTGACTCTACCCAAGTAGCACACATATATTGGGACAATATCGGTGCAATATTACGAAAATATCGGCAAAATATTGTGAAAGTAATATTGGCGAGAAAAAAAATGTGAACATTCGGCGATATTGGTACAATATCAGTTTCCAAATGTGGGTAGAATATTCTCATATTAATATTGGTTGAATATTCGTAGAGTAATATCGGACACAAAATGTAATATCAATATTGGCGAGAAATTAATGGTGAACATTCGGCAATATTGGTGTAATATATGGAAATATCGGTGAATCATTGGAAATCATCATGAAGGTATGTTGTCTCAGAAATATTGGTTGAATATTCTCATACCAATATTGCTGGTATATTCGTGAAGTTATATTGGTGCAATATTGGTTGGGAATATTGGTACATTATTGAAAATCATTATGTTGTCTTCAAAATATTGGTGAAATATTTTCATACCGATATTTGCGAGTTATTCGCATCAGGAATAATCACAAAGGTCAGCCCAGCCGGAGTGCAATGGGAGGGCCTTGCCCTAGGGAAGCCGCCTTGTTGATCACGGTTAACCCCTACTCCAGGTTATAATACTTCACAATCGTCTAGAGTCAATATTTAAATTCTCTCGTCGGATCGGCAATGAGAGTACGTTACCAATCATTTATAGCGCCATCTATCGACATCTGTTTAGGAGTGCGTAATATGGAATAAATATCGAAATTCCGATATCGATATGTATTCTAAAAACAATATGTGAACAATATTGCTTACATGATATAGTGAATCACATATCAGCCAATATAAGATGATATTATTTTCTGAATATGGCTAGAAAACTATTCACCCGATATGCAATTGAACTTGAAAATACAATATTGTTTTTCTCTTCTATGTCCGATATAAGATACATATTGAATTGCCGTTATTGATATTCATATTCGAATCATTGAAAACCCTTTCAGAATCGACATGTGGAGAATGTTCAAATTGCTATATTGGTTATAATTGTTGGAAACAATATGTATACGATATCTTCCGCATGATATGGATAGAATTATATTAATCAAGATAGGTGAATATGATATTTCGAATATTGTTGAAACAATATTCAACCAATATGCCGTCGAACTCAAATATACAATATTGCACAACCGCTTCAGATTCAACATGGGGACAATATTCAAATCGCGATATTGGTTATAAATGTAAGAAGCAAATTGTATACGATATCTTCCGCATGATATAGATGAAATGATATCAATCAAGATGGGTGAATATAATGTTTCAAATATTGTTAAAACAATATCCAACCGATATGCCGTTTAACTTGAAAATACAATATTGCATAACCGCTTCAGAATCGACATGGGGAGAATGTTCAAATTGCAATATTGGTTGTAAATGTCGGGAACAATATGTATACGATGTTGTTGTATAGACATTCGTAAAACAATATTATATAACATTCATAGATATGTTTTTCGACACATTGTTAACGGATTTTACAACCAATATTGCTCCAATATTGTAGCTGACAATCCATATTCAGCTCAGGTTGAACCAATATTCCACCAATATTATCATTCCAATATTGTTTGTCCAATATACTCTCATATTGGACCTATATTTTTTTTCACATGTACGATATATCTATATCGGCCCAATATGAAATCGGGTTCCAGCCAATATGATGTGCTACCTGGGTAGGTGTAGGTAGCATTCTTGTGAGTTTTGTAAAGAAATATTCCGACGCCAATGGTACCACTGCATTGATGGTATACCTACCTTGACGTAAATATAATCGTTTGTGTATCATCTGATTTCCATCAAGTTAACAGGTTGTGTATGTACGTAAGGTAATTCACTTGGTAAAATTCACACAAGCAGCAACGGATTCGCGTGAATCGAATGACCAGTTAGGATGATCCGGATTTTACCGGATCTTACTCGTACCGATCGGGTTGGAGACATTGTAGATAGAACTGGGATTTCTTCGCCAATTCATTATTTTTATTGAACTGGTAATAATTATGGAAATAACGTAGTGGAACAAATTAGGCAGAAAAAAATAACAGTACTTCATCGAATGTCTCGATAAAAAACTGTCTGATAATATACGGATTTTTTGCAATATCAATCGATTGATAGTTGTGTATTATTGCTATGACAGAATTGACACTGATAGGAATGTAGATCGTAAGCAGTACTATACGAAGAGCAAAAAAAAGATCATAATTGGTCAACAAATAGGAAAATAGGAAAATACACTCACCGAGTCACCGGCAAAAAACCGGCCAGCAAAGAATTTTGCCTATGATTGCCTGTAACTTTTTGAATTCTTGCCCGATTTCGATGAAATTATTTCCAAATCATAGATTCATGTCTTCAAATGTTAACCTGGATTTCAGTTGTCATAAAAGCTGATGGCTTGCTCATTATACAGGAAGAATCAAATGACACTAATCCACGTTTAATTTCTGAAGGCCCCGTAGCGAAAGTGGGTGAATTAACTTAGCACCATCATGTTTTGTATTGGAGTTTGACCCCTTCTTGACACAATTGGTTTTGATTCACGTCAATACCTTTTATTTAGGAAGAGATACAATGTGTTTTGAAGAAAAGTGTATTCTTTAAATTTGCAGAACCTACATGAACTTATCGATCAACAATTCGAAATAACATCTGAAGATTGACATAATTTTCCTATTTTTTCAGAACTCACCAGCAAACAGAATCCTTAGTTACTAGAAACAAACGAAAAGCGAATCTCCTAGATGCAGTCAACAAGGAGAAACCCCCCTTGAACTTGATTGAGGTCGACCTTCACTCATCATCAAAATTAACTATTTTTTAGTCGAGATGACCAAAGTATTTCGCGCTCGAGCTGCAAACAAGATTTATTCAACAAACGTCAAAAAATAAAGTTCTAAAGTGAAAATATGCTTAGCATAGCTTAAGGAGTCCTTAATCTATGGATACAGTTACTGTGAGTTGGGTGAAAACGGAATTTCTGGAATTGTGATGGTAACAACAGATCATTATCGTCTGAATATTGGAATACCAATTGAAAATCATGTCAACTCAGTTTTGGGGGAGTTGGAAGGACGAATGGAAGCACACTGTTGAAAATGATTTAGATTTCACGAACACAGGACAGAGGGTGAAAATAGCCATAAACCAAAACCATTCGGAACTGCATACATATGGTTTCAGAGGTGTACCTTTGCTTTGATTTCAATCGTACTCAACTGAATGATCCCAAAGTGTCATTCTTCACAACGAAGTCTCAAAGCAATTAGCTGTGAAACATAGAGTTCCGCAAGGCTCTGTACTTGGTCCCTTGTTATTTTTATTATATGTGAGTGATTTGATGCAAATCGATAGTCAGAGACAATTCACCGTATTTGCTGATTATACGAGTATTCTTTGGCATACGAAGAGTTCCTCAGTATTGGGAAATATCATCAACGAGGACTTAAAGAGAGTTGAATTATGGTGTGACACCAATTGATTATCTTTCAATATCAACAAGACAGGAATTATTGATTTCAGGTGTGATATTGATAATGTGTTCTTCGAGAATGAATGCCTCAGTAATAGAGATACTAACAAGTTTTAAGGGTGAAACATTTACGTCAAAATTAAATTTGAAGAGCACATACCACTTCTTACTAAAAAGCTAGCATCTGGCTGCTATGCTGTTAGGGTTTCTTCAAATGAATTGGGATTATTCGCGGCCAAAAATGTCGAATCACATTTGCGTTACGGTATTTGTTTCTGGGGGATATGAACTGACCATTTATTCGAATCTATTTTCGATTTACAAAAGAGAGCATTGAGATATATCTGTAAAGCTGGGGTGAGGGATTTAGCAGATCATTGTTTCTAGTACATGGAATGGCTTGCATCTTTAGTTCAGGAACTGTGTGCTTAGTCTAAAAGAAATATGAATATTTTAGTTTTGTAACACCTACACATAAAACCAGCAGCTCTCCAAATTGTATCAAAGTTCTCATTCCCACATCGGCTCTAACTAAGAACTCTTCAATTTTATAGAGCAAAAAATTTCTCAATTATCTGCCTATATACCTACGGGAAATTGACAATGAACTTGAGTTCAGAAAACAAGTCAGAAAGTTTCCAATAATTGTAGAGGCTTATTATAATTTGACCAAATTTCATCAAGATTTCTAACAATATATTTCATTTTATATCTAGATTCGAGTCTAGATTTATTCAATTTTATATATAGATTTATATGATATTATATTTTTATTTATTTTTTCATTTTTATATTTCAGTTGTGCTTAAGTTAGTCATCGACGCACTATTTTGTTATGTGTTATTCATTTTTGTTTCTCAACCATATTGTGATAGAGCTCACTTCTCCAAATATTTTTTCCTTAACTTATTTTCTTATGTTCATGTATTAGTTACCGTACACTTTTGATCATGTTCATTCAACCTATACAGGGTGTGCCAAAATTAGTCTGCCAAACCTCTCCAGCGGTTTCTTCGACCAAAAATAGGAAGAAAAGTTTCAATGAACATGAGTCGAGAAATGTCTCCAGAGGGAGCTACGGCCCCCTCAAAGGGGGCTCCTGAAGATGAAACTTCTTGAATATTTCCGAAACGCCACGTGATGAAATAACGCAATCAGGTACAGAATCTTAACGTACCATACCCAATGCGGTGAACATCAAATCATTTTAAAGTTCCATCCAGGAGCTTATAATACAGGGTGGGACTACATTGAATATTGCTCAAATTTTCCCCAAGCATATTTTTTGACAATTCAATCTCGGATTATGAAAATCTGGTAGTCGGACAGTTCGACCACGAGCCGGGTACCTGTTTCAAGTACACCGATCAGTTGGACCACGACCGCTCTTCGAGCGGATTAAGGTCGTATTCTAAGAATTAAAACAATCCCTATTTTATTAACATATAATATTTATTATTGATAAAAAGCCATTTCTACAGTGTATCCATTTAGTGCGTAATTCTTCGATATCTCGAAATCGATTATCACAAGAGAAAAACTTTGGAAAAAAAACTTTTTCAGTTACTAAAGTTGCTCATTTAGAAAATATTTCCAACGATACCGGGTGTTTCATAAAAGCGGGGCAACTCGAAGACGAGTTTTTTCAAATGGAACACCCAGTATTGTTCATTCGAAATTTATTCCGCTCAAGTTCAGCTCTACATCGCTGTAAAAATAATTGAATTTGGTTGCGGCGTTGCCAAGTTATAATTGATAAACCCATTTTTACTACTATTGAAGGGTCATGTTCACATGGGTATGGTATATTTATTTATCGAAATTTCGAAAATATTTTTGGCATATAGTAGTAGCAAGGTCTCACGTATACCAATCCAGTAATCTTGCGAGATTATTCTCTACAGGGTGCTAGAATTTACATTCTGAATATTGTAAGTTTCAGACGACGATCATAAGAAATTTTCAAATAGAACACTCTGTATTTTTCATCACGGATTTATTTCGAAATCATTCGCCTTTTCATCGCAGAAGAAAAAATCAAAATCGGTTGCGGCGTTTTCAAGTTATGAGTTATTTCCTTTTTTTCTACTATTTCGGGGTAATTTGTTCGTCCTGATGGTTCCTTAATTTGATATGAGAGTGGGAATATTGCTTGCCACATGACATTCGAGGTTCTACATAGATCATTCAGGTATTTTTGTGATATGTGCATCGTCCAAATTTGAAATATTCCGTAATCTTGCTACTTATAATTCAAAGAATATGTGAAACAAACAAACATACCAAAAACAACGCCTGTCTTTGAAATAACTTCTACAATACAAACAATGAAGATGCGGATTGCGAAAATTAGGAATTTTTTTTTAAATTTGGGCCATTTTTATTGTCGTTATTCCCACAATCCGAATCTTCATTTACCTTGAAGAAGGTAAACATAATGATACAAACCATATGTCTCTACTACGCGGCTTTTGGGAGGAAATTCAGTAGAATGTCGAATCAATCCAAGATATGTTTGATTGTAGCGATGTTTGGCAGGTCATTACACAAATATTTCGAACAAAATTCAAACTTGGAGAGCCTGTAAATGTTCCTTTTGTAAAAAAACATATGAATGGTCAATAAACAAATTTGATTATACCGTAGCAACGCAATATTTCCACAATACAAATAAATGAAAGAACTATGACGTACAAATTACCCCGAAATAGTAGTAAAAATAAGGAAATCAACCATAATTCGACAACGCCGCAATCGATTCCGATTTGTTTTCCAGCGATGAAAAGGAGAAAGATGTCGAAATGAATTTTTGAATAAAAATACAGGGTGTTCCATTTGAAAAATTCTGATGAATGTCATCTGAATCTTGCAAAATTCTAAATGCAAAATTGAGCACCCTGTTGAAGAACATGTCGCAAAATTACTGGATTGGTATACGTTGGACCTTGCTGCTACCGTATGCCAAAAATATTTTCAAAATCTGAATAAATGAATATACCATGCTCAATTCAACACGACTCTTCAATAATGGTAAAAATAGATTTATCAATTATAACTTGGCAACGCTGCAACCGATTTCAATTTTTTTCACAGCGATGTGAAGGTGAACCTCGACGGAATTAATTCCGAATGAACAATACTGGGTGTTCCATTTAAAAAAACTCTTCTTCGAGTTGCCCTGCTTTTATAAAACACCCAGTAATATTGAAAATAATTTTGAAATGAGCAACTTCAGTAACTGAAAAAGTTTTTTATCCAAAGTTTTTCTCTATAGGTTATGGCTTTCGAGATATTTGCAAACTTTGTCCGAATCTGTAGATCTTTGTCAGGAGAAAGCCAATCACTGGTTTATTGCAAATAAACTCAAACTGAACACCGATAAAAATCAAGAATTGTTGATATCATCCCACTCTAACATCTCGTCTGGAAAAACTGTTACACTACTGGGCATTGTAATTGACGACAAACTTAATTGGGCAGCTCATGTGGAACAGTTGGGCCGAAAATTGTCTTCGATTACATTTTTGATCCGTAGAATGAAGAAATTAGTCAGTTCAGAGGTTCTCAGATCCTCCTATCATAGTTTATTTCACAGCCATATAATGTATGGTATATTACTGTGGGGCACTTGTGGGGCAGATCATGTCATTCTCACAAAATATTCGTTCTACAAAAAAAAGTAGTCAGAATCATGAGTGGTGCAAATTACAGAGACCATTGCTGTCCACTTTTTCGCAAACTTCAAATTATGCCAGTTCCCACAATTTTTATCTATCTCACGCTTCTCGAGATCCACACTAACAAAAAGGATTATCAATTTATGACCGTTAACCATCACGAGATTCTACGAGATCAGGTGATTCGCTGAAAAAACCCAGGCAAAGACTTGTGATGTCAGAAAAAAATTCTCCGCATATTGATTTATACAAAAAGCTACCAAATGAAGTTAAACACTTGAATGCTCGCGATTTCAAAATTAAAATAAAACGATTCCTTTTGAGTTACCGTTTTTATTCAGTGGATGAATTTCTCAGTTCAAATATCTGTCTAGCGATCATTGATGGAGAAGACGTTATTTCAACTAAAACTAAATTTTAATTTGTCAGTATTGTATAATGTATTTCATATCCTATTTTAACATGTGATAACTATTTTTAACTTGAATGTATGTGTTGATTTTTATGTATTCGTATATTAATATTCATAGTTGAATTGTAATAATATGACATGCTACAAATGTACATCAGTACGTAAAGTGGTGAATAAACTATCTATCTATCTATCTATCTATCTATCTATCTATCTATCGAAGAATTACGCACTAAATGGACACACTGTATATTCTGATATCTTAGCTTTAATAAAATAATTTTTTTTCTGTGTTGCACTTTTTAGTTTTTTGGTGGAACATTTTACGGAATTTATTTTAATATATGTTTCTGCTTGAAAGTTTACTGAAATATTTACAAAATTAAACAAACTTGGGTGAGAACTATAAAATGAAATGATTCACACGCGTTTGTGGTCCTGTATAAACTATCTGTAGTACAAGCCCACATACTTGGGGGAAAATGTCTTTCTTCATCGATATAAGTTTCCACGATATAATCGCAAAATTTCGATGGACTTGGATTACTGGACATTATTGAATGAATTCCTTCAGAAAAAAAGTTTCCTACTTCATGAGGGTCTAAAAATGGAAATCCAAAAAATAATTTGAGAAAATTGCCTATTTCTGAATTTTTGTTCCGATATTCTGTGACTAAGCCCGAATTTCGAATTTTACGATATCGATATCACGATTGGTACAAATGGAATCTACATCCTATAATTTTCATACTTGGCCACATCATTGAACAAGCGTTATGAATTGCCTGTTCAAAATCAACAATGACTGTTGATGGTTCAAATATCAGATCCAAGTTTTACATTTTTCATTTAACAGTTGAAATAATTTCAGTTAACTTGAGCTGTTCTTGTTTGGTAATAAGCAAAATGCAACAGGTATATATAATAGCCATTTTTGAAAGCATAAACAGTAAATAATTGAAGGAAAAATGTTGTACAAAACTGAAATGTTCCATCCATATATATTGTACTCACAGAGCAAAGAAAATACAAATTTGTATAACACGAATACACAATAACACCATTTTCCTTATCAACTACACTTAAGAATTCCTCAGCTCTATTAGTTTTTGGTTGCATGTCCAGTAGTGTATCATACACTTCATTTTGACTTTTAGGATATGGTGTTGTTGTAAAACATTCCAAATCGGAAGATATCATTTCACGCCAATGAATTTTTCCGCATTTTGCTACATGAGATTTAGAAAGTTCAAAATTTTTCAGTAATAATTTGTGTCCTTTTTCACTAAAACTACACTTCAAATCCATTTTTGTTGCAGTTACACTTCTAAATTAACCAGATACTTCGAACTGCAGGGTGGGCTTAACTCGACCTTTTTCAAAAAAGGATTAATGCAGGTACTCGTGGTCCAACTGACCGGTCCCCGAAAATCCACACCATTTCATAGAAAAAGGTTCTCTCATTCCGCATCGATCAGATGTAATCGATTCACAAATATTTATGCACTCATATCTTATGCATAAAGTTGCCAATTTTCAAATCATTCTAGTTATAAAGAAATTAACCACTTTCTGTTCACCAAACAATTTCATGAAAGCGCGAAAAATGATTATGGAAAAACTCCTTCAATTTTTGAGCATTTTTTCCATTTTCACTACGCCTTATTGCAATGCAATGCATAATATCTGAGATGTAACAATATGTTTGAATTGCTGTTACTCGATAATTATACATCTGATTGTCACGGAACACGAGAACCTTTTTTCTGCAAAGAGGTGTGGAATTTCATAATCCGAGAATAAATTGTCGAAAAATATGCATACAAAAACTTTTGAGCAATATTCACCCTGTATTATACACCCCTGATAAAAATTCTGCAATGATTTCATTTTCACTGCATTGGCCATGGAAATTTCAGTTCTTGTACCAAATTGCACCTTTTTATATTATATGAAATTTCGGAAAAACTCAAAGCAATATCATGTTCAGGAGCCCCTTTTCGGGAGTCATATCTCCCTTAGAAGGTATTTTTCTCGACTCATGTTCATTGAAAGCTTTTTTTTTCTACTTTTGGTCGTAAAAGCCGCTGGTGACATTTGGCAGGCTAATTTCGGGACACACTGTATATGCTTTATTTGTCAATGGGAATTCACCTTTCTTTCGACAATAAAGCAATTTTTGATTTGATTTGATTTTGACTCACCAATCCCAGCTTCCGCCACTACCCACGAAAGTCGCAGAAACAGCATCACCCCCCATATGTTGAGGAGGCAGGGAATCAAGACGCCTTGGATCCATCCCAGCTTGATGCCGTCCACTTGCTGTTTATTATCATCCACGTCGATTATACTGCCAAATCCTGTTTCCTGGAAAACAATGATGTGATCGATATTTTCGTGATACCTATACATATAATGAGGTATTTGAAGTCCCTCAAACAACAGTTTGGAGAATGAATATTATACAGGGTGTTTCCTCAGTACGTGTTGAATTCAGGAGCATGTTGCTGATGTCAAAATAAGATGGAAAGATATATGTCCAAAAATGTTTCGTTTCTGAGATACAGAGTATCGAAGTTGAATTCTTATTTTTGTTTTTTGTTGATTAATTTCGGAATGATTGTGATATTCGAATGGAGTTTGGTATCTAGGGATATTTTTCAATGACACTATCAAATTTTATGTTGGTTTGTCTCTTTCATGGGGTTGCCGTCACCTATATGTCTTTTGAGTCTTTCCAAAAGTCATAACTTTTTGGTGCGTACCTGTATCACGTTTCATCGAATAAAAATGGATTTCTAGAATTCTTTTCTGTAAAAAATATATTCCTGGTAGAGGTCGCTGCGAGCAACTGTCGAGTTATTGGGTTTTGAAATAATCGATGCATTTGAATTATTTCCATGGGACTCGTTAGTCGTCTCTAAGTAGTGAATATCAGAAAAAATACGCCAGTGCATTTTTCATCTTTCATTCAATATTTTCTACACCCAACATTGGAATATCGGCAGAAGATCATTCTTACTTCTTTCTACCTACTTTCTTGGACTCTTCCAATTTGAAAATATAACAATCAAATGGAGGATTCATCATTAACTGCCGAATCACCAGATATCCAGAAACCTTTCTCAGCGTCTTATGGAGTTTGGATCCTTTAAACAAGCTCCGGTGATAGGCAGACGATTGACTAGGACTCCAAAAATTGAAGAAGAGTTTCTTCGGGTTCACAGACAAGCACGGGAAAAATATTTGCACAAAATCTTACGAGCCCCATGGAAATAATTCAAATGTATCGATTATTTCAGATCGAAATAACCCAAAAGCAGTTGCTCGCAGCGACCTCTACCATAAATATATTTTTTACACAAGAGTGTTCTAGAAATCTATTTTTCTACTATAAAACGTTATACATCAGGTACGCACAAAGAAGTTATGACTTTTCAAAAGACTCAAATGACATGTAGGTGGGTGGCACTACCTCACGAAAGGGACAAACTTACATAAAATTTGATATTGTCATTGAATAATACACTACATAACAAATTTCATTCGAATATCACAATTATCTGAAATTTATTAACGAATAACAAAAATAAAAATTCAACTTTGACACTCTGAGTCTCAGAAACGAATAACTTTCGGACATATACCGGGTGGCTACGGAAGTACTGCCTACGGATTATCTCAGTTATTGTATGAAGTAGGTTTGTGAAATTTGGAGCGTCGATATAATGACATTAGAGCTAGAATTTGAGCATATTGACATGTCGAAGTTAACTTCCGATATGACCGGAAGTAACATCAACTTTCTTATTTTAAATGGAAACCCTTTTTTTTTCTTTTCGCTCTATTCAGCATTCAATTCCCTTTCTAATGACATATCACAAGTTGGTATCTAACCAGAAAAAGGATCAGAAAAAAATTATTATTGAAATTCACCGAGTAGGCCGTGGAAGCAAAATGAAAGCCAAAAAATGACTTTCTATTATATCATTAGAAAGGAATGGTTATGCTGAATAGTACAGGCAAGAAAAAGTTGTATGTTCCTATTCAAGTTATGGAACTACAGAGTATTGTTTTTTTCCCAATTTTTCCAATATTTTTTTTTGCGGCTTTTTATAACGCCGAGGAATGAAAATAAAATATCACAGTAGTAGCAACTGTTATCAAGTGACGTATGGTTTTCATAGCCAACTTTTCAATTTTTGGCTTTCATTTCGCTTCCACGGCCAACTCGGTGAATTGCAATAATAATTTTTTTCTGATCTAGTTTCTGAATAGATACCAACTTGTGATATGTCATCAGAAAGGGAATTGAATGCTGAATAAAGCGAAAAGAAAAAAAAATAGGGTTTCTATTTAAAATAAGAAAGTTGATGTTACTTCCGGTCACACCGGAAGTTAACTTCGACATGTCAATATACTCAAATTCTAGCTCTTATGTCATTATATCGACGCTTCAAATTTCACAAACCTACTTCATACAATAACTGAGATATTCCGTAGGCAATACTTCCATAGCCACCCGGTATATTAATTCGACCTTTTCCTCTTATTTTGACGTCAGCAACATACTCCTGAATTTTCTACACGTACCTAAGAAACATCCTGCATATCTAATATTTTTTAAACTGTGTTTAAACCCACCATAAAAATAAACCACTCAGGGCCTGTTCATCAACCTAATAGTTATTTATGGTACTAGTGTGTTATGTAGACAATAAGTCACGCGAGAAATAATATATTCTCAAGTGACTTAGGAAACATAACACAAGAGTGGCATGCAATGTTTTATTCAACAGGTGGAAAAAAACATTTTTCCATGAGATAATAATCAATAAGTTTTGTGATCAACTCAAAGCTACCTGCGTCTCAGTACCCTATAAATGTCAGGATTATTTGACAGTGACTTTTTTACATTTTGGTTGACGTAGGTTGTTTTTTAGGTTGCCACGGCATAACACATTAATAGCAAATGTTCAAATAAATTTTGACACTCTTCAGTCTTCCCTGCAAGAAAAGGAAACTTTTTTGAAGAAAAAATGGAAGAAAATGGAAGAAAATTACTTTCCTAAGGACGTTCCGGCGACCTTTCACTTTTCTATCGATACTTCCACGGGAAATGTTCTTCGGAAATCTCTGATATCATCCCTTCACTAGCAATACCAATCAGACGAACTAGACAAGCCCAGTCAGCATATCCTTTCGTTGTCAACCTCGAAAGATGTCGAACAGCACTTTATCAAGACTCCTTCATCCATAGAACGTCTAGGCTCTGGAATTCATTGCCTGTGGAAGTATTCCCAACAACATATAATCTCCAAAAGTTCAAAAAAAATTCTAATACCTACCTCCTGCATGTCCCTATCCTCCCTAGGAACGCACGATGTTCTTTGAACATTATAGAGATTCCCTTTCGTGCGCTCCAAGCGATAAAAAAAATCCTTACGGAAGCAGCGATGCAGATTTGGCCACTAAAGTTCCGAGATGCTTTTTTCATGTTCTGGTTGAACGAGTCTTTGGAAAGAGAAGTTCTGCAAGTCTCCAAACTGACCACGATAGAATACGAGGGGGGAACAATTGTTGTTTTTGCAGAAGAGAGGGAAACTCACGTGAGCTCAATAACTGAAAGTGTATCCCAAAAACTTGGTTTTCTGTTTCGGGCCAGGAGCTATTTCACTTTCAGTCAGCTGCTTATGATCTATAAGGTATAGATCCGACCTGTCCTGGAATACTGTTTCCATGTTTGGACTGCAGCATTTATGAACATACCATGAAACTGTTGGATTCTGTCCAGAAAAGGGCAATTCTTCTCGTGGGTGATGCCTCGCTTACAAACTCACTCACTTCTCTGGTACACCGTAAAAAAGTTGGCGATCTTGCTCTATTTTATAGATATTTCCATGGCGATGCTCTTCTGGAATATCAACAATTGTTCCTTCCTTGGCAGTCCCCGCGAGATTGACCCGTCGAGTTGAGGCTTCGCACCCCTTCGTGGTCACTTTGGGGACCTGCAGAACATCTCTTCCCAAAGACTCGTTTATCCAACGAACAGCGAGGCTCTGAAACACATTGCCAATGGAGGTGTTCCCCGAGTTATATAACCTCCAGAAATTTCAATAACACCAATTCCTACCTTATTTTCCTTGGTTCTCACGATGTTCTATGAACATTACAGGATATCCCTTTCCGTGAGAATCAGACCATAAGGAGCGCTATTTCAGAACGTGCTTTCTTGTTACAGCGCTATTTTGTTATGCGCTGATTCATTACGGCACAGCCGTCTTCAACTAACAAGCCGTGAAGAAGCAGTCTGGCAACATTGTCCGAACGACCGAACTTGCACCTGTCGGCCATTCAAAGTGTATTGTGTAGGAAGTAAACATGGAAGGTTTTTTTAAAGTTTTCAATTATTAATGGGTGTAATATTGAGATCAAATAATTTTAAAAGTATTAGCAACAATCTAGGAATCGACTCGAGACTGAAAGTGTGTCGCAAGTGCATTCAAAATTGTGTTATGTATTTGCAAGGGAATTTGTGTTGTTTTTTCAATTTACTCCTGGAAATAAGTAGGTTATTCATTATTCCTTATGAAATATGCCTTCTCATTGTTGTGTGCCAGGATGTAAGTCAAATCACAGCTCTGAAAAAAAGCTGGGAAAGGATCATGTCTCAGTTTTTTTATTCCCAAAATGGGAAGAATTGCGAAGTAAGTGGATAACAGCAATACCTCGAAAAAACTGGACACTATCTCAACGTTCTACAGTATGTGCAATTCATTTTATTGAAAAAGATATCATCAGATATGATACATTTCCTCTGCCAGATGGATCAATTGGAAAAAATTTGTTACGAGCACCAAAGTTAGTCGAAACAGCAGTTCCTTCAATTTTTCCAAATTTACCAAAATATTTTTCAAAACCAGCCAAACCATCAAGAACTGATCCAAATGAAAGACGTCAGAAATATTTAGATATTCAAAGTAATAAAATAGTGTTCTATTATATTACTTTGAAATATCAGACCTCATCCATAACTACTATGAACAGTTAGTTAGGGAATATGTTGAGAAAGTTGAAATTGATACTTGGAAAATCCATAAGACTGATGATAAATTGTATTTTTATAAATTAGATTTGCAAGCAAATGTTTTTTATCCCAATGATGTAAATACTTTACAAATTGTTTCTCAAGTTATAATATCCAATGAGATGGAGGTCCAAGTTTTTCTTGGTGATAATAAACTTGGATTCAATGAATTGAAATTGATTCTTACTCATGATATGAAATTGAATAGATGGTCACAACTTGAAAATATTCTAGCTAGATTCAAAAACATCTCAGATCAAACTGACAAACACTCAGATATGAATGAAAAATTCGATATCTCCATAAGTTTTATTTTAACAAAATGTTCAAAATTACGGCTTCAGTTCATGACCAAGGGAATTATTCAATCACATTATTCCTCGTTCTTCACTCTGTAAGTTCACTCTCCTGTATTTTTTACCTATTCGACAAAATAATCCGAGAAAATTACGTTAAACCAAACATTCAAAGCTCGCGCTCATATAAAAACCATTGTATTGCTAGGCTCGAATGGGACCGACGGTTTCCGTTCGTGCGACGTTGCCAGTATCTCAGCACGGCTTGTTAGTTGAAGACGGCTGTGGTTACGGTGCTGTTTTCTTACAGCGCTGTTTTATAACGCGCTGTTTTGTTACGCGCTAGTCCGGCCTAGTCTGGGAAAGTGACGATACGGGGGTATTGGTAATGGGCCGATGATTTTCCAATGCCAAGTAACAATCAGTTGAAAATACGATGATGGCCTTGTGATGGTAAGATGTCTGGAACAAATTGAATACCAACTAGTTCTGGGCCTTTGCTGGCCAATTTCATGTTCGCTACTCGTCCCCCTGGTGGATATTCTGGGAACGTCTACATCAACAATCAGCTGATCAATATTATATGTGACTGAGATGGCTGACTCTCTTGAGTGATGATCGCGTACTAGTTTGTTTATGTCGAATTAATGTGGTCCTCTCTTTCCCTGGTGGTTATTTATGATGGCAGGAGTATTCTCCATTGATAATAATAAAAGACATATTCTTCAATTATGATAATATTGAGTAAGTATCAATTTACCTACATAGTGTTTCAAATTTCATTATTAAATGCATGTGTTTGGTATCTCGTAACCTCATATACCTAATGATCATAATAATTGGAGTTGACAGTACTTCTCCAAAAGCAACTATCATTTTTAACTCGTTTGTTGCTATTAAAGGCAATCTATGGTTATGTGAACCTATCTCTATATGAAAGAACTAAATAACAATAAGGTTTCAGCTACATAAATATACCTGTGCCAAGAAAATAATGAGAATTGAAAAGCTTCATGTTATCACGTCATCACACTATATTGAACAAATGATGCATTTTATATTTCAGAAAAACCTCACAACGAAGAATATCATTTTTGAAGGAATGCTATACCCAATCAGATGTAAATACCACATACCAACCAGTAAGCAGTCACTCCGAGAAGTATCGTTGAAGAACAGAGAGGTTAAGAAGATATCATTGTGTCATTCATAAAATTGTTTTCTTGAAATCTGTTATGTGTCTGATTTATGATGAGAGGGTTATATTGTGAAATAAAGAGGTACTAGAACTTTCAGATTCATTGGACCCCTAAAACCCCTACCTTTCCCCTACCTCGATAGTACATGTAACCAATGTCGTTAATTGGCCATTACAGTGCCATCATTCATGTATAACCAGGGCTTGCTATGGGAAACTCAATGTGTCGATTATGTTGTACAGGCGTTTTGCCGGGGAACTGAATATGATTGATGGGTACCCAGCTGCCGGCCGCAGTGTACTGATATACATATAGAGTCCCGCATATGGAACCATTTACTGGGTACCGCTGGGTATGGGAAAAATATATTAGGTAATTGATGCCCCATATCAAAATGTTTGCTGGGTCCGTTGCAGAGCCACCTAGCGTTTATAGCCGCGAATACGTAATGACAACTCCATGGATATTGCAAAAACGATATATTTCTGGAAAAAAGTTGTACACTATAATGGATCCTAATCGTTTTCCAGAATTCAATTGAGAATTTATGGAACATGAAATGATTGAGTGAAATATGTTGAGTGTGTTTCAAACGAAGAAAACATTGTCAGATTCATAAAAGGAGTTAGGATATAGTACGATGCAAATGTATGAAACAAATTCATGAACAAATATATCGAGTGATTTTGATGAATATACGAAATAATTGATAATAGCAATCGTTGCGGAGGTATTATAATGCAGTAATGGACAAGTGAAAAATATATAATGTAATGGTGTCGACATAATATGGATAATGGATTTTGAATTCATTCACAAATTCGAGTTTAATGATTAGGTTTCGAGCGTGCATTTTCAAATCAAATTATCATCATCCTAAAATTGTTTAATAATGACTTATTTCAATAATTATTGTTCATATCTATTGTTCACAAGTGTACCACTGCATGATGTGATACATATTATGATAGAAAGGACATCAAGAAATCAACTTATTTCGGAATATTTTTGACTGCTCCTTGTGAGAGATACATTATGTATTAATATGCTGATTTTACATTTCATATATTCCTACTAGGTATTAGTTCTATAATTTCGAAATCATGTAATTTTGTCATTTATAATGGCACCTACCAAACCATTTTACAATCGTAATGAGCTCATTGACATTAAAAAAGTAGCACGCAAACGAAACATTCCAAATTTCAAGAAATAATGTTCATACAGTGTTTACTAATATCAAGAGATATTCTTGATCTAGATCAGAGAATTATTATATTCAGTGTTTCCTGCTTTTTATGAATATACCCTATATGGTGGTGAGCAGAGTGAACAGTTCCATTCACAATTTTCATGCGATGTTGAGGAGTATAAGAGAATAAGGTTCATTTGGGAAAACAATATTAGAGCTCATTTTAGTTAAGTGAATTTCTCAATCAAACTCAGACTCAGCATCCCCAGAAACCCCTCGCAATTCATATTTTCAAGATCCCTAGAGCTAAGAAAAGAATCAAAATCCCGCATCTCATGCACAGAAAAAAAAATTAGTTTGAAACTACAAGATTCTTGTAAATTCAACAAAATCTGAGTGTCATATATCCACGACAAAATAATTTGTCACCGCAACAAATGTTTTTTGTCAGTCTTCAATTCAAGATTCATTTGATGTAACTCATTAATGATTCAAATTAGCAGCAGGAATTGGTTGAATAAACAAAGACTATTTTGTTTCTATAATACAATATCTGACAATATCCTGCTCTTGTGAACGATTCAGTTGATTGAAATGATTATATCATTTCGTTCAAGTGACAAAATTTTCAGTTTCTCAGAGAGTGAATATGTTGAAATAACAATATATTTTCTTCGATCAACCAAATTGTATTTAGAATTGACAAAATATTTTGTTGAATAATGTAAAAAAAAATCCAAAAACTGAATTTCAAAACTAAGAGAAATTAAGGATCAATTTCCTCAGTTGATCCAAGACTATAAGCTTGTATAAGTGTTATTAGAAAGTCTAGGACAGCCTTATATAATTACATTAACAGATGTTTCAAGTAGGTATATATACATCACCCCAATCGAGGCGAGCGTAGGAAGGTTGGAAGAAACGCCACCTAGTGGCAAAGATGCAACTAACTAATCATTCAACAAAATATTTGTTTGATATAATGCATTTTTGGGTTCTGTTCAACAAAGTAATCTGTTTGAAATAACAACATATTTCTTGATAGTGATGTCTTGAATCAACAAAATATAATGTTGTCATAATCAATTCAGTTTTGTCGAATAGAAAAAAAATTCGATTGTTGACTCAACAAAATATGATGTTGTATTTAGTTAATAATTTGTCAATATTAATGTAATTTTGTAGAATAGACAAAATGCATATGATTGATTGAACAATGAGATGATAGTTGGATCAACAAAACTTGTTTTATGTCAACTATGAATGTTGTTGAATGAAATGAAACTTTTGTTCAAGTAAGCAAATATTTCAAACAAATTATTTTGTCTCTTTGAATAGGTTATTTGCTTATTTGGAATGAACATATATTTCGTTAGTTTCGCAAAATTGTGTTCAATTTAACAAAGAAAAAATTACCAAAATGATTTTGTTGGTGCAAAAAAACTTTTTTTTCCGTGTGACTACCACCTGAAATCAGTTGATGATGATGTGATCTTCTTGAAATTTTGATGGTGATTGATTCTTAGAAAAATAACATACAATCAACATAACTGAGATTTCTGGGCGTAGTCATGAAAAACGTGATTTTCAAATTGTATGGGGATATTTTGAGAATATGAGTAGAGGGTTTTTGGGGATGCTGATTCCAAATCTAATGAAGGAGTTATTTGAAATAAGCACTAATATCCTTTTCCCGAGTAAAGAACTTTTTCATACCCCTCAACATCGCACGGCAATGTTGAATAAAACGATTCACTCTGCTAAAATCTTCATTGTTCTAACATTCAATCATCACCAAAATTTCAAGAACATTGCATCATTGATAACTAAGATACCTATTAGAGTGTATTCATGAAAAGCGGGACACACTGTATAACAACTTCGAAATATCCACAATGCTCAAAGTGTAATGATAATAATATGTTGGATGTTATACGTATCAATAATAAATTTCGGGAAGATACAATGCAATGTTCTACGTGGCATTAGCTAGGAAAGTAGTTGTTTCTTCTCCCGTCATCTACCTTGAACGTTTGTGGAAATGACTTTCTTGTATTCATTCAACATTTCATTCCACTCTGAGCATTTTGTGACTATTTCCAAATTGGAATTACGTTACTCCGATTTCCAGGGATTCTAGTTTTGTGGAGTGTTCCTTTTATTCTAGTCTAGGTGGCGTTGAACCCATATGGTCCACGAGAGATTCCTCTTAGACTACGAATATTGCTGATTGGATTTTGTTGAGCCAGGTTACGCTTAGCCGGCGGTCTTCGGACTGCTAGCTGGAGACTACTCTACACTGATGAGAGCCAAAAATGCTTAAAATCGAGATCAATCGACATCAGGTCAAGAAACACTTGCATCAGTACTCGATTATACGTATCGATGCATATATTTCTGGACGATGTAATCCATTGTTCTACGTGGCATTAGCCAGGAAAGTAGTTGTTTTTCTTCCTTCATCTATCATTATTGTTCATTCATGAACACTTGTGGGAATTACTTTGTATTTATTTAATTATTATATTAGTTCTAGTTTCTTCACCAATCTGCTCACGTTACGTTACGTGACTTTGCAGTTTTCACTTCAAAAATTCTATTCACTCACTACTCACCGGCAGAAAAAAGCCCGAGGGGCGAGCAACTCATTAAATATGGTGCACACCCCGAGTTTTTGAGTCGGTACTTGAAAACTCTTCTTAATCATTTCATTATTTTTATTATTTTTAAATACCATTTCGATATCTTCAGTATCTCTGATTATTTATTGACTATTCTCATTACCTTTTCAGTATATTCTAATTACTTCTTGAGTATTTCAAGTACATACTTTAATTACTTTTCTACCATTTTAGTTACTTTCGGAATATGTTAATTACCATTTTAGTGCAATTATTCTATGTTTCATTACTTCAGATACTTTTGAAGTCTCCTGACATCATTTTTGAATTCGTATTAGAGGAAACCACTAGGTTGTTCACATTGATTTCTCGTCTGCCTGAGTTCTCATTAGTAACTGAGTGAATCCCAATGAGATCTGGAAATGTTGAAAAGGAATAATATTCTCAGATAAATTATGAACATCCAAAAATGGATATATATTTATATAAAGCAATACATTGAGAATTCGCATATTCTCAATGTGATGAGAATATTTACTCTTTTTCAGTTAATTCAATAGAAAACAACTACTTTCCTGGCTATATGCCACGACGAACATTGAATTATATCTATTGAACACACACGATAAGAGTTTGAAAAAAAAATATAAAAATTTCTGAAATTGAGAATTTGCATTCTCCTTCAGACAAAAATATGTATATACATCACATCATAATATTTCCCATATCACTGATATGAATGATTATTTTTTTTGGACGTTTTCAAGCTCATCAAGATCAGAGTTCATGCCAGTATACTTCTCCTATACATTCCAATTTTCATTTCAATGCTGAATATATTGGTGAGTCATATTTCTAGATCATTATTCATCTTATTATTCATCCGATTTGAAGAAGAATGTCAATTCTCAATTTCGGAGGATTTTATTCTTTATTTTTCATGTTTCCCTTTTGAATGTTCATCAGATATAATTCAATGTTCGACGTGGCAAATAGCCAGGAAAGTAGTTGTTTTCTGTTGAATATTCAGAATGATGTGTGTATATACATATTTTTGTCTGAAGGAGAATGCAAATTCTCAATTTCAGAAATTTTTATATTTTATTTTCAAACTCTTATCGTGTGTGTTCAATAGATATAATTCAATGTTCGTCGTGGCATATAGCCAGGAAAGTAGTTGTTTTCTATTGAATTAACTGAAAAAGAGTAAATATTCTCATCACATAGAGAATGCGAATTCTCAATGTATTGCTTTATATAAATATATATCCATTTTCGGATGTTCATAATTTATCTGAGAATATTCCTTTTCAACACTTTCATACCCAATCAGGGGGTTCAAACTTGAACGATGGGAACTTGTGATTTTTATAGACCTCTAATCGCAGATTCGTGATAGAGTCTCAATTCAGAATTCATTTCCACGCCCTGTATGATGAATGTCAATTTATCATACACCCAAAAGAGATCTGGAAAATTCGGAACTGTGTTTTTTTTTTAGTTTTTGTGTAGACGAACGGGTATGAGCCGCAACGGTTTTTCCGGCAACGGTTTTTTACCTTCGCTCATGGAATATATGAAGGAAGAACATTTTTCTATTGCTGATGGGGATATCTTTATGCGAGCCCACTGATCTGAAGGAGTAGAGGAAGGCTCCCCACAGTACAATAATTCGAGATTTCAATACCACCCCAAAAAAATAAAAAAATCATGAGAACAGTTGGGAAATCTGTTGATCGCCATCATTATGTTAATCATCAATAATTTCACACTAATTGATCAACCTCCATACAATGGAATGATTTGTGAACCAGAAACTACCCCTCAACAATCTTCCGAATAATAAAAATCTAGATTCAGTTGAATTACCCGTTGCCAGAGGTTTTTTTATGGAAATGAAATATTCTTGACCTGCCTAGTACGCTCTATGGAATGAAATGATATTTGAACCAGAAACCACCCTCCACCAACCCTCCGCAACTCAATTATCATAAATCAGTTGAAATTTCGGTTGCTCTAGATTTTTTGGTGAAAATAAATGCTATGCCCGCAGAGTACGCTCTGTTAATCCTCAAAAACCTTTCGAAGGAAAAATCATGAATCAGTTCTCAATGCATAAGAAGTTTTTCAAGAAATCAATTATTCTAAACCTGCTCAATACGCTCAATGGGGTGTAATGATTCGTGAACCAAAAACTCCCCATCAATATCCCTCTGAAATAGAAAAATCATGAATCAGTTGAAATTGCGGTTGCTGAAAATTTACTTTGATTACCCTTCAGTACTTCTTGAATCCTTCAATTACTATTCAGTATTTTTCAAGAACATCAATTACTTTGAAATATTTTCATTTCTTGTCTGATTTTACTGAAATTCCGTCGAAATCGTTGATATTTCAATATTGCAATACGACATTTGGAAGCCTGGTCCTCCATCTGACTTTTACATGAATTTGTGGGTATCATTTTGTCTAATTATCTCAAAATCAACATATCATCTCGAAAACCGAGATAGATAAGTTGACATAAATATGGTTGTCTAAACTCGAAATCAGAAGGATAATCTAACTGCGAGTCCAACTGTGTGAAAAAAAATGTAGGATTCAATAATTGAATTCATATTATTCAGAATTAGAAAGTTGGTACCAACTTTCGACATACCGTGTATAGCTGGAGGACTATTCCAGGTCCAATAGGAATAATTGATAATCTATAATGCCTATACGTGAATCACCCTGTATATGGATTGCATTATTAATTGTTCACTCCACATAATCTACGTAGATTCATCTGATCAACAAATAATTTCAAACCAATATAGGTACTTAACTGAAGGTGAAAATCAATACGAAAGTTTGTTCAATTGTTTAGCATTCATTTGTCAATATTCAAGCAATTTGACTAATGTTGCATTATCACCTCGCGATTATTAATGGTGTACCCAATTGAATTTTAAGGGCCCATTTCCATGATAATACAATGAAAAAATATTCAAGATTGATACACGTTTATCAATATTAGTATTCTCAGATATCAGTAATCATAAGAGTCACTTCAAGAATATCTAGGGGGGAATAGGGTAGAAGTGATTTTTTTTCTACAAACGGCAAAAAATGACAAGGTTCGCTCTTTGATATCCTTCTTCAGTATCCTACACACCATGTGCACCAGTGCGCGAAGTAAAAGGATGCGCGAAATATACAGAGTGTTTTAGAGTTGTGGTGACAAAAACCTATTGGGGAGATTCCTCTGAACAAAATATAAAAAAAGAGTTTTTACAGGGTGTATCTGAATAACACGAGAATAAATTAAGTTCACATGAACTTGTTTCGTTTTCGAGATACAGGGTATTAATATTTACATGAAAAATCTTCTTTCTATCCATTTCTCAATTGTCTTTTCATCAATTTCAATAAAACGTCGTGGTTATGTTTATAGTAATATGGTGCATCTCTTCGATTCAAAATAATATTTCCAGTGGCGTCACAGTGTGTAAATTCATCGATATTCATGGTGAATGTCATTGTACGCCACCGGTTTCTCTGAGTTTCATATTTTTATTGGGTTGAACTATTGAAATAACATTTTTTTCATTCTCTGTGTGATTTTTTTATCTAGGTTAGTTCTTGGGGAAACAATAAAAATTCGATTTGAATCCAAATTTCAATGTATGAGGTGTTTTCAAGACCTCTATTGAGATTACTTAATAACCCCAATTAGAATCATTCTGAAATTTTGGGGCTTTCTCAGTCTCCATCCATACTGAATTTTGGCACCATGAAAGCTTAGGACACATGTTTATATGAACATTATTTGAAACACTCTTTAAATTTTTTCGGTGTTATTTAGATACACCCTGCATAATAGTATATTATATGTAACAAATGTTATAAACGTCCTTTTAGCAACGAGTATTTTAAGCACGAGCCGAGGCACGAGCGGAGCAGAGCGGAGCGAGTGTTTAATAAACGAGTGTCTTGAAGACTTTATGAACGCGTTACATACTATGCTTTTTCTACGAATCCCGAAAATTACATTACCATACCTGCTATTCCTGCTAACCTACGAAATAATTCGAAGGGAATGGGAATTGCGAACATAATACATGCAACTGCATGCAACCAGCGAAACACGTATGAGTGATATTGGTTGTAGATGTGTCCAGTCCATTGCTTACTAACCTTTGTTTCAAGTGTATTGTAATGCTCAGCGCAGAATAAATAAATTGTTCTCAAAGATGGATGCTGCTACATTTTTACACTTCTTGGAGATATGCAAGTACCAGAACATTCTCTTCAATTTCAGTTTCGTCTACATTTCGCATATATTTTTGATGAAGAATTCTGATACAAAGGAATATTGTTTGAATAATTCTGATACGAAATTTGAAAATAACATGTGACAGTTGATGCTATTGACAGGCCAGACATGTCTTAAATCACTGAAGCTGTGTTTAAGAAATCGTGTTGCAATGGTAATAAATCACAGATCGTCAATTCGTGATCAATCGATCATTTAGCTTGGTACATATCTGTACGCTAAAAGCCATTTTAGTTATGTGAGTAGAAAAAAATATTATTATGAAGTTTGAGGAAAAAACGCTTTTTCATTAATATCTTGAAAACGCTTTAGCCAATTCGATTGAAATTGTTATGATTCATCAACACAATGGGTTCGATAGAAGTCACCCAAACTTGCTTCCCTACGTTTTATGAAAAATTATTGAAATCCCCGATTTTTCGGACTTCTGAAAACGAGGCGATGATGTGACGTCAAAACCTCGTCAAAACCCTAATACTGAAATAAGACTATTCCAAAATGAGTTGAATGATACATGATTTCTGACAGAGTGAATTAGCGCGAGACTCGGCGCGAGATCACAGTTGAAAGAATTAATATATCAGTTGCCTCAGTCTCCGTCGGGCGTTTGGTATTTTTTTTAACTATGACGAGATGATGTTTCTACGTCATAAGAGGGTCCGTTTTCACAAGGTACTATTATTTATGTCCAAAAATGAAACATTCCAGTTAATTTTTCGATCGAATTATGTCGTCAATCAGAATTTATGTATAAAAGGATCATTATAAACATGGTTTGAGTTAAAAGTTCTACTAAGGTGTACACGATCATTATCAGACATTTACTGGACCATTTAGATTTGATCCAGAATTTCCAGGGGCGTACTGATAGTGCAATTCTGCTTTTGTGTAGAAAAATAGCCACCCCTGTGTTTTTTTCTGGGTTCTACCTACCTGAATATTCAGATGAACCTACTAAAAATACAACAATTCTGTTTTTTAGCTTTGTGTTCGTATCTTGCATCGTTTTCGGGAGAAATAATTTTTCAAGATATTGATGGAAGCATTTCTGGACCCATATTCATGGAAACTCTGTTTCATAATTTAATGAGAGAGATCTCCCCCAGACTTATGTGACTACAACTCTGAAGCACTTTGTAAACTTCGCGCTTTGTATGTAAACTATATGAGATTTTTGTATTTAAACTGTATGGTCCTCAATCGAACAAACATCCAAGTAATCATTTATTTCTAAATGTTCAACGATAATTGAGTCCTCTGAGGCAGTTCAGCACTATTTTTTTGTTAAGCTAAGCGCCTCGTTAAAAAAAATCTGTTCTCATCCACCATACAAAGTAGCATTCAGCGCACTAGATACAAGAATAACTATTTTGTCTATTTTAATACGCGGAGACCATCAATAAAAAAATCAAATAGGCGAAGTTTATTTACCTTGACATTTTCTTCACCCTCATGCAATTCCCCCAAACTAGGCCTAGTGAAAGCCTTCCTGGAATTCCTGTAGTTCTCCAGCCGAGGCAATGCTTCTCTAGTCAGCTGCACCAAGGATTTCTTCCTCTTGGGAGCCTGCGACACGCAATTCTGGTTCTGAGTCTGTTGGTTCTTAGTGAACCCGTTATTGATAGGCTCTTGCAGCTGGAACCCCGCATTTTCCACTCCGTCACTGTCATTTTTGGCGAATCGGCCTTCCATAACGCGAAAAAAACTACGAAATCGTAGAAAAGAGTTGTTGTGTTTATTTTATTGAATATCTCAACTCATACTTCTTTCTCTGTATTCGAACTTTTTTTTCTGAATTCAGACCATTTTCTCTAAATTCAGACTCTGAATCCAGCGTTCTCGTCTCATGTTTTTTTTTGTTCTGTTCCCCACGAAAAGGGATATCCTATAATGTACAAAAAACATCGTGAGAACCAAGGAAAATAAGGTAGGAATTGGTGTTCTTCTAAGATTTCTGGAGGTTATATGCCTCGGGGCATGAGTCTTTGGAAAGAGATGTTCTGCAGGTCTCCAAAGTGACCACGAAAGGGTGCAAAGCCTCAACTCGACGGGTCAATCTCGCGGTGACTGCCAAGGGAGGAACAATTGAGCATCGTATATGAAAATATCTATAAAATAAAGCCAGTTCGCAAACTTTTCTACGGTGTTTCAGAGAAGTGAGTGAGTTTGTGAGCGAGGCATCACCCACGAGACGAATTGCCTTTTTTTGGAAAGAATCCAATAGTTTCAGGGTATGTTTGGGTGCTGCACTCCAGATATGGGAACAGTATTCAAGGACCGGTCGGATCTGTGCCTTATAGATTATAAGCAGCTCACTGGAAGTGAAATAGCTCCTGACCCGAAACAAAAAACAAGTTTTTGGGATGCACTTTTAGCAATTGATCCTACGTGATTTTCCCAAGGAAGGTTATTGCTGATAGTAATACCAAGCATCGAAATGGATGTCTCCAAATAAATGGTTACTCCTGACAAGCTTATGTTGGGCACAGTGAGATCGGCTTTTCCAGAGAAAAGACATTGATGTGTTTTGTTTGCATTGAAATCTACCAAGTTATTGGATCCCCATTAGGTTGTCAACTATTCTTCCTCGTTCGTTTCCGATTTGCCTGGCTGGTATTCCAGTCCTGGGAGAGAAGGCGGTATAGAGGGTACTATCATCCGCGAAGCTGTGTACTGCTGGATATGAAGTTGTGTATGTGTATAGGGTGTTCCAATAGTATACGTCAAAGAATCACGATCGCGTATTCCTGACAGATGAAATGGAGGTCTCTACATTCCAGCAGGAGGGCCCTCTGTTTCCGTGATATACAGGGTGCAACTCCTGAAATACATTCCATAACAGAACTGTTAAACTCTGTAATGGAATTATGGATGAGCATATTTAATTCTGGTACATCCTTAACCTACCTACTTCTCATTCATAAACACATACCATCAGCGTGGGAACGAAGAACTTTTCGATATTACAGTTATGCCCAATTGTTAAGATGAAATTACTATATTACATCACACATTCATCAAACTCGCTATTTTGAACGACAGTAATTGTTATCAAACAAAATGCTTTCCTGAAGTTTCACCCTGTATAGGAGAAGAAGCGTCTTATACTTCATTCTTTATGCATATAAGGCTACGCGCTCCTGATCATCTAGCGTGAATTCTTGGGATTCCTCTCGGGATTCCTCGTATGGAAGAAAAATTTGCATTCACAGAAAAATGTATGAATTCAGAGAAAAAAGTATAATATGACAGGACGAAATTCATGAAGTCCACTCCACCAAGAGTATTCTTAAATGTGAGCAATTCACGGGGACATGTTTCGAAGCTTCATAGCTTCATCATCAGTATTCAGCTACATGAGAGCACTGAAGTGAGGAAAAAATAGAGACAAACCTGTTATCACTATTCATAATGATTCAACACACCCTTATCAACATAAAATTGCAGCATATAATAGTGTGATATACAGGCTAGTGAATGTCCTGCTTTCTGAAGTTAATTTTCGAGCCTATGTTGGATCATCAACTGAAAAATCAGCTTCATTACTATATAAACAGGACTTAAAAGTGGCATATAAAACAAATTACACGCTGGGGAGGATAATAAAGAATAATAGAGAGAAAACTTCTAAATTCGAATAATCAGGGGTATACAAACTCAACTGTGGATCTTGTCCTAAGGTAAATATCGGCCAGACAGGTCGTACGTTCAATCAGCGCATTCATGAACATAAGATGAATTTTTTGAAAAATAGAACAAATTCAATTTACGCCAACCATATATTATAAGAAAATCGTAGTTTTGATGATAATTCCGGAATTTTATCCGTAGAAAATAGAGGAATGGAACTCAATCATTTTGAATCATTAGAAATCAACAAACTCAAAAAATTTTGACATTTTACTTAACGATCAATGAGACCTCAATAGTTCACCACTGTTGAATTTGTTGTAAGTAATAATATCTATTTGCGAGTCTATTTGATATCAACCCTTTCAAGTTAATCCGGAACACCGTATTTTAATGTAGATATTGTGCCTAATTTCCGAAAATGGAGGTTTATCCTCTCCACAAGTAACTAATTCTTAAAGTTTGGAAAGTAGGATATATAAGCAAGCCAATGTCAGTTTAGTTCATCGTACCAGTATATCACCTGACGAAGCTATTGTGCTAGCGAAATCTTATCGTTTGTGAAGTTTTTACAAAGACAAACCCTTCAACAACGACAGTTCATAAAACCTACCAGTTTTAAAGGGAAAAAATAAGTTCACATATTCAATAATTTTATAACAAAAATGGAAAATCACTGGTACATATTTGAAGTTGAAACATGAAAACAAGGAACCGGAAAATGTTTTCATTTATCGAAAAAAATATGTACGAGTCATTTTTGTCCATTGACAATAATATGTATGTGAACATCATTTTTTTCCTTCCAAACAGTTGAGATTTTAGAACTGTCGTTGTTGAAGGAGTTATTGGCTGTGTTATCGCTCTCTGTTTTCCTCTTACTTTAGTGCCTCTCATGTAGCAAAATGCAGATGATGAAGCTTCGGAGCTTCGGAACATGTCCTCATGGATTTCTCAAATTTGAGTATAATTTTGGTGGAGTTCGAATTCAGAGAAAAAAATAAAATACACACAACAGTGTCCTTTCTACACTTCCGTAAGAATCGGCTTTCTTCAGCGAGTCAACATGTTCGGGCGACACTGCTAAAAATCGATGTGTTATTGTTTCAAGGCAAGCGTTGATCGTTGATCGGTTTTTGACGCGTTCGGAGACCCGGCGATTTTGTTCGGCACGTCGGTTTTCACTCACTGAAACCACTGAAATGAAGTGTTTTCGCGGATACGCTGTTATTTAGTTCGCTTGTTGAACGTGTTTTTCGCTGAAATGAGTGGATCTCGACTCAACGAGATATTACCGAATCTCATCATCTCGATGAGGGACTGAGGAGGGAGAAAGGAAAAACTCATCTGTTACGCTACTTAATTACAGCGAATTTCCATTTGGAGTTGAACATATTTTTATTTCTACCCCAATCATTATTCGTTTTTCATTTCAAAGTACCGTATTCGTTGTGAATAATTCCAGTTAGCAATGGTAGCATATACAGGGTGTTTCAATATTCAGTATCAAAATTTCACGAGACTATTTTCTGTTGTTATTTTGAATGGATAACTATAATAATATAAACTGTCCGTAGGAGGAAGTGGTGGGTACATTCATTATTGCAGATTTTTTGGGATTTTCTCTCCCCGTCTCTATAAAATGAAAATATGGATATTATTCTAATAACTATTTCGTAAACATAGGTAAACACATGTGTAAAAATATCGATAGAATAACTTTACCTGAAAACTTCCTTTCCGAAACCAAATTAGATCGATCAATTTTTCTTGAACCTGTAACTAAAAACGAATTGATAATAATAATTTCAAATTTAAAAAATAATACGTCACCTGGACCGGATAAAATCGCATCCAAAACACTCAAAAATATCCATAACAATATACTAGATCCATTAATACATATCATTAATCTCTGCTTCTCTACTGGTCAACTCCCACAACAATGGAAAATTTCAAATATTACCCCTATTTTTAAAATGGGAAAAGTCTCTCAATTAAATAACTACAGACCTATATCTGTTATAAATAATCCTGCAAAACTTTTCGAACAATGTGTCAAAAAACGACTTGTTGAATTCTTTACCAAACACAATATTATAAATAAACAACAATTTGGATTTATAAAAAACTCAAATACCGAAAACGCCATAATGGAATTTGCTGATAAAACGGTGAAAGCATTAGACGAATCATCTAAATGTCTTGCAATTTTCTTAGACCTGGCAAAGGCTTTCGACACCGTTAATCACGAACTATTACTGAATAAACTATACAATTTTGGTGTTAGAGGTATCGCATTAGAATTATTGAAGAACTACCTAACAAGAAGAATACAACGGGTTAAGATTGGGGATAAAATAAGCCATGATGAAGAAGTGCAAACAGGAGTACCACAAGGGACAGTATTGGGTCCGATACTGTTCCTGGTGTACATTAATAGTATAACAAAAATAAACGGTATGCAAGGTCATGTAATATGCTATGCAGACGACACTGCTATAATATTTACCGGATCAACGTGGAAAGAAACAAAACAAACTGCAGAAAGAGACTTAAAAAAAATTCATACATGGCTAAATAGTAACATGTTGTCCCTAAACGTTAAAAAAACAAAGTTCATAACATTTTCTCCTACGATTCGAGACCAACCAGAAGACCTCAAACTCAAACTGCATACTAATTCTTGTGATATCACAGATAATTGTAAATGCCATTCTATAGAAAAATCTAGTTGTATAAAATACCTCGGAGTCTTCCTAGATCAGCATTTGAAATGGACCGATCATATCTATTACGTCACAAAACGACTACGAGTTCTCATGCACAAATTTTTTGAATTACGTGACATATTATCGAAAAAAAATCTAGCCATTCTATATACCTCACTTGCAGAATCACTAATACAATATTGCATTCCGGCTTGGGGACCAACATTCAAAACCCATCTCAATCCATTGCAGACTGCACAAAATTTATTATTAAAAATTATTTTTAGAAAACCTAGACTTTTCTCTACAAATCAATTATACCAGGAATTCAAGATATTAAATATCCAATCAATCTGTGCTTATCAATGCCTAAAAAGAATTGATCGAGATCAACACAAATTCACACAACAACACTCACGAGAAACTCGATCAGTAACAAACTCGAATATTAAAGTCGAATTTTTTAAAAAAACTGTTACACAAAATTCATTTTTTCACTACGGGCCAAAAATCTACAATACCCTCCCAAAAAATCTTAAAGAAATGAAAAACTTTAATATTTTCAAAAAGGAAACAAAGAAATATATATTGAGCCATCCCGACAAATTTTTCTAATAATCACAATTATATAATTAATTAAGAATTTATGATCAACCAGTTCTGGGAATTTCATCCAATCTTCCTTCCTTCCTTCCTTAATATGAATACCATGAAGTATTAGTAAACATTTATTACTTGCCACATCAAAATAATCCACTGTAAGCTTTGGGTGTCATACATAACAGAGATCACAAGACAGACTTCAAGTCTAGCGTGACGATGTTTTGTAGGGCACTCAGTAACCGAAAATTGTCAAATAACAAATAGTACATAAAATGAATATAATTTATTATTATTAATTTAAAGATGCATATATTTGTACATGGAATACTGAGAGAAATTGAATAAATTGAAATTGAAATTTCAATATACGTGTAGTAGAGACAAATCAGACGATTTGCTCCAAAATGTCACTGCGTTCAAAGAATTTTTCTATCAGAGAGCCTAAAAGGAAAATTCACTACACGGAGAGAAATATGTAGAACATATTTTATGGTATAGAAATTCTACTACCCTCTGGGATAAAATATGTCAATCTAGAAAATGTTTGTCTTTCTTCTAACTAACTTTTTATTCAACATATGATTTTCTTATTATTAGAATAAGCATATGCTCATTTCAAATGTATATCCAAATTCTCGGTATATCTTATGTTGAATATTACCATAAAGTATCTTTGTCAAAATGAAAATAATAATTTTCCATTTTGTACCATATAATGCTTTCTTCATGAATATCCACCTCGTATCGAATATAATTTGCTCTTAGAAAAGAATAATATGTATGTTAGATATAACGATACTGTTCTTTTCAAAAGATATAAGTGGGGGTTTTGCAGGCGCGGATCCAGCAGTACGCTTACAGTGAACAAAGGAGGATGAACAAACCACCATGCAGAGTCAATTTTTTTGCTGGTTCAAGATCCAATGCATACGAATAAAAGTTCAACTTTCTGAAGGGTATATCGAATAGGTATATAGGTAATTTTTTCTTCTGAAGTGGTATTTTCTGTGAAGGTATCTGTATGCTATTATTTATTCAAAACATCAAACATATCACTAGGCAATACCGTTTTTCCAATACTCTAAGTATCAGTGTACCTATTTGATTTCTGAGAAAATTTGAGAGCTTCATTGAGAAAAATACTAGGTAGCACCGGAATCAAAACGATTTGACGGAATTTCGAATCCAGCATTCTAGCAATCGCCTGATGATTTTTGCTCCACTTAGTCTCGCAAAACTATCGACTTCTGCGGAGTAGGTTTTCAACGTTGAAGTAGTGATATTCATACAAATTCAGAATTTCTGGTAGCCACACTTTTTCAGGTTGTTTACAGAATTCCACGTGAATTTCCTATTCGCGGATACCTATTGATATAAATATGGAATATTTTTTTGACATTCATCCTTTCGGGATTTGAAGATTATTTACCGAATACGAGTTTCAAAAATGAATATTCATCTAGGCGACACCTGTATGCCCCCCTGGATTCGTGCCTGGTGCAATTCCGCTTAGTCTAGGTACTCGAGTTATTTTTAGACTAAAATGAAACGCTATCGATGCACAGTGCAGTGAGCAGTGCGCAGTTACATTTTAGAAGTAATAGTGGGAACAGCTTGGGCGACAGCCTCTTGAGTCTTAAGTTCTTTTGTGCGAGGTATTGTGTCTAAGAGTGTGTTGGTGAAAATTATGAATTCGGTAAAATTGCTTTTGAATGAGTTAGAGATGACTGAACACTGGTTCCCACGAAAAGGGATATCCTGTAAGATTCAGAGAACATCGTCAGATCCAAGGGAAATGAGTTAGGAATTGGTGTTCTTTCCAAATTTCTGGAGGTTATAGGTATGACTCGGGGAACAACTCCCTTGTCAATGTGCTCCAGTGCCTCGCTGTTCGTTGGATGAACGAGTCTTTGGAAAGAGATGTTCTGCAGGTCTCCAAAGTGACGACGAAGGGGTGCGAAGCCTCAAATATAATATTATAATGTTATAATCACACATTTATTTGTGGAAATAAATTATTATTATTATAATCATTATCATTATTATTATTGTTATACCATGTCTTCAAACTAAGAATACAAATATTTCCATTGATTGAATATCCATCTCATAATCATAAATATAACATTATTCCAATTTTGAAAAGAATTTGTCCATCTGTAGACATATAAAGTCATTAGAAATGAAAATACAGTATTTCATGAGGAAGTATAATGTATATTTTTGTTTTACAAAAAGGTATGTTTGGTATGGACAATGAATGTGTGCTATGAAGTACTATAAAATATTCTCAGATGTATTACAATAATTTATGTTGGTACCTACAATATTTCTCCCATATAACTGTATCATAATACTTACTATTTTTTATTGCTGTCACATATAGTACCAGAAATTTTGGTAAACTGTACAATAATTCTGGTAACACCTGCTATCTATTTTTCTCCGTGTAACTTGTCAGTGACAATTTGTATTGAAGAATGTTTGGAGAAGAGAAATAAAGGTATATAGAAAAAATATCAAATTTTCACTTATCTTCAGACGTTTCGGGACCGAATCTGCTCCCGTTTTCAACATAAAAAATGTTGTTTGTGTTTGTGGAAAGTTTTATACAGGTGAAACCAAGAGATCTCGTTCAGTAAGAACAAAGGAACATAAGTACAATATAAAAAAAGACACATCGATAGATTGAAACTAGCTGAACATATCCTTACTGAAGACGGACAACATATGGCCGAATGGAATTATATTAAAATCATTGGCAAAGAAGATAACAACCAGAAGGGAAAAATCAAGGAATCTGCTTGCATTCTTCTGAACGGAGACAATAGCAATGCTTCTTGTTCAGTTGTTATAGACAGAACATGGTATTTACTACTAAAATCTGAACATGGAAATTCGGAATTCAAGATTAATTGATGAAAACATCCTGTAACTCATTTGATTGCCAGCGACACCAATTGTCACTGTGAAAACTGAAAAGCTTCAAGACAGATACGACTTTGCTAGGTACTGAAATATTTACTTTTTATGTTGAAAACGGGAGCAGATTCGGTCCCGAAACGTCCAAAGATAAGTCAGAATTCGATATTTTTTCTATATACCTTCATTTCTCTTCTCCAAACTTCTTTCAATACGAATTGTCACTGACCAGCTAGTGAATTTTTCTTTCAGGCTCTCTGATAGGAAAATTCTGTAAACGCAGTAACATTTTGGGGCAATTCATCTGATGAGGCGTAAAGTGTGCTTTTACTAGCAAGGTAGTTCTCGAACGATGAGATTTCCACAATATTCTCAAACACAGACATGTACATACACAGTAGCTTCGTCAGGTGATATACTGGTACAATGAACTCAAGTAACGGCCAAGTCAATTCAAAAAAAGGTAGTTTTCGTCATTTTATTAACTACTAACCAATAATGACATAGCTATCTCTGTTATAATTACCCCGAATTCACTGTTTTAATGCAAGGTTCTCAATAATGGCACTCAAATCTAGTAGGTATTTGTCAACAACGACTTGTCATATGCTGTTTTGGTTATGACTACTAGATTTTAATTGGAATCGAAGAGAAGTGCTGTCATAGTGACAATAGGTTTATATTTCAGTTTCACAAATGATCGAAATATATTGCTAGTGGTGAAGAAAATTTGACATACACCTTGGTAGTAACGAATATTATTACCACGGGACCTGATAACCCTCGGCTGAAGTCTTGGCATAAAATCCTGGTCCCTGGGTAATGATGATATTCTTCACTACTTCGGTGTATATTAATAGGTTTGGTGAGGTTCCATGTGAGTGGGGCGAATACCTCCCCTCCACTGCGACCCCAGATGGGTCTATTGTGGCTCACCCCTAGAGGTTACAGTTCACCGTACAATCCACATCTTTTTACACAGTTCATGGTAGCATTGGGTGGGATTTGTCTAAAATCGATAGGTTCTAAATTGGTAAAGCCAAATGTGTTGAACCTTAGTCTTTCTGAGCTAGAGCATGAACATAATATGTGTTCAGCCGTTTCGTCTTCCACACAACAGAACCGACAGTCCGTTTGTTGGTTCAGACCCATCCTTCCCAGGTGGTATCTTAGACGACAGTGTCCCGTAAGCAGTCCAGTCAGAATTCGCAGGTTACCCCTGCTCCATTCTAGGATCTGCCTGGTTATTTTTTCCGATGGTTTAGGCAGGAACGCCTTCGAATGAGTTAATCCTGGTAATTCAGACCATTACAAGTGTTTTTCCCTGCGCCCAGCCCGAGATAGTTGTTTTAGCCGCACTTGCGGTGACCCCAAAATATGGTTCTGGTCCTATGATTCAGAGATTTGGTTCCCTGTTTGGCGAGGATGTCGGCTTTCTCGTTACCCTCCACCCCTGGTGTTCAGGCACCCACAGCAAAGTGACTCTGTTGTTAGCACCCAGGCATTCTAGGAATTCAATACAGCTCCATACAAGCTTGGAATTCATCTTGCTGGAGCTCAGTGCTTTAAGAGCAGCCTGACTGTCTGTTACGATACTGATATTTTCGTTTCTTTGTTTATTGTGCATTGATTTTTTTTTAAACTGTACTTTTCAACCAAAGAAATAAATATTATTATTATTATTATGTTTACTAGAGGTTCATTCGACAACTCTCTAGCACACAATTCAATTGCGAATACCTCCGCCTGAAAGATTGTAGCATATTTGCCGAGATTGACGGAAATTTCCGTCTTCGGTTTCCTGCTGAACACACCGGCTCCAACTCCAAGAGGGGTTATCGAACCATCTGTGTACATTATTACGTGTTTGGTCTCTGGGAATTGGACTGATCCACTTGCCCATTCTTCTCTCTTCAGGAAGAGGACTTTGAAAGACTTTTTCACGTGTGTCTGAGTGGCCAACATGTTGGTGATTTTTTGTTTCACACAGTATCCCGGAGTGGTCCAGCAGTCGCCCCCCTCTAATTTGATTTTGCAATGACAAGAATCTGTATGGAACCATCCTGGCTGCCCTCTCCAAGACACTGTGGAGGGGAGTGAGGTTCAGGAGGTTTTCGATCGCTGCCGTTGGAGTAGAGGACATCGCCCCTGTAATGGTCAGGCATGCCAGCCGCTGAAGACCAGCAAGCTTTGCCCCGGCTGTTCCCTGCAGACCTTTAGTCCACCAGACTACCGAGCTATACGTGACCATTGGTTTTACCATTGTTTGGTAAATCCAGTAAATCCACCAGCTATAGAACCTACCATTATTTACCCCCTTTGAAGGCTTAAAGTGTGATTTTAATACCGAGGTAGTTTTCGTCATATTATTAACCACTAGTCAATAAAGACATAGCCACCTCTGTTATAATCAACCCGAATTCACTGTTCCCATGCGATATTCACAGGAATGACACTCGAATCTAGTAGGTATGTATCAATAACGATAAGAAGAACGACTTGTCATATGCTGTCATGGTGACTTTTCTTCAACACTCGGAGCGCACGAAAGGAAATACCTATAATGTTCAAAGAACATCGTGCATTCCTAGGGAGGATAGGGACAGGAGGTAGGCATTGGAATTTTTTTCAACTTCTGGAGATTATATGTTATAATGTTGTTGGAAATACTTCCTCAGGCAATGAATTCCAGAGCCTAGCCGTTCTATGGATGAAGGGGTTTTGATAAAGTGCTGTTCGACATCTTTCGAGGTTGACAACGAAAGGATGTGCTGACTGAACTTGTCTAGTTCGTCTGACTGATATTGCTAGTGAAGGGATGATAGCAGAGATTTCCGAAGAACATTTCCCGTGGAAGTATCGATAGAAAAGTGAAAGGTCGCCGAACTTTCTACGGTGTTCCAATGATGTCAAAGAGTAAGTGAGTGTGGCGTCACCCACCAGGCGAATGACTCTTCTCTGGATGGAATCTAAGAGCATCAGCGTATGTTTTGGTGCTGAACCCATTTGTGGGATCAGTATTCTAGAACAGGCCGTATCTGCGCTTTGTAGATCATGAGAAGCTGTTGAGGTGTAAAGTAGGTTTTCGCAGGGAACAAGAATTCGAGTTCTTGTGAAGCAGCTTTTGCGATGGATCTGACATGATTATTCTATGAAAGTGTGTTGCTGATAGAAATACCGAGCATTGATATGGTGGGCTTGGTGGGAATGGTAGTGTCAGACATTACAATATCGGGCATACTGAGTTCCACCTTTCTAAAGAAAATACAGGCTTGAGTTTTGGTGGCGTTGAATTCAACTAGGTTGTTGGTTCCCCAGGCTGTGGTTTCAGCAAGTTCTTCATTGACATCATTGACTTGCCTGCGCCGTCATTAAATTATAATCAAAAGTGAAATGAAGTGCTTTCATAGTGACATAGGTCCACATTTCAGTTTTACAGAACCACAGATCAACATCAACAAATTGTTTATCTGTGGTGTAAATAATCCCAGGCAGCAACTGTAGCATATACAGGGTGTTTCGAAATTCAGCATCAAAATTTCATGGGCTTATTTTGCAGGTCAAGATACCAGGTGACCCGGTATCAATGTTTTCCCTTGTACCTATCTCTGTTGTTATTTTGAATAAATGATTCATTATTCCAATTTTTTTGGGATTCTCTCTCCTCGTTTCTATAAAATAAAAATATGAATATCATTTCAATATACGTGCAGTAAAAACAAATCAGATGATTTGCCCCAAAATGTCACTGCGTTTCACGAATTCTCCTACCAGAGAGCCAGAAAGAAATATTCACTAGCATGTCAGTGACAATTCTTATTCAAAGAAGTTTGGAGAAGCGAAATGAAGGTATATAGGAAAAATATCAAATTTTCACTTATCTTGGGACGTTTCGGGAACGAATCTGCTCCCGTTATCAATATAAAAAATGGATTTTTGTATGACAAATTCGTATCCGTCACTAAGAACTGAGAAATTTCTAGATGAATACGTACTCTATAAGGAAAAAACTCATTAGGCTAAAATGGAAAGGAAAGAACTATGGCATTTTTATTGAGTAATGATTCGATTTTAGAAATAAAAAAACTGTACACTCTCCTATTTTCATCTAGTAAGCATGTTGTTCTGTCAATTAGTCATATTATGTGACAATTGAAGAACAATATTGTGATAATTCTTTGGTGAGTAGTAGAAGGGTAGTAGTATACCATGAAACGAGTTTGTATTCCAATAATCATTAATAAGTATACTTGTATTACATACCAAAATGAATTTGAAACAACTGTCGGCATGTACTCATTAATGATTTCGTATATTGTGAAACTGATTTCGAGAGTTTTGATTAGGTAGGTTTAGAATATGAGGAAATGTGAGAAGTTAATTGTTATTTATTTTACCCCTCATGGGATGTAATATTTTTGTATTTTATAATAATGTATAGCTAAGTAGCTTTCATGATATCTCTGAATGAAACCTACCTACTGTTGTTTCAATCTGCATGTATATCACAAGTTTGCAATCATTGTTATAGTATTTGCTCAAATATTTGTTATCAACACGAGCAATAATGAGGCATTCTTATTGTATGTAGGTATTTCTTGAAACCTGCGTTAATCGATATTATGAAATTTCAAATACTAGATAATATACAGGTTGAATAAGTACCGGAATAATTATTGACGTCATAGGTATGCACTATATAGTCAATTCCTGGATAATGAGTTCGAGAAGAGCATCTCGTGAATCTCTACAGGTCCTGCAAAGGGCAATTTACGATGCATCATTCACGATATATTGCAGATTTCTTTTATCTTGCGAAGCGCACGAAAGTATGGTTTGCAATCCCGAAATACCGATACCGAAAATCCCGGGATCCTGGTGATATTTTTATACCGAGAAACCCGGTATCACATCCGATTAGATCTCGGGCTTTCGGGATTAGTTTTAACCAATAAGACCACGCTCTCGTCAAGTGAATCAGATTATTATTTGAAGTTCTTGGAAAAAAAGTTATTATGGAAATACTCGTCATATAAAACGTTTCTTAATAGTATCAGATCATTAATAGTATCAGAGGCAATAATAGATGGATGGATGGAAATGAGGAAGATAGAATTCCTTTTACTACTCAAGCGTCACCAAGTGTGCCAAAGGTACATATTTACTAACAACCATCAACAACTATACCACCCACTAGAGATGCTAATGTCACGACCTCAGATCAGCTAATAAGATACAAATTCACTGTCAATACTTTCAAGTCTTCTGTCGAACTTCTTTCTACAGAAAATACATTCACACAGTGCGTACCGAGGTGCGTACTAAAGTATAACTTCGTAGATTCATGAAATTTTCTCAAATTGTATACTTAATTCATTCCTGGATGTGCAATACAATGTAAAATATATTGTAAAAGTAAAACTTCAATGATCATGTTGGAAGTTTAATGAAATCATCAGTATTTTCAACTATATAACACCTATACATCCAGAGAGATACAAGAAATGCTGAATATTTCTTGCTCCGACAAATCATGCAATTCAAAAAAAAAGACAATGCCATAGATATGATAATTTGGGATGCAAATGCAAATAAGTACATGTTGATGTAAAATCGTATTTTTTTTTTTTCATTTCATTGACTAATTTATAATTCCTCATAATAATGAATAATTCTGAAACTAACAATTCATCCTTAAAGTGCATTCATGAGTTTGCGGATACATTATAAGTATGTTACATTTACTTGAAGAGTTCAAATCTCCCAGATACTGTCGTGTTGCATCATCGGGTCTCAGATTTATGATAAAAAACTTTTCCAGAGTCTTTGAGAGGAATGTTTGATAAATTGCAGTTAGAATCAATATTTTATATTAAAATTGACATTCTTAGCGAGCAAATATGTGAATTTATCGATATAAATCTATTATATTCATCATATCTGTGGATAGAGCTCTTGATATTATTTCATCTTCGTTCCGCACTCATGCACCAGTATCTATCGCAGTCTGTCTCACTCACTGTGCATGACCTATCTGAAGTTGCACGTTGTCATTCAAAGCGCCATAAAAAGTTTATTTTTGAAACGTGCGAAAAGTTTATTCGAAACAAATTGCTCGCGTCACTTCAATCTATCTAGATTTGAAAAGACAATTGAAATTCATATCGTGAAATAGAACGTTATTATCAATTGAAGGAGTGTTAATGCTAAATTATTCATGTAATGCGTGCCAAAAATTTTGCTAGTTTATATACCATGGATCGAATCTTCATAATATCCTCAACAAAATGATGGAAAGTTGAGGCATCTAAGTTATGTGGTCTTCCAGTTACAAAGGTTTATACATTTACAAGCAAAGTAGATTTTTTTTTGTAATTTTCGAGTTTGTTCGTTCAAAACTTTTTTCGGTACCATAGAAAAAAGTAGTCAAGCTGGATTCTACTGAGTTAATTGTTTCTAGATAGGATAGTGAGGGTCTGATATCTTTCTACTTCCAAAAATTTTTTTGAACACTTTTACCTCATGTCCCGCTACACTAATATGTGTCTAGTCTCGACATATTCTGCTCTAGCCTCAGGTCCTGGATTTTTCTGCCATCGATGGAATGCTGCCTGTTTGGAAGCGACAGCTCTAGAGCAGTTTTTACTGAACCAAGCCTTATCGGAAGATGTTCTCCTTGCAGTGTTCGGTATGTAGGTTTGCATCCCCAACATGATGATTCCAAAAATTGTCTCAGCACATCGTGTTGGATCTGCTGAGGAGAAACAAACTCTCTTCCATGGAAACGCTGAAAAAAACATACGAAGACCTTCCCATACTGTACAAGTTCTTTCCTCTTGAATTGTACACGATATCTTGTGCGACAACGGCTACTATTTGTACCTGCTGGTAGATAACTACAAATTTCATGTCTGATTATCCACCATATAGATGCATGAAATTTTCTAATCGTTTAGTGAACAATAAATTCGATATTTTTTCGACCAAAATGAATATTTTCAAGAGAAAGTTGAAGACCGCGCTGTACAGCCAACAGTAATGATTTCGTTTCCTTCCTTCTCATTCATTTTTCTCATACTAGATCTAAAAATATTTATTTCATTCTCTGAAGTATTACTCGAATTTCAATTTTAGTATGGCACCTAATATAGCATGGTCTCGGTTTTAGTTACTACTGATTAAAATTTGTAACCTATGCGATTCTATTAGTGGATAGCTGCGAAGTGATAATGAAATTGAATGAAATAAATGGCTCATCAACTCAACTATATGTCATATTTTATTGATATTAGTTTCAGGCAGATCGCTTCACGTGTTGGTGTGAGGAGTATCGTCTCATACCATTGCCATCCATTCCGGCGTACCATAAGGATCAATTTCAGCACCAACAATGTTCCTTCTTCAGATATCAATGATCTGTTAGGAGTAGATTGCCTCAAACATCTCATTACACACCTTTTGAAGTGTGTGGACACGCTTGTCACCACTAACATTACCGAATTGTCATCATTCTCTGTAATATATCTTGATAGGCTGTATGCCTGATATAACAATCCATAGATGAAAACTCGAAGTCATTCCCACAACATTTATTGGAATGATCGAAGATCATTCGTAACGAAATACGTTTAGCGCTTATACCGGGTGTCCCATTTTAATCTTTATTTGGAAATTTCTCGAAATGTATGCATCTGACAAAACAAATTGACGAATAAAAGTTGTTTGGTTTGGAGGGGGACGTCTGGTTATAAAACAAGTTTCACCCCCTGACCCCCAGGGGAGTAAGAAATGGAGGTAACATTGAAATCTTTAATGGAAACCCCTATTTTTCATTGCAGATTCTGGAAGAGCATTAAAAACTATGAAGCTTTCATTCGGGAACTTCTTTTTTATTTTCACAAGATGGCGCTGCGATCGTAAAAAACAATATTTCACTATTTACACATTTCAATCCCCTGAAGACGAGGAAGAGTGTAGGGTGTGATATTTTCCCAGACAAACGCCATTGGGGTGATATTCACACGACAGATTAACGCTGAACGAACTGACTTACCTTGACACCTCTACATAGAAAAGAGAAAAATAAGCTTGTTCAGCAATTAAAGTATCATTCAGGTCAGTCTAGAGCTGGTTTTAAGTGAGATTGACTACTTCATCAAGTGGTCGAAATGACCTCCATTTTCTTGAATTTTTTTTATCGCTTGGAGCGCACGAAAGGGAATCCCTATAATGTTCAAAGAACATCGTGCCTTCCTAGGGAGGATAGGGACAGGAGGTGGTATGGGATTTTTTTTGAACTTTTGGAGATTATATTATGTTGTTGGGAATACTTCCACAGGCAATGAATTCCAGAGCCTAGCCGTTCTATGGATGAAGGAGTCTTGATAAAGTGCTGTTCGACATCTTTCGAGGTTGACAACGAGAGGATGTGCTGACTGGGCTTGTCTAGTTCGTCTGATTGGTATTGCTAGTGAAGGGATTATAGCAGAGATTTCCGAAGAACATTTCCCGTGGAAGTATCGATAGAAAAGTGAAAGGTCGCCGACCTTTCTACGGTGTTCCAATGATGTCAAAATTCCGCACTGTCGCTTCCAACATAGCAGACGTTAAAGCCATGCACGCTCCTCTAATTCTATCTTACATATTCTCGCGTGTGGTTGGGGGTTCGCGAAACACAATGTTTTTGATTCAACCCCACAGAAAGAAGTCTGGAGAAGTCAAGTCGGGTGATCTGGGTGGCCAACTACAAACTAAATAGTAAAATATTGTTTTTCAAGATCGCAGCGCCATCTTGTGAAAATAAAAAAGAAGTTCCCGAATAAAAGCTTCATAGTTTTTGATGCTCTTCCAGAATCAGCAATAAAAAATAGGGGTTTCCATTGCAGATTTCAATGTTACCTCCATTTCCCACTCCCCTGGGGGCCAGCCATTTTTTTTGTCAGATGCATATATTTCGAGAAATTTCCAAATAAAGATCAAAATGGGACACCCGGTATAAGCTCATCATCAGCCGATAGAAAGTGTCAAAGTTATCAAAAAATCAGTATTGACTTAGGATGTAGATGAAGAGAAACTTAGTATTTACATGGAAAATAGGAGAGTAGACATACAAATAGTATTGTTAATAACAGGGCAAACAGGAAAATATGCTCCATGATCTGGAAAACAATGGGTTCAGAAATATTGAGAAAGAAGGTGGAAAAACTCACTGTCTGTGTGAAATGATATAGATTCATTATGCTATGAACTTATTTGAACGGTTACGAGTTCATATTTCACAAGGGCACACGTGTCCTTGAATTATCGAAAGGTAATAATTGAACTCCAGAAAATCAAACTAAGAAGTTTGCTGAGGCATCAAAATTATCAAAATCAACCTGATGAAAGAATCACATGTGCCTGAAAGTTAAGGTTATACAAAAATTGACATGACAAACGTCAGAAAGTTTCAAATGTCAAGTCAAGCAGATAATGGAACATGTTTTGTTACGATTCATCTTTGGAATTTCATCTATGAACTACACCACTCCACTTCGAGTTACCATGGACTTCTTCCGATGATATAACAATGTCTGGTATCACCATTTTCACCGAGTCAAGTAGTAGTAGTAGTATTGTGGGGAGGCTGAAAACAGGCAAGTAGGCCCCCATGGGCCCTTTTTGCCAACCCCTGCTCTCCACATATCTACACATCCCTCTTTTAGTTGTCCTTTTCGAACCTTCCCGTCCTTCTGATGAAGGTCAGGATGTCCGTCCACTCTAATAGGACCAAATCTTTCTGTTGTAGTTTATCTACTCCGACGATTTCGAATCTCATCCTTCCATACGCCTCACACTCTCCGAGGAAGTGGAGTGATGTCTCCTCATCTTCTCCGCATTCACGGCAAGTGAGACTATCTTCCACACCTATGAGTGATAGGTGTCTGCGTAACCTGTTGTGCCCTGTCAGTATCCCTATAAGAAGGCGCAGGACTTGGCGATCCCTGCCCAGTAACCAAGCAAGCCGTCTTTGGCTTGCTTGGACCGGCCACCAGGTCTCTCGATTGCCTGCAGCCGCCTATACGCCTCCAATATCCTTCTAGTGCCTTGTTCGCCCATTTGTTAAAGGCAGACGAAGTTTGACTTCTTGTTATGCCAAGTGCAGGCTCCGGTCCCCAGAACGGTGTCGCGGATCCGATTCTAGCCAGCTCGTCGGCCACCTCGTTTCCGGGCACCCCCCCCCTGTGCCCCGGAACCCATACTAGTTCGACTTCCTTCTGTTCAGCTAGTTTCTCAAGAGCATCGCCACATTCCTGCACCAAAGCTGAGCTTGGTTTAGGATGGCAGACAGCCCTGAGAGCCGCCTGACTATCCGAGCAGATGTAAATCTTCTGCTCTGGTCCCTCTTTCACCTCTTGCATCTCCGCTACTGCCAGAATGGCAAAGACCTCAGCCTGGAAAACTGTGGTATACTTTTCAAGAGCGTAGCTCTCTCTTATGCCTATTCTTTCTAGGTAAATTCCTGCACCTGTTTGTCAGTTAGGCGCGATCCGTCCGTATAACATACTAGACTCCCCGGGCGGAATTCCACTCTGTTCTCTTCCAATTGTTCCCTGCTTGGAATAGTGAGGGTAAACCTTCTATTCCATCTCAGCCTATTTTGGGCGTTCTTCACTCTCAAGGTGGAGTCATGTATATTATGCTCGGTATTTTCGTCAGCAATACACTTTTATGGGATAATCATGTCAGCTCCATCGCGTAGGCTGCTTCACAGTAACTCGGATTTTTTTTCCGTGCGAAAGGCTACTTTACACCACAGCTTATCATGATCTACAAAGCACGAATATGGCATGTTCTAGGATACTGTTCCCACATATGGGGTTCAGCACCCAAACATACACTGAAGCTCTTGAAAAATTGAAAAATTATTCAAAAAAAGGCTATTAAAATTTCTAGAAAATAATAATGTACTATCTAGCATACAATTTGGTTTTCAGTCATCAACTAACACAAACGATGCAGTTTTCAATCTTCTGGACTCCGTCTACCTGAAACTGAATGAGGGTGATGTTGTTGGAGCAGTATTTTGTGATTTCTCAAAGGCCTTTGATTGTGTAAATCACGAAATACTGCTTCAAAAATTGTACCGTTATGGGATCAGAGGTACTGTCCACAATTGGATAGAATCATACCTCTCTGACAGAACGCAAATGGTCAGAATACAAAATGTAGAATCGGAGGAATCAAAGATCCACTGTGGTGTTCCTCAAGGATCAGTACTAGGCCCTGTTCTCTTTCTATTATATTTAAATGACTTAGCAAGCATTGATATCTCAGGGAAGTTTACAATGTTTGCTGATGATACAACTATAATGTGGCACGGGAATGACATAGATGCACTGAAAAATATCATATCGATCGATTTAGAAAAAGTAAAAAACTGGTGTGATGCCAATTTTCTATGTTTCAATGCAAATAAAACTAATATTCTGACTTTGAAATTCAACTATGATAGTTTGTATCTAGAGAATAGAATAATTGATAATAAGTCGAATACTAAGTTCTTGGGTATAACTCTAGATGACAAATTGAAATTTGATAATCATATAACATCCTTGAACAAAAAATTAGCTAGCGGTTGTTTCGTTGTCCGATTAATTAGGAAGGAAATTGGGTTTTCGGTTGCTAAAACTTCGTATTTTGCATTGATTGAGTCGCATTTGCGGTATGGTATTCCTTTCTGGGGCTTCTGCAGCCAACAATTGTTCAATTCCATTTTTGTAATGCAGAAAAGAGCAATACGCTATTTGTGCGGAGCAAAAAACAGCGATCACTGCAAACCTTTATTTCAGCTCCACAAAATATTAACCTTGTGCAGCATCTTCATACTCGAATCTGTATGTTTGATGAAAAAGAAACATCAAAATATCACAAGTCTTAGAACATACGAGACACGGCAAAACAACAATATACCTCTGCCGATTCCAAAATATTCTTTAACAAAAAATTCATTGATGTTTGAAAGTAAAAAAATGTTCAATCATTTGCCAATTAATTTGAAGCAATTATCTGACTTATCTAAATTCCGGAAGGCAATTAAAGATATATTGAGTACGAAAGCATACTATTACCTAGAAGAATATTACAGTGACAAATGGTGATATATACCGGGTGACACAGGCTATCGGGTCATCCCTGTAACTTCTGCATTCGTCAACGGATTTTTCTGAAATTCGGTACAGTTATATAAGCAACTATTTCGGATTTGATCACATTACAATCCAATATGGCGGACTTCCGGTTTTTCTGGAAATGCCAGCAATTTTGTTTTTTCAAATGGAACACCCTGTATATTTTTACATATTCAAGTTCAACAAGTCAAAACAAGTGCAATCTTGATGTCGAATGTCATTTATTCCACAGCCTACCTAGTTGAAAAATTATTCTAACTGCAAAGAAATTCATAAACTAGTTTTTGATTTTTGAATGTATACAATTTGTTACTGCACCGAAAAACAAAAATGATATTTCATTTTGTTCCTCAATGTATGTTCTAGAGAAACGGGTAGGTGGCCCATAGGGGTTCCATTTGAAAAAAAATAATTTTTGATCAAAAAGTGATGTGGCTGAATTGATTCCTGGATAAGTGACACAAAAAATAATTTTTCAGAAAAAATTATGTTCTTCTGTTATGTGTGACTCATTGTGAATAGTCTTGACCACATCTCATTTATCCACGAGGTAAAATGAAAAAACAATTTTAATTCAATTTTTTTCGAAAAAATGACATTTGAAATAAATATTGCACTTGTTTCGACCTGTTGAACTTGAATATGTAAAAATATACAGGGTGTTTCATTTGAAAAAAAAAAGTTGCTGGCATTTCCAGAAATACAGGAAGTCCGCCATATTGGATTGTAATGTGATCAAATCCGAAATAATTGCTTATATAACTGTACCGAATTTCAGAAAACTTCGATGACGAGAGCAGAAGTAACAGGGGTGGCCCGATACCCTGTGTCACCCGGTATATATATATCATAACCATTCAGGAAGTTTTATTATTTTAATGTGTTTGTATTGTGATTTTATAAATTCTTTTATATTTTATATTTATATTCATATGTAGGATAATTATTATAGTATTTTACTACTACTTACTTATCAGGTAACTCATTATTTGTGATAGTATAATCTAACGCTTTGTCAATAAGTAATTTTTCTTAGACAATAAAGCATATTTTTGATTGATTGATTGATTGATTCCATCCAGAGAAGAGCAACTCGCACATAGTGGGTGATATCAAACGCACTAACTCTTTGACATCATCGGAACACCGTAGAAAACTCGGCGACCTTTCACTTTTTCATTCTATGACTATCAATAACAGTCAGACGAACTCGACAGACCCAGTCAGCATATCATATCTCGAAATATGTCAAAACTCGTTGGTCTCTACAACTGCAAATCTTTGGAATTCATTGCCAAAGAAAGTATTCACAAGAACTCATAATCTCCAAGAGTTGACCTATCTCCTTTTCCTATCCTCTCTAGGCACGCAAGAAGAAGAACTTTTAAGGGATATTTCCTCGTGCGCTCCAAGAGATTGAAAAAAGTCAGGTGTTTTTCTATTTTACTAAAAAATAGCTGGATTCTTATCATCAATCCCCAAAAGAGGATCGGAAATCCTACACAACAACAGTTGGCTGTATCGAGAAAAACATCATCAACATTGAGCTCCTCAAACATCTGAAATGATCATGTGACATTTTCAATCTCCTTACTGGAGCCCTAGTACCTGTGACTAAAAATGATTCATCAGACCTCCAAGGTTAGAAGCCCAGACTGACGTCATGATTGAAGTAGGACATTTCTAGGACGCGAAATTGACATATCGTGTCTCTATACAGGGTATTCCTGATACAAATGTACATACGATAAGATAGAGTAGTAGAGCAGTTGGAGGAATTGGGGTGGAAGGAATTTCCACGAAAACGCAGTTTTCATTTTCTGAAGCCTCATTCGACCCCTTACACTATTTTAAAAATATAGATGCATTCTTTCATGCAGAAATGTTTCAATGCAACTTTTCATATTTCAGGTGCCCAAACCGAAATGATTGTTTCACAACTCCACTCATGTTCCGCTACCTATGTTAGGATCTTCAGGATAAGATTCAAACGAATTCCATAATCTTTCTAAAAATAATAATATAGTCAACAGATCTCGAAATTCGTGTCGAGGTGTGAAACAATCATTTTGGTATGTGATTGAAACTATTCTCTGTGATTGTAAATGAAAGGTTCCATCATTTGATATATTATTCGAGGTGAACCTAAATATAGTGAATTAAAAGCAGCGATGGAAGATGGACAAATGTTTATTATTTTCGTCAAGTACTGATGATAGTTCGAATTGTGTTAAATTGACTGCTAAAGGTGTCCAAAGAATTATAAGTGCTTGCAAGTAGTAGCAAGACAAACTAATTGAACTCTTGGAACCAGTGCCTATTCATCCTATAATTGTTCACGTTGAATGTCGTCGTTTGTACGTAAATCCGAACAAGATGAAGAATAATCTGAGGTTTGAATCAGATCCTGATAGGGAAGCATCAACTAGTAGCAGCAGCAGCAGCAACAGAGCTTTGTGATCTGAGCTGCCGACATTCCCATTCAAAGATAATTGCTTGATTTGTGGCCAATTCACCAAGGAAACTGAGAAAATAATCAAATCTCCAATCTTACCAGTACGAACTATCGCGTTTCGACAAACTATTATTGATGTGTGTGATGCAAGAAACGATTTTTGATCATCGAATGTCCTTGCACGTCTTCTTTCCGTTATCGATACTTGCCAGCAGCAGATGCTCTGTATAATCAGAAATGAAACATCAACATGATATTTCCAATGAACAGACAAAGTTGGCAGGACGTCCTTCTGATAAAAACAAAGAAGATTCCTTTTTAGAAATATGCAGGTGGCTCAAGGAAAATAATGAACCAATTTCAGTTCAGGAGTTGCTGGACAAAATAGCAGAGCTGCTGCCAGAAAATATCGAACCTTACACACTGTTCGTCGTATGCATAAAAAATAAGAAAAATCTTTCTCGGATGACATTATGATATTGAGAAGAAAAGGTAGAGCTAATAAGATCGTAACAGTTGCCAATATAATGTCTGATTATCAGCGACAAAAGTGTTCAGAAGATTCAGATGCTGAAAAATTTCGGATAGTTGAAGCAACAGCTAAACTGATTAAGAATTTGATCAAGTTGATGAGATCACCCTTAGAGTGTTACCTTCCACCAGAAGAAATAAGTTCCGAGCAGGAAAATAATTAGCTTTCACCCGACATTTTGAAAACATTCTTGGATATAATAATCAACAAGAAATCCTCAAGTTTGAAGAAAAATTCAAATAAACAGGCACTAATGCAAGCTGCAAGGCTACGATCTATCATGAATTCAATTCGTCTAGGTGTTGGTGTGCAGTATAATCGAGATTTTCGATCCCGGTTACTTGTCGATGAACTTCATGAGCTTGGGTTTTCTGTATCATATGATAACGTACAGAAGTTCGTGCAAAACTGAAGTAGATGTACCTTATGGAACCAGATGTATATGTCGACGATACAGAATTTTTTGCACAGTATTGTGCAATAATATTCCAATCGAGGAAGTTGAAGATAATGAATGAACTCCTGTTACATGCCAAATATGCCATATTGATTAGGTATATGATTTATACGTATTAACGAATAAACGAATATTGGAAACACTGTATTTTTATTTTGCACACAGGTATCATTCTATGTTATCTCATATGTGCTATTCTATGCATTCTGAACGGAGAAAAGCAAGAAAAAATTTTGTGGGAATTATTTCCACCTCAGACCATTTTTAGAGGACACTTTGATAGTTCCAGATCACCCCTCATTGATGTTTCTACATTATTCTATAACTGAGATACAGTACGTTATCTTGATTTTGGTATAATCTTCATCTTGTTATAATTTTCGAACCACTTGATATAATCTATTTCCTCCAAAGTTGGAGTTTGAATTACCAGTTCAATGAAAATGCCTTAAAATGGAGCTGAGTATTTCCAGAAATAATAATAAAACATCTGTCAAATGAGATGCGCGCTCCTTACAAGTAGGTCACTTCATTGATTTTTTTCCGTTCCTTTCAAATATCAAAACAGATTCACGAAATTTGGCCATACAGAGTGTTGTTTTTGAAATGAAAGAAATTTTCTGTTTTTCCTTGAGAAGGACCTGAATTCTTATCGCGATTCTCAATCAATTTTGATAGGTAATACGAGTGGAATATTTCGAACAAGTATAGATGAATTACATAAAGTGGTTCAAAAATCATGACCAGATTAAGATTTTTCCAAAATCACCCTGTATATTAGGATATGTGGGTGATTGAGTATTATCTGGCTACAGTTTGAAGATAATTTGGCATACAAGTGAAAAAAAGTTATTGAAATCGCAGTATTCGTTTACAGGAATCTTTGCATAGATTAAAGATTCGGAGGAGATGTAATTCATTCTACTGTGTGTCATCAGCCTTTTTCATGTTCTCAGTGTGTTTGATGATTAGGATTTTGGGAATTTTGTAGGCATTCGAAACAATTATTTAGTCGTATTATATCATCTTCGCCAATTTTCCACAGTTATAATGAAAGGCATGACCATGACAAACACAAATATTATATGTACTTATTATAATCACCTCAGTTACGTGATATATTCACACATGATAGTATCATCCCATTATTAATTTCAAGAATATTATTGTTGACAATAATTCAGATGTGATTTATTTTTTTTATAAAGCTATTAGCCACCTCAGCGAATTGTGTTCAGGTATATTCGGTGTTTTCGTACAGTACTGATTGGAATATTCATTTTTTGCCAAATTAAACCTTTCTGAGGAATCTCCTGAAACAATTCGATTTTATATCTCAATCTCCCAGTGAGCAAAGTGACATCTCAACAATATTGGAGTAATATTTCAATTTAATGTGTAATGTTACATCTGATATTGTCGCTATCTTATCGCAGCAACTACTGAAACGGAAGTTCAGCAATATTATGAATGTGATGTTCGCGAAGGAATCATTTCAGCAAAGTTATTGTTACATTGTGTATGAAGTACACTAGCATTTCATATTCAATGAACAAATGTTATCTTATTGCTATATATTATCAAGGCTACAGTCAATATAGAATGCAAAGTATGAAAAAATTACATATATTATGTTATAAATCATACATAGCAGCAATATTTTAGAAAATTTCAGGATGTTCCCGATAACGGTGCTACGGCTTATAGACACTGCACTGCATAAGAACCTGAAACAAAGGAAATGATGATAAAATGAAATAATCAGGATTCTATCTGTTAGTTGAGTTAGTTCATCTATTTTTTTTATCGTCTGGAGCGCACGAAAGGGAATCCCTATAATGTTCAAAGAACATCGTGCTTTCCTAGGGAGGATAGGGATAGGAGGTAGGTATTGGTATTTTTTTTGAACTTCTGGAAAGTTGAGGATTGTATACTTGATTCTGGAAATATTTATTTTCCAAGGTATGCTGAGAGTATCCTTATAATATACACTGAAGAGATGTTCATAGAATATTCACTAGATAATATGAGTATTTCTTAGGATCCAGAGAATAGTCTGAAGAACAATATTTGAGGTTGTTCAAGAATGAATTGTGAGTGCGACCTCAGAGTTTTTTCTACAACACCTTAGCACAGTAAGATGCGAGATAAGATTTGATGATATAAGCAGTGATTATAATATCACAATGGAGATAAACGAAACCTAGAATTCCGTAAGTGTTTCAGTGATCAAAAAGATTGATTTCATGAAATTTTTTATGTTTATAGAGTTCCAATAAAGACTCGAAACTTATATTGTAACTGTATTAACTCATAACTACGATTCAAAACGTTCCCAACTGCCTGATATCACATATCGCCATATCATCACTATACCCTTATTTATGTTCCAAAGTATGCTGCCACATACATTGTGTTAGTTAATTCAGTGCTGATAATACAAAGTATAAAAACTTGGGTGATTTTGATGAGAAAAGTTGATAACAACATATATCCTAGCTAGTTTTTGACCTATCGGGTGTTAAAGTTTTAAAAAAAGTCAGTATTTGATCATAATCTTTCATAATTCCCAAATATTTTGATGAAATTTTGTACACATCTTTCCATCATTTTTGAAATCCCCATTCATTTTGAAGAAAAAAATTCGGATTCTTATATTTACTTCGATAGGAACACATTTTGCCTTGGGACCAGTGATGTTCACGTTCACTTTTTTCCCTAGGACTTGTAGTTTCGCCGGAAATTGAGATTATCTGTTTTTCACTCTTGAAATCTCACCTTCTTCCACTTTCCGACGTCCTAAGGACGTCTCCATGCGCTCTCTCGACGAAAACGTATTCGTACTATCTTGGTAGGATATTAGAAATTCTGAAAAGTAGTGAAATATAAAACTACGATGAATTTCTGCTAGTGGGTAGTGGAATGTAAAATTCTGATTCATCGCCAACGCCAATCAATATTCCTTTTAGTTATTCTGTTGAATTATATTGTGTCTCTTGACTTCTTCCAGAGGATTTCAAATCGGCAATTGTTCTTGTATAGTCGTCTGTATGAAAAATATATATTTTTCAAAACCCGACCTTCACAACCAGTGTGTCAAGTATTCATTTGTTCATAAGTACTGACTTATACTTCAATAAGGTGCATTCGAAAGAAGTACCTACTATAGTTCTCAACACACTAAATGTATCACTCATAAATCATAATTTGACTCTATTTCGATTACCTGTATTTCTTGAAAAAATGTACCTATCTTCATGCGGCTTTCGATATCAGATGTGATATTTCATCGGCTTCAAAGAGAGCTAGAACACTCTGAAAGAGTCCGCAGAACAAAACTTACACAGGGTGTAAAGTGGAACCTTCACTTACACTATATGGTCTACATTTCCAATGCTGGCAAAACTCGAGAATTTTTTTTCTGATCAAAAATCAGTCAGTCAGCATACACTGGGACCTCATCTCGGGAAATTTTTGTTATTTCTTTTTAATTGGCCATTGGAACATAAATTCAATTTCTTGAATGTTTTTTCTAGAACTCCACTTGAGCTGACTATTGGGAAGAACTGTTCTCATATTCTGTGGAGGACAATGATAGACGAAAAAAGCACTATTGTGGAATATATAGGATGATAAGGAAATAGGAAAAATCTCATTTCAGTAAAAAAAAACAAAAACCAAAACCATGGCTCATTCGTTTCAGTATATTTAGAAACGGCCTCCTCGATATCCATTATATATATTAGACTATCAACTCGAGATATTTTCAAAAATTCTCCTAATTGAAATACATGATGAAAATTCTCAATTCAAACTTGTTTCATGATATCGATGATTCTTATCAACTGATTTTCAATATTTATTGCCCAAGTATGAGACAGAGAGTATTGTTGTTCAATATACTGAGTGTTTCACAACTTATCTGACAAATTTCAACTACAACTACAATATTACATAAGAAGTCGATCACATAACAATTTTATAAAAGTAAAACGAGACGAAAAATAAAATTTGTAACACTATTGGCGAAATATGACAATAGTGAATTCTTCAGCATTATGAAGATCCAACTAAAAAGTTCTATATCCTAAATTTCAGTTCTTAGTATAGGACCTTCCCGATTCAACAAAACCTCATGAAATCGGTTTGGCATAGGTTCTATGAGGTTGTTGATGAAGTCTATTGATATTGCCACAGATTAACAAACCTTATTGCCTACCTTTCTTCTGATATAGCTTGGATAAGGTTGCTATTATTTTGGGGTGCCTCTCGCCTTCTCGATAAGTTGAGTTTGATTCTGGTCACCACATTCTTCTAACATTATTGTTTTCTAGATTTCGTCATTTGTCAGAAAAGTTGTGAAACACTCAGTACATTAATCAACAATACTCTCCTGTGTCTCATACTTGGGCAATAAATATTGGAAATCGCTTGATAAGAATCATCGATATCAGGGAACAAGATTGAATTGAAAATTGTCATCCTGTATTTCAATTAGAGGCGAATTTTCGAAAACTTCTCGAGTTGATAGTCTAATATAAATGATGGATATCGAGAAGGCCGTTTCTGGATATACTGAATCGAATGGGCCATGGTTTGAGTCACCATTTTTGATTTTTTCTACAAAAATGTGATTTTGTCCTATTTTCTTATCATCCTGAATATTCCACAATAGTGTTATTCCGTCTTCCATCGTCCTCCACAAAACATGGGAACAGTTCTTTCCAATAGTCAGCTCAAGTAGAGTTGTAGAGAAAAATTTCAACGAATGCAAGACTTTCGAAACAAAATAGAATTTTTGTTTCAATGGCCAATTGAGGAAAAATCACGAAAACTTCTCGAGATGAGTGTTAATAAGTGATATACGATAATATATTTAAATAGATTCAAATTATCTTTATTCAAAATTCATTGACAATCTATCTCTTGTCATCTAGCCTGACGTTGTTATGTACAGTAAGTTACTTAACATTATATTTTATTTTAAAAGATAACTAGATTATCTAACATCTCCCTTTTCAACAAATACTTAAACATTTTCTGAAGTAACGAATCTATGTGGAGGCTTAACAATTCGGCCACTTCTAGTTGTGACACTACTACGATCTGCCTGACTACGATCTGCCTGTATATCTAATCTTTCACCCTCATAATCTTGACTTGTTTCATCGCTTATCTCTTCTTCATTCATTTTCTCTTGATCCAAACATTTCTCATTATTATCTTCTCTAATTCTTATAAAATATTTTTCTCTATTCTCATTTTCTTCTACTTCCAATTTTGTGTGTGATGAGGGAGAAGGATTGAACACATGATGGTTTGTTTGATTAAATACTTTGATGAATTTTCTATTTCGAACATACTCTGAACCATCATCTGTCCTTACAAGGTATGAACGAAATCTGAACTTATCTTTGACAATACCAGGTTTCCAACTACCTTTTGGTGTCAACTGAACCAAAATTCTATCATTGATATTCAAATTTGGTAATTCTCTGACACCTTTTTTTGTCATGATACATTTTTTGAATTCTTTGTGTTTTTTCTAAAAAATCGGAATATTTCTCAGTGTCAATAATCTCAGGCTTCAAACTTTGTTCGGTACAAGGAAGTATAGATCTCAATTTTCTAGACATGAGAATTTGAGATGGAGAAATATTTTCATGTATTGGCATATTATGATACAATAAAATAGCGAGATACAAATCTTTTTGATCCTCCAAAGTTTTTTTAAAAATTGCTTTCGCATTTTGAACTTGTCTTTCAGCCATTCCATTAGACTGAGGATAAGTGGGTGAGCTAAAAATATGTTCGAATTCCCATTCTTTGGAGAATGATTTGAATTGATTTGAAGAAAACTGGGGACCTCCATCAGATACAAGAATCTGTGGAATACCATGCCTAGCGAAAATAGATTTTATTTTTGTTATCATGCAGTTACTACTAATATCTCGTGGCAATTTCTCTATTTCTACAAATTTAGAATAATAATCTATCAATAATAAATATTTCTCATTTTTCAATTCAAAAATGTCACACCCAACTTTGTTCCAAGGAAGCCTTGGTATTTCATGAGATATGAGAGGCTCTGATAATTGAGAGTTGGAGTATTTTTGACAAATGAAACAGCTATCTATGAATTGTTTGACATCATTAGTTGCTAATTTCAAACATTTCTTTGTACCCAAATGATTGTAATGAATTTTGTTCAACATTTCTCTTCTCATACTTTGAGGAATCACCAACTGTTGTCCTTTATAAATTAAATCTTCAATAATAGTGAGCTCGCTTCTATATTTGTAATAAGGGGTCGTGAATTCATTCAATTTTTTGCTATTATTAGGCCATCCATTCATAATAATTTTCTTTAACTCTGACAATTGACGGTCTTGATTAGTTTCATTTCTAATTTCTTGATTTTTAGAATCTGTTATATTTATTAAATACTGTCTGTAGGTTAATCGAGGAGGTGGTATATTCATTATTCCAAATTTTTTGGGATTTTCTCTCCTCGTTTCTATAAAATAAAAATATGAATATTATTTCAATATACGTGTAGTAAGGACAAATCAGATGATTTGCCCCAAAATGTCACTGCGTTTAAAGAATTTTCCTATCAGAGAGCCTAAAAGAAAAATTCACTAGCTTGTCAGTGACAATTTGTATTGAAAAAATTTTTGGAGAAGGGAAATAAAGGTATATAGAAAAAATATCAAATTTTCACTTATCTTTGGACGTTTCGGGACCGGTTCTGCTCCCGTTTTCAACATAAGAAGAGATTATTTCAATAGCGAAGTCGTATAATGTCTTGAAGCTTTTCAGTTTTCAATGACAATTGGTGACGTTGGCAATCAAATGAGTTACAGGATGTTTTCATTAATTGATCTTGAATTTACCATTTTCATGTTCAGATTTTAGTAGTGAATACCATGTTCTGTCTATATCAACTGAACAAGAAGCAATGTTATTGTCTCCGTTCAGAAGAATGCAAGCAGATTCCTTGATTTTTCTCTTCTGGTTGTTATCTTCTTTTCCAATAATTTTAATATTATTCCACTCTGCCATATGTTGTCCGTCTTCAGTAAGGATATGTTCAGCTAGTTTCGATTTATCGATGTTTCTTTTCTTTATATTGTACTTATGTTCCTTCGTCCTTACTGAAAGAGGTCTCTTGGTTTCACCTGTATAGAAAATTCTTTAAACGCAGTGACATTTTGGGGCAAATCATCTGATTTGTCCTTACTACACGTATATTGAAATAATATTCATATTTTATTTTATAGAAACGAGGAGAGAAAATCCCAAAAAATTTGGAATAATGTTATATTTATCTGTGAAGTTATAAGACAAACCTGAGCTTGAAGTTCAATATCAAAATTATCATCACCTGTATCATCGATATAAGCTCGCGATAGCATATCTGCTATTATCAATTGTTTTCCTGGCTTGTATTTAAGATCAATATCATATTTTTGTATTTGCAGTATGAAAAATGAAAAATATTTATTATTGATAGATTATTATTCTAAATTTGTAGAAATAGAGAAATTGCCACGAGATATTAGTAGTAACTGCATAATAACAAAAATAAAATCTATTTTCGCTAGGCATGGTATTCCACAGATTCGAAAATGCGAAAGCAATTTTTAAAAAAACTTTGGAGGATCAAAAAGATTTGTATCTCGCTATTTTATTGTATCATAATATGCCAATACATGAAAATATTTCTCCATCTCAAATTCTCATGTCTAGAAAATTGAGATCTATACTTCCTTGTACCGAACAAAGTTTGAAGCCTGAGATTATTGACACTGAGAAATATTCCGATTTTTTAGAAAAAACACAAAGAATTCAAAAAATGTATCATGACAAAAAAGGTGTCAGAGAATTACCAAATTTGAATATCAATGATAGAATTTTGGTTCAGTTGACACCAAAAGGTAGTTGGAAACCTGGTATTGTCAAAGATAAGTTCAGATTTCGTTCATACCTTGTAAGGACAGATGATGGTTCAGAGTATGTTCGAAATAGAAAATTCATCAAAGTATTTAATCAAACAAACCATCATGTGTTCAATCCTTCTCCCTCATCACACACAAAATTGGAAGTAGAAGAAAATGAGAATAGAGAAAAATATTTTATAAGAATTAGAGAAGATAATAATGAGAAATGTTTGGATCAAGAGAAAATGAATGAAGAAGAGATCAGCGATGAAACAAGTCAAGATTATGAGGGTGAAAGATTAGATATACAGGCAGATCGTAGTCAGGCAGATCGTAGTAGTGTCACAACTAGAAGTGGCCGAATTGTTAAGCCTCCACATAGATTCGTTACTTCAGAAAATGTTTAAGTATTTGTTGAAAAGGGAGATGTTAGATAATCTAGTTATCTTTTAAAATAAAATATAATGTTAAGTAACTTACTGTACATAACAACGTCAGGCTAGATGACAAGAGATAGATTGTCAATGAATTTTGAATAAAGATAATTTGAATCTATTTAAATATATTATCGTATATCATTAGATGGAAATATAGCAAATAACTGGAAGATATGGCGATCCCGCTTTGAGAATTATTTGAAAGCAACAGAAGTGAATAAGAAGGAAGAAAGTACCCAGTGTGCCCAGCTGTTACATTACATTGGAAAAGAATGCTTCAAAATTTACCGAACCTTTGAAATTCCCGCCGCTGATAGAGATAAGTTAGCAGTACTCTTGAAAAATTTTGAACAGCACTTCTTACCCAAAGAAAATCTTTCATATGAACGATACATGTTTTTCACCATGAGACAGGAAGTTGGTCAGTCACTGGAGAGTTTTCTCATCAGACTCAAAGAACAAGCCCAGAAATGCAAGTTAGAAAATTTACAGGAAAGTCTCATCAAAACTATAATAATCTGTGGAGTTCGAAATAATGAAATTAGAGAAAAGCTTCTGCAGAATGATAATTTCACGTTAGATCAAGCAATAGAGCAATGCAAGATTTTAGAAACATCCAAGGAGCAATGCAAAGAAATTGAAGCAGGTGAAAATACTACATCTGTCATAGGTTCTGTCAATAAGGCACAATATAATTCACGGTTTAGGACTAGTTCAAATGGCAATAATAGGTTTCCAACGAGTACATACAAAAATAAAATTATATATTCTTGTTCGAAATGTAGTAATAATCATGGAATTAATGAATGTCCAGCATATGGAAAATTTTGTTCCATTTGCAAAATGAGAAATCACTTTTCGAAGGTATGTAAAAATAGAAAAGTGAATGAAATTGAAAATGATAATCCTAGAAACTCAAATTCAGATGAAAATGATGGCTTTTTTGTAGGCACTATTGAGATAGATGCAGTTGATAATCAGGGTTTTGATAATGTATGGTACACGTATATTACTATAAATAATATAGATTTGAAAATGAAAATTGATACCGGAGCAATGTGCAATGTATTATCATTAGAACATTTGAGCCAAGTTGGAATTACGAAAACTAAAATAATGGAAACTGACATGAAATTGAAATCGTATACTGGAAACTCTTTGGATATAGTAGGTGTTTGTAATATTTCTTGTATTTATAAAAAAACGGCATTTCCGATGGATTTCTTCATTGTAAAAACTAGAACACAAGCAATTTTAGGATTGCCTTCTTGTCAAATGTTGAATATTATTCATAAAATTGATGACCTTTCTGAAAAAATTAATTATGATTCCATTTTAAATCAGTATGGAGAAATATTTTCAGGAATAGGGTGTTTACGTGACCCATATCATATTGAAATAATTGATGGTGCTACACCAGTGGTACATCCTATCAGGCGAGTTCCATTACCGTTGCTACCAAAATTGAAAGATTGCTTAGCAAATCTTGAGAGTCAAAAAATAATAGAAAAAGTGAATGGTCCTAGTGACTGGGTAAATGCTCTTGTTTTGGTAAAAAAACCAGATGGTTCTATCAGAGTTTGCCTAGATCCAAAAGACTTAAACAAAGTAATCAAACGAGAATATTGTCAAATTCCAACTATTGATGAGATCACTTGTAAGTTGAATGGAGCAAAAGTGTTCAGTAGTCTGGATGCTACGAGTGGATTTTATCAAATATTGTTAGATAAAACTAGTTCAGAACTATGTACATTTGGTACTCCTTTTGGCAGATATAAATTTTTGAGGATGCCTTTTGGTATAAAGTCAGCTCCTGAAGTATTTCATGAAAGATTTCGATCAATTTTCAGTGAATGTGAAGGAGTTGATGTATACATAGATGATATAATTGTGTGGGGAAAAAATAAGATAGAACATGATAATCGGTTGAAGAGACTGTTAGAGGTTGCTAAGGATAATAACATAAAATTTAATTTCTCGAAATGTAAATTTGGTAAAAACAATATAAAATATTTGGGTCATATGATATCCGCTGAGGGTATATCTATCGATGAGAATAAAGTCAATGCTATAAAGAATTTACCGAGACCGACATGTAAAGAAGACATACAAAGAATCATAGGGATGTTGAATTATTTGAGTAAATTTATTCCAAATTTTTCTACTGAGACTATTCCATTGAGGGAGTTATTAAAGAAAAATATAATGTTTCAATGGGGATCAGCCCAAGAGAAATCTTTCGAAAATTTGAAGAACATTTTAATATCTAGCAAAGTTTTAAATTTTTTTGACGTTTCTAAAGATACAATCATTTCTGTAGATAGTTCTAAAGCTGGTTTGGGAGCTGTATTACTTCAAGATGGATTACCTTGTGCCTATGCTTCGAAAGCATTAACAGACACTCAAATTAGATACGCTCAAATTGAGAAAGAAATGTTAGCTATTTGTTTTGGATTGAATAAATTCAGTGAATATATATTTGGGAAAAAAGTCGTTGTAGAAACTGATCATTTACCTTTAATATCAATTTTCAAGAAACCTCTGAACAAATGTCCAGCACGTCTCCAAAGAATGATACTGCAAATACAAAAATATGATATTGATCTTAAATACAAGCCAGGAAAACAATTGATAATAGCAGATATGCTATCGCGAGCTTATATCGATGATACAGGTGATGATAATGTATGGTACACGTATATTACTATAAATAATATAGATTTGAAAATGAAAATTGATACCGGAGCAATGTGCAATGTATTATCATTAGAACATTTGAGCCAAGTTGGAATTACGAAAACTAAAATAATGGAAACTGACATGAAATGACATGATATGGGTCACGTAAACACTTAACATTATATTTTATTTTAAAAGATAACTAGATTATCTAACATCTCCCTTTTCAACAAATACTTAAACATTTTCTGAAGTAACGAATCTATGTGGAGGCTTAACAATTCGGCCACTTCTAGTTGTGACACTACTACGATCTGCCTGACTACGATCTGCCTGTAAGTATATTTAAATAGATTCAAATTATCTTTATTCAAAATTCATTGACAATCTATCTCTTGTCATCTAGCCTGACGTTGTTATGTACAGTAAGTTACTTAACATTATATTTTATTTTAAAAGATAACTAGATTATCTAACAATGAGGTCCCAGTGTATCATAATATGACTGACTTTTGATCAGAAAAGAATTTCTCGAGTTCTCGCAGCATTGGAAATGAAGACTATAGTGTAATATGGTTCCACTTCACTTCCTGTATAAGTTTTGTTCTGCGAACTTTTTCAGAGTGTTCTAGCTCTCTTTGAAGCCGATGAAACATCACATCTGATATCGAAAACCGCATGAAGATTGGTCAATTTTTTCAAAAAATGCAGGTCTTCGAAATTGAGTCAAATTATGAGTGATCCAGTCAGTGTGTTGAGAACTGTATTTCCTATTTGAAATTCCGAAGAAAATTCACGAGAAGAACTATCTTTTCAGAAAATCGCTCTATTTTTTATATTTTTCATCAAGTAACACGACGCAATTTCGAGGAAATCCATATGAGTTTATGAATAAAATAGATAAGCTGACAACGAGTGAATCATTATGTTCACTCACTCAGCAGTCAAAAACTTTCCACCTATTATCACCTCGATCGCCTCGAAAATGTTTCCAAACATTGAACTGTTTGCCATGGTAACACGAGTCGAAATAAATGCATCTCATTGTTTCAAAGTACTGAGTTTTTAAGTACCTGATTACTTTTCTAAATCCTTTCACTATTTTAATTATATGTAAATCACCATTTCCGTATCCTCAGTATCTCCGATAATTTATTAAATATTTTCATTACCTTTTCAGTATTCTTATTACTTTTTGAGTATTTTGAATACCTTTTAACTAAACTTTAATTACTTTTTGATTACTTCCGAATATTTTAGTTACTTCCAGAATATTTTAATTACTTTTTCAGTACAGTGATTCTATTTCTCATTACTTCAAATAGTTTCGGAGTCTCCTGACATCATTTTTGAGTTCGTATTGGGGCAATCCCCATGAGCACAAGAAAATTCGGAATGGTGTTTTTGAGTTTTTGTGTAGACGAGAGGTGGACTCTCTGAACTGGCTCACCGTTTGCAGTGGTGCAATAAATTCCAGCGCATCATAAAGGGAAGAAACAATTTCTTGAGAAATCGATCCGGTAGTTTCGGAGCCTCTCCTTGATGTTCTGGTTCCCACGAAAAGGGATATCCTGTTATGTTCAGAAAACCGAGAGAACCAAGGGAAATAAGGTGGGAATTGGTGTTCTTATATTTCTAGAGGTTATATGAGGAACACCTCCCTTGGCAATGTGTTCCAGAGCCCCGCTGATCGATGGATGAACGAGTTTTTGGAAACAGATGTTCGGCATGTCTCCAAAGTGACCACGAAGGGGTGCGAAGCCTCAACTCAACGGGTCGTTAATCTCGCGGGGACTGCCAAGGAGGGAACAATTGTTGGTATTTCCGAAGAGCATCGTCCATGAAAATATCTATGAAATAGATCCAGCTCGCCACTTTTCTACTGTGTTCCAGAGAAGTGAGTGACAAGGCATCACCCTCGGCATCATCCACAAGACGAATTCATTTTTTTTTCTTATCGCTTGAAGCGCACGAAAGTAAATTCCTATAATGTTCGAAGAAAATCGTGCGTTCCTAGGGAGGATAGGGACAGGAGGTAGGTATTGGAATTTTTTTTGAACTTCTGGAGATTATATGCTGTTGGGAATATTTCCACAGGCAATGAATTCCAGAGCCTAGCCGTTCTATGGGAGTGTAATAGCTCCTTGCCCGATACAGAAAGCCAAGTTTTTGGGATGTACTTTCAGGAATTTATCTCACGTGATTTTTCCGAGAAAGGTTATTGCTGATAGTAATACAAAGCTTCGAAATGGATGTCTTCAAAGGTATATGGTTACTTCTGACAAGCTTATGTTGGGCACAGTGAGATCGGATTTTCTAGAGAAAAGGCATGCTTGTGCTTTGTTTGCAATGAAATCTATCGAGTTATTGACTCCCCATTAATTGTTGCCAAGTCCATATTCCGTTTTTGATTTGCCTAACTGGTATTGGAGCTCTGGAAGAGAGAGAAGGCGGTATGGAGGGTACTATTATCCGCGAAGCTGTGTACTGGACATGAAGTTGCTCTCAACAAAACGTTGATATGGAGTAGAAATAGTGTTGGTGCTAGAATTGATCCTTGCGGAACACCAGCATTTATGATAAGAGAGTCAGATGAAACTTCGTCTACCACTACATGAAGAAACCTTTTTTGGAAGAAACTAGCTGGCAGAGGAGTTCGTGGAGCCAAAATCGATCGAATTCCTTGGAGATACCAAGTGCCACGGCTGAGGTTTCACCTTATTTTTCAATAGATTGCTGCAATATATGTGAGACGTAAGCGAGCAGGTCACCAGTTGATCTGAGGTGACAAAAGCCATATTGCCCATCGTTGATAATATCTGAATGTATTAGGTATTTCATGAGCTCGATGATGTTGATAGCTTTCTCCATGATCTTTGAAATAATATATAGCAGTGCGATTCGTCTGAAGTTGCTAGGTAGGGTCTTTCTGCCTTTTCTAGGAACTGTTTGTGCTCTTGCAATTTTCCAGTTGGACGGGACTATCCCAATTCGTAAGAGTAGTTGAACAACTTACAGAGAACAGGTGTTAGTTCGGGAGCACATTTCTTGAGGTCAATCGGTGGGATTCCGTCGGAGCCACAAGCTTTGTTGGTGTTGAGACCCAATAAAATTTGTCTTATAGAGCACCCTCTCATGATCGAATTGTCCCAATGCATATGCCTCTAGCTCTAGTCTCAGGGCCTGAATTTTTCTGCCATCGATGGAATGCTGTTCGCCGTCACTCATCGTCTAGAACAACTATACGAACTATCAACCTGCATTCCAGATATCAACAACCAGTCTGCTAATACACGAGATCTTCTTCTCACCAGCAATGCTCATTCATTTAGGATAGAAATTTGTGCTTCACTTGGAAACTCTAACCACACCCTCATTCCAACAACCTGCTCTTTCCATGTACCATCCAGCACCACACTTCCTACCCGTCTCATGTGGCATCACAATTCGTCCGACTGGAAAGGTCTTCGTATGTTTTTTTTCAGAGTTTCTATAGAAGAGAGTTTGTTTCTCCCCAGCAGATCCAACAGGATGTGCTGAGACAATTTCTGAAATCATCATGATAAGGATGCCAACCTCAATACCGAACACTGCAAGAACATCTTCCGATGAGGCCTGGTTCAGTAAAAACTGATCTAGAGCTGTCGCTTCCAAACAGGCAGCATTCCATCGATGGCAGAAAGATCCAGGCCCTGAGACTAGAGCAGAATATATCGAGGCTAGAGACATATGCAATGAGACAATTCGATCAATAGAGGATGCTCATAATACCAAGATAATAATAATAATAATATTTTTTTTTTATTTTCCATTAGACACAGATAACATGTATTGGAATCGTCAAAGTACACATGAAGCCATAAAATACATTTCACAGTGTGAGCAACACCGTTGTTTACAAAATCGTAACAAGAAAAAATAAAATAGAATACAACACAAATACACTTCTTTTCTACTCACTACTTTTCAATCAAATTATTCTTCAGCAAGTTACTGGATTTATTGAGCTCCGTTGTATCTTTCAAACACCTAGGGAGCTTATTGGAAATAGTAAGACCTATCACTGATGGACAGTTTAAAGTTTTTTTATATTGACGAAACGGAACATGCAGATCACGTTTTCGTCTTGTGTTCACATTGTGTATACTTTCATTTGAAGAAAATCTATTCTTGTTTTTGAAAACGTAGATTGACAGTTCATAAATATTCATACAAGATAGGGTTAAAATTCTGAATTTTCGAAATAAACCTCTACACGGAAATGAACCAGGAACTCCTGCTACTATACGGATATTTGTTTTTTGTACAATAAATACATCTGGTGCTAATGTAGAGTTACCCCACACACATATACCATATCTCAACCTTGACGCAACTTGAGCATGATATAATGATGATAATTGTTGTTCTGTTAAAATGCTTCTGAGGTTTCTGAAAAGGTGACACAATGAATTCAGTTTGTTCATCACGAGGGTGCAGTTCATTTTGGTCCTTCGCCAAAGCTGTTAGAAGAAACTTCACTTCCAGCTCGTTTCTTCTTCTAACCAAGGAAGATGGAACACTAGTCACAACTGCGCAGGAGAAAGCCAACATTTTTGCGCATTCATTTGCTGGAAATTCCACTCTGGATTCATCGGGAAAACAACGTCCAAACATAACGCCAATTGACAGTCATATGCTCGGATCACCTTTCGCCAACGTAGTGTAAGGAAGATTTTATTGGGTCTCAACACCAACAAAGCTTGTGGCACCGACAAAATCCCACCGATTGTTCTCAAGAAATGTGCTCTTGAACTATCACCTGTTCTCTGCAAGTTGTTCAACTACTCTTGCAAATTGGGGATATTTCCGCCCAACTGGAAAATTGCAAGGGTAGGTACAACCAGTTCCTAAAAAATGCAAAAAGACCCTACCTAGCAACTACTGACCGATCGCATTGCTATCTATTATATCAAAGATCATGGAGAAAGCTATCAACATCGAGCTCATGAAATACTTGGAACATTCTGGTATTATCAACGATATGCAATAAGGCTTCCGTCATCAGAGATCAACTGGTGACCTGCTGGCTTACGTCTTACATTTATGGCAGCAATCTATTGAAAAATATGGTGAAACCTTAGCCGTGGCACTTGATATCTCCAAGGCATTCGAACGAGTCTGGCACCACGGACTCCTTGCCCTTAGATAGTTTTTTTCTCAAACAGGTCTCGACGGAGATTCATCTGCAAGTATCAATTCTAGCACCAACACTATTTCTCCTCCATATCAACGATTTGTTGGAAGCAACTCCCTGTCCAGTACACAGCTTCGCGGATCATAGTACTCTCCAACACCAGCCAGGCAAATCAGAAACGAACAAGGGAGAAATTTTGCAGTAATAATAATAATGATGAAAATAATAATAATAATAATACTTGTAAAATACACTTACATTGAGCAAAAAACAAAAGGAAGACGAGATGAGATAACAGTATTAATTATAATAATAAAGTTGAGTATAATACGATAAGTACATTTAGATATACTTGTTTCGTATAACAAGTCTCAGTATGATACTAAAACAAAAAAAGGAACAATATTATTTCTCAAAAAATAACATACACATTACCATAACGAACTAGTACATAAGAATACTACTACTGAATCAATACTAATAATAAATAATAATATATGATTTTTTTTTGATCACAGCTATTCGAACATTTTTAACAAATCGATTCTTTCACTTTGTAGTAAATATTTCCTCAGCTCTTTTTTGAAAAATGTGGTGTTTGTAATTGATTTTATCCTTTCAGGAAGTTATAAAGTTTTGGAGCGAAGTAGAGATATGAATGTTGGGTTACCACTCTCACCATTCGAGGCAAAATATAATGATTTTTTTGACGTGTAGAATAATGATGGGCAGGAAGTAATGCACTATGTTTATTTCCATGATATTTGATACTAGAACATAGAAAATACATTTGCCTTATATCTAAGATCTGAGTCTCTGCATAGAGATTATCTGAAGGATATCTAGTTTTTTTCGAGAAAATCAATTTAATAAATTGACGTTGTATAACTTCAAGACTATGAATATGAGTTTTCAAGGCTCCTCCCCATACCGCTATTCCGTAACGTATATGACTTTCCACAAGTGAATGATATTATAATGTTCTAAGGCAATGCACTGGTAGGAGTTTTTTAAGTTTCCTGAATTTGAACAATATCGTCCTCAACTTGTTTACTGTGTATTGTATGTGTAGGTCCCATTCCAGATGGGGATCAATTATAATTCCTAAATATTTTTTTTTTTCGGATAGAATCTGGAAGGGTATGTCAGTGCGAATAATTAGCCGATTGAAGGGGGCATTCCGGAGGAGTTGCAACAGAATGGAATATAAAACGTTTTTTCAATATTCACAGTTAGTAGATTCGAGAGAAGTTATTTTCAACTTTACATTTCAGTGCGCTTCAGTCATTTGCTTTATAGAAAATGGCTGTATAATCTGCGAATCCTACTATATTTTGATCATAACTAAGAGAAAACAATCCATTAATATAAATGTTGAGTAATGTTGGACCTAACACGGAGCCTTGAGGTACTCCACAGTCGATGACCTGATCACTGCTCAAAGTATCGTCAATTCTTACCATTTGATATCTCTCGGTCAAGTAGCTCTCAAATAATTTCAGTATGTTCTCTCGTATTCCAATATCTTCTAGGGACTGCAGAAAGAGGTGATGACTGACAGTGTCAAATGCTTTAGACAGATCTATGAATACACAGAGAGATGGCTTGCTTTCATTTAGAGCTTCGACTACTTTTGAAGTCAATGACAAGATAGCGTCCTGAGTTGAAATGCCTTCTCTGAATCCAAACTGATTGTTTGATATTATATTATATTCTTTTAAGTACAAATTGAGTCTTTTCTTGATGATTTTTTCAAATACTTTTGAGAGGTGGTGTCAGCGCATATACGAAAATGGAAAAGAAAAATGGACTGTATGTTATATTTTACACGTTGACCTTGATACTTTTCAGAATTGAATATGATTGAATCCTTCGATTAATAATTTATCCTAGGTTGTCGCACACACAAAATGCCTTATAAATGCTAAGGGTGCACTCACCGGCTGTTGTTGTAATCGTCGCAGGTAGGTACCCTGTTACTGGACTGCCATTCCAATCACCAACCCATAAGGAAAGTCTGTTTCACAATTTCACTGGCGAAAGTACTTGAACTTAAATTGAATTTTTAATGGAAATTTCACAGCGTAAACCGGCTACAATGATTGTTAGCCATTCTTGATTGTCTCTGCTTGCGCATGACCACCTATCCCTTGGTGTCTTCACCTGCGTGCGTTCCCCAAAAGCAAGGAAAGCACCTGTGTGTGATTTTAGCGCGAAAAATTGATTGAATGATCAAATAGAAAAATATTATATAGGAAAATTCGTTTATGCGCGAACATAACCGGCCGCCAAAACAAACATGTTTTAACCCAATCTCAAACATGAGAATTTGAACTTATAAAATTAAACAAGAAACAGAAGTGAAAGAAAAAAAAAAACAAAATTCTATATACCCGAAAGGCGAAATTACTGCTGGTACACATCCTGGGTAGGTAGAGGACACAGCTTTACAATTGGACGACGAAACAGTCCGCTCGCAGTCTTTACGGTGACGACTCTCACGTGACCGTCCTCTCCGGGAAAAATTTCGGTCACACGACCAAGTGGCCACCTTAACGGAGAAGTGGTTTCACTTTTGATAAGGACCAAATCATTCAGCTTTACCTCAACGACTGGATTAATCCATTTCGTACGTTGTTGTAATGTGTTAAGATATTCTGTGGAGTATCTTCTCCAAAAATCCGTAACTAATTTTTGTATTAACTGCCAACGATCAAGTCGATTTAGTTTGATACTAGAAATATCAGGTTCTGGAATAACAGGCACTAGGGGTTTCAACGTCACGAAATGTGAAGGAGTAAGTGGGATTAAATCATTGGGATCACCGGACTGAGAGTAGAGAGGACGACTGTTTAAGACAGCTTCTATCTCACATATCAATGTGTGCATCTCATCGTAAGAGAATATTTGGTCGCCAACCACTCGAACGAGGTGTGTTTTAAAACCCTTTACGCCCGCTTCGGCGAGTCCATTAAAGTGAGGCCCTGTAGGGGGTGAAAATTTCCACTTAAGTGACAGTTTCTCGGAAGCTTGTTTTGCCAGCTCAAGCAGCTGATTATGAGCCCCAACGAAGTTTGTGCCGTTGTCACTCTGACAAAAGACTACTGTACCACGTCTTGATATGAAACGCCTAAAGCACGCTATGAAACTCTCTGTTGAGAGGTCGAGCACAAGCTCTAAATGGATGGCAGTTGTAGAGGTACATACAAATACACATACGTAAGATTTGAATCTTTTTGAAACACCTCTACCTCTCAAGGGCGTTATCAAAAAGGGGCCGCAAAAATCTATAGCCACGTGAGAAAATGCAGCTATCTGGGAAATCCTGTAACTCGGTAAGTCTGCCATAACTGGAGGCGTATATGACTTGGGGCGCGCATAAACGAATTTTCCTATATAATATTTTTCTATTTGATCATTCAATCAATTTTTCGCGCTAAAATCACACACAGGTGCTTTCCTTGCTTTTGGGGAACGCACGCAGGTGAAGACACCAAGGGATAGGTGGTCATGCGCAAGCAGAGACAATCAAGAATGGCTAACAATCATTGTAGCCGGTTTACGCTGTGAAATTTCCATTAAAAATTCAATTTAAGTTCAAGTACTTTCGCCAGTGAAATTGTGAAACAGACTTTCCTTATGGGTTGGTGATTGGAATGGCAGTCCAGTAACAGGGTACCTACCTGCGGCGATTACAACAACAGCCGGTGAGTGCACCCTTAGCATTTATAAGGCATTTTGTGTGTGCGACAACCTAGGATAAATTATTAATCGAAGGATTCAATCATATTCAATTCTGAAAAGTATCAAGGTCAACGTGTAAAATATAACATACAGTCCATTTTTCTTTTCCATTTTCGTATATGCGCTGACAGGTGGGTTACTAATGAAATTGAACGGTAGTTTGTTATTTCTGATATATCACCTTTTTTAAATAGAGGAATGACAATGGATTTTTTTGAAAGCTTCGGGATAGATATCATGATTTAATCTAAGATGTAGTTAGAAATTAATTTTATATTTTCAGCTTTCAAATCATCTATTCCCACAGACTTCGGATTTTTAAGCTCCAAAATCGTATTTTTTATTTCCATTGGGCTTATTTCTTCGAAAACGAATGAGTTTGCAAGAGATACTCTATTCATTTTGAAACGCGGGTTAGTTTTTATCTTGCCTGCGAGAGTTCTTCCAGTTTCTGAGAAAGCAATATTGAAGATATTCGCAATTTGACTTTTTCCAGTAAGGATTTCACCAGTTGTATGATGTTTTATTTGAACTACAGAATGATTATGTTGGACTTGGTATGGACTTGGCAACAATTCAAAGTGACCTGAAAATAAGTCATATTGACGTCTATATCACGTTGTTTCTGATATATCTCGTTTTTTCACCAAAATATGACCTGAAAATTATGTTATATTTCATGATTTGTAATTGACATTCAATTCTGGCGGTCCTAATGATGTCCCTAAAAAGTCATATAGGTACTCTCTTTCATTCGACCAAATAAGAAGAATCAGTAGATTTTTTACCCTTTCATCGTCTGTTGTACTGAATTTGTTTCTGTATATAGAGCGCTTCTTTTTGTCATATTGATAAGGAAAAATTGAGTATACAATAAGGTAATCCACGTTTAAGGTTAGACGATCACGACAATTTTTTTGAATGGAACACCTTATATATAACTCAATTCTCAGAATCCTCATAGTAAGCTGAATTCAAAGAACTATTACACACGATTGTATACAGTGCGTCCAATAAATTCAAAGCTCTCGTAACAGGTAGTCGATGAATTAATTCTCATCCATATTATCTATTTCTGAGTAATCTTCCAGAGCAGGAAGGACATTTTCCATTTGACAAATTTATAAGGAAAATATATACAGGATGATACACGTTTCAATCATGATGTTAACGACACATTTTCCAAAAGGAACACCTTTTTTCTTTATCGCTTGAAGCGCACGGAAGGGAATCCCTATAATGTTCAAAGAACATCGTGCGTTCCTAGAGAGGATAGGGAATTTTTTTATATACAGGGTGTTACATAATTGAATGCTGATCCTAAAAGGTGATGATCCTTGAATTATTTTGAGAAAAATTCTTCATGTGAACATAGGTCCGTAACAGCTTCGTTTCTGAGATACAGGATGTTGAAATTTAAAAAAAAAATCAGTTATTCCCCAATATCTCTGAAACCGCTCTTGCTTTTTTCTTCATCACAGATACTTAAAAATAGTTACCATAAAATTATAAAAATATTGCCCAGATCTTTTGGTTACCACAATTGTGAAATTATAACTAAGAGTAAAAATCGATTAGGGACAAGCAAATGAATGCATTTTATTTTCTAACTCAAAAACCGTTCGCCGTACGAAAAAAAGACAAGAGACCATTTTTATGAGAAGATAGAGGATAATTACAAAAATAATATTCATCTGGAAAAAATACAGTGGCGTATCATTATTTTGATGAAAAATATGACAGGGTATGTTAACAGGGACGCCACTGATGAAAATTAAGTAATCCTTCATTATGGAGAAAATGTATTTCTATTCATACTTGGCAAGTAGGTACCAAAATTGAAGAAAAGAGCCAGAGCGGTTTCAGAGATATTGGAGAATAACTAATTTTTTTGTTAAATTTCAACATCCTGTATCTCAGAAACGAAGCTGTTACAGACCTATGTTCACATAAAGAATTTTTCTTAAAATCATCCAAGGATTTTCGCCCTTCAGGATCAGCATTCAATTATGAAACACCCTGTATAATAATATATTATCGAATTTCTGAAATTCCTATGAGAAGCTGGATTTAGAATTATATTACTAATGGGGTTCGTATAAAGGGCGTCCGTTTATTCCAGTGCTCTCGTAAATTGGGGTCACAACTAGAAAAATAGTGATGACGTAATTTCTCCCACATCGAATCATTCTGTATGTATGTAGTGACACCTCAATTCATGAAAGTATACTTCTCCTATACATTTCAATTTCCATTTCAATACTGAACATATTGGTGAGTTATATTTTTATATCATAATACATCATATTATTTTATTCGATTTGAGAGATGATGTCAATTTTCAATTTCAGAGGATTTTGATTTTTCATGCTCTCTTTTTGGATATGCCGTGGCAAACAGCCAGGAAAGTAGTTGTTTTCTGTTGAATGTTCAGAATGATATTATGTGCATATCTTTATATGAAGGAAAATGCAAATTCTTTACGTCAGAAAATTTTGTTATCAAATTTCTATTGTGTGTGTTCATTAGATGTAATTGAATGTTCGTCGTGGCATATAGCCAGGGAAGTAGTTGTTTTCTGTTGAATAAATCGAGAAAGATTCAATATTCTCATCATATGGAGAATGCGAATTCTCAATGTATTTCTTAAATATATTGCCATTTTTTGTGTTCATAAATATACAGGGTGTAACTTTGAGAACTTTCAATGCGAATATCTCACGAAATAAAAAAGTTAGAAAAACGCCGCTTGGCAAAAATGCTAAAGAGTTAAGGGGAACTAGAACCACCATATTTCAGTGAAGGGATGAGTCACCCTGTCAGCGCAACACACCCCAACTTTGAAATGTCAAATGGCACTACCTCTTTTGTGATACCTCAAATGAACGGTCTCAGTCAGTAGTATTCACCTGTACAAGATTTTTTTTCCACCCACTACAGGGTGAACGGAAAACATAAAGTCGAATAAAATAAAATGCAGAATGCCGATATATTCCGAGAGATGTGTTCCAAAATGTTGGAATGGCATTTGAACATCGATTATACTATTGCTTACAACAGAATCGAATGCATTTTGAACATCTGATCAAATAAAATATCCTTTTAACACAATTCATTTTATTTTATTCGACTTTATATTTTTCGTACACCCTGAAGTGGATGGAAAAAAAGTCTTGCACGTTTATTTGAGGCATCACGAAAAAAGTAGTGCCATTTGACATTTCAAAGTTGGGGTGTGTCGCGCCGACGAGGTGACTCATCCCTTGACCGAAATATGGTGGTTCTAGTTCCCCTTAACTCTTTAGCATTTTTGCCAAACGGCGTTTTTCTAACTTTTTTCTTTCGCGAGATATTCGCATTCGAAGTTTTCAAATTTACACCCTGTATCTGAGGATATTCCTTTTCAATACTTTCACCCAACCCAATCAAGGGGTTCAAACTTGAACGATGGAAACTTGTTATTTATAGACCTCAATCGCAGATTCGTGATTAGGATTTTTCAATTCAGAATTCATTTCCACGTCCCGTATGATGAATATCAATGTATCATATATCCAAAAATTATGGGAATTTCCTTCAGTGCTCTCAAAGAGATACAAAAAACTCGTATCGTTCGCCGCAGATTTCAAAGGAACTTGTTTTCTCATGATATCGTTTAAGTAGGTACTATTCATTTCGATATCTGAACTTAGACAATAAGTGAACATATCCATTGATACTGGATAAAAGCAGATTCCGTTTATTCATCTAATGGGAAAAATCAATCAATTTCATATCTGATGAACAGGCTTATTACTCTCATCAGACAATGTTATAGTCTAGTAAAATTAATTGAGGATTCTCATAAAAACCAGATGGTGCCGTTATAACCATGATATATCTTGATCAGACAGCGCTGGTCAGTTATATAATTATACCAGTTATTAAAATTTGGAATCAAACCGAAAAGAAACCAGAATGTTTCAGTACTAATTCATGTTGATAATTGGTAACCATAACCATTGAATAAGCTGAAGATATGAGGATTATACAGGATGAGTCAGAACAAGACCGACAAACTTCGTACACAGATTGCTCACCCATTTTGTGGTTAAGTCACTGAAATACAGGATGTCGAAAGTACGAAAATAGTTGTTATTTCTCTAAATTTCTCCAGAACCCCTGGAGCAACAGAATTGAAACATTTTTTAATATCGTCATCCAGTGGCGTATTAAGGGTCGTATGTCGCCACCTTTTCCATCAAAAATTTTCTGAGACAGATGAAATATGAAATTAGTGAATGGCATCATTGGGGATTATCAATACCCAACCAAAAATTGATTCCATTCTGCATGCTCGAATGTAGAGGTTTTGGAAATATTTGCGAATAATTTAAGACATGTCTTGAGGTAAAATTGAGTAGATGCCTATAATTTGCTGCGTTTACCATAATCGTTTGTGAAGTTTGTGAAGTCTCTACATTTGCTATGGATTTCCATCAAGTAACGGCCGAGTCAACTCAAAAAATATTCACATCACATAGAAGAGCCAGGGGGAATAACGATAAAGCTCCATTTCAAAATATTTTCAGATTATTGGTGCAAACGGTACAGCTTCGGCAAGACTTTAGCCTACCCAAGCAAAACTGGATGGAATCGCTATATGTCGCGAGATATTAGGATCTGAAATTGTGGTATGAGGGGAAAGAATGATGAAGGTCCACCCGTAATTTTCAAGAAAGATGAGGGTCCTCAGACAGGTTTCAACGTGAATTTGTTTTGAAGGTTTTTCAGTCACAATTTGATATCCAGAGATCGCCGTCGATTCTATGCAAATGGATATTTTCGAAAGTAGTGCTTGTAAAAAGCGTAAAAAATACGGGAGAGTTAGCGACGTAGCAAAAAAAATTCGGCTACAAAGCCACGAAACTGGTGACGATTGTCATTGCAAATTATTAAAATGTTTCGCCAAGATACCAGAAGTTATCCAAAAGAAGATCATAAGCGATTTCAATATTATTCCAACATATGACGAACAAAATACGTATCTCTCTGGCCTGATATCATTAGTACCCGTACAAAGAAGGAGGCCTAGGAAACAAGAACATGAGGCTTCTACATTTCACCAATCATCATTCAAATTCAGAGTAAGATGTCCTGGACAAAATGGAGATATTAAAGATGTACAGGTATGCTATAAGGCATTTTTATCGTTGCATGGAATAACTGGTAGAAGAGTTCAAACCATTCAGAATTCTCTCAAATCTATGGGTGCTCCTCCTAAAGACGGAAGAGGAAAACATAAAAATAGACCACTTCAGCTGGCTGAAAGTGTCGTTAACAAAGTGATTGAACATATTTCTTCATTCAAAGCCACTATAGCTTGAATGAAACCAAGAAAATATATCGGCCTGAAGACCTCAATATCTCTAAAATGTTCGCTTCGTTTAAAGCAAAATATCCCAATTCCAAGATATCCTATGATAGTTTCAGGTTGATCTTCAATGAAAAGTTTAATATAAGCTTTGGATACCCACGTACCGATACATGTTCAACATGTGATGAGTTCACTGTGCAATTGAAATCAATTGAAAATAAATTGTCCAAAGATATGGGAAATTCATTGTTACAGTTAGAAATCAGGAGACTCGAAAAAGACAAAAAACTGCATCTACTGAGAGCCAACACGTTCTATCAAAGGAAGAGAGAGGCAAAAAAAAAAAAGTCAGAAGAGTAATAGAAGAGAAGCAATATGCATCGACTATGCAAAAAATCTGCCCTACCCGAACATTCCAACCAACGATACTCATTATTCCAGGCAGCTTTCTTTATACAGTTTCAATATCCATGTGCTTTCCACAAATCAGAGTATATTTTATACATATCCTGAAATAGTTGGTAAAAAGGAAAGTGACAATGTTTGTTTCCTGCTGCTTCACTATATATACAATTATTTGGATTATGATGTAAGAGAACTTCGAATATTCTGTGACTCGTGCGGAGGACAGAATAAAAATTATACTATGTTTCGCTTCTTACATCATGTTATCCATTTCGAGAAGAAACTCGATTATATTCATGTAACATTCCCTATTCGAGGACACTCGTACATGGAGTGTGATAAGGACTTCTGCCTCGTGAACCAGAAAGCTCGAGCAGAAACACCACAAGAATGGATTAATGTTTTGAAGACTGCTAGAGTGAAACCCACACCATTTGATGTTGAAGAGGTGAACAACATTATTTCAGGTCTTGGGAGAAACATCTCAATCATTTCTATAAGAAGAAATGTCCATTTCCCTCGAGACCAATCAAGGAGTTGAAGTTGTCTATTGACCACCCCAGGCTGGTGTCCTTCCGAGAAACTTTTAATGGTGCATGGGAGTCAGCCGATATTATTGGAAAGAAGGTGCAAATCAATAAGGAAAAGGAGTTTCGTTTACCAGCTCACCTTTATAGGGGTAGGAATAACCTCTCATCTTGGGTATGATTTATGCTTCATGACAATATATTTTACAGGTTTCATTCAACTGGGACCAGAAAAATTCCGGGACATACAGAAGCTTTCAAAGTTTTGCGATGAAGATTCACGTACTTACTTTGAGAACCTACCTCATCACTGAATAAAATAATGATTTAATAAGAATTATTCCCCTTGAATACTCATTAAATGATTCTGTGATATCGAATAAACATTATTTCTGGAGCAATAATTTGATAATCCTACAATTCCCTTGCCCGTGATGCTGGACATTCATCATTTTTGCTCAGTTGACTTGGTAGTTTCAAACAGTTCATCAAGAATAACAAGATTTCCTGATGATGAAAGAGAAAATAATAACACAAATGAACTAAGCTTGCAATGAACTTTCATGAGTCAAAATTCGAAACCATTATCACAAATATTGCAATTTGGGTATAGTTCCACACTTTGAAGAGGCTCTACTGAAAAATTCGCTTTTTGTGAGCTTCGTCGTTATTTACCCTGGCTCTTCAATGGAAATTACCTGGAATAGTCATATTGATAGTGTTAAACTCAAGCTTAGTAAACATAAATATATCTACTTCGTCGATTGAATGAGACAAACAGTTTCTCTCGATGTTCTCAATTTTCCATAACACAGTTTGATTCAATCTGTCATAGCTGATGATCTAGATTAGTCTAGAACGATGGAGTTTATCTGCCGAATCGCCCGAAGTATTTATTACACCGAAAAAAACAATAAGAATTATTATGGCAAGGTGCATCATCCAGAGATCATTGCAGGCCATTATTCATACATTATCATATTTTAACACTGTCCAGTTCGTAATATATCTAACATTAATATATACAGAGTGTTGCATAATTGGATGTCAATATTTGGGAAGGCGATTTTTGGGCCCATTCCAAGAAGAATGTTTGATATGAACGTATATGACCTACACATCCTAACTTTCCAAAAATTGATAGTTTTTTATTAATATCTGTAATACTACTTTAGATATTCTGATGAAATCTGGCATTCATGTACTATGTATCAAGAGGCATCAGTTGGTGACCCACATTTTTCTTGGTTGTCACCAGTAGCGTTTTTATGGAATATCACATACCTATTTTGGCAGACATTGATGGTACGCCACTGATTAATCTCGAGAATGGCATCATCCCTAAAATTCCCAATCATTTCTAACCAAATTTGACTAGCACAATTTGTTCAATCTGATGCACGATTTTCGCTTAAAAGCTTTTCACTACCATGATTATAGCAATATCGTTAATATGACAATCGGGTCGATTCTGTTTGCGAATAGCAATATGGTTGTAGAGAAGATATTGCTATCATAGCAAGATTCGGAAAAGTGGAATTCTAATCATCGATTTTTGGCAATATGTTCTGTCAATTTCAATGATATCTGGTCAGCTTTCTTGCTATCTCGACAATTTTGTACTTGCTATCTTATAACAAGGTAGTGGATTCTTTGTTTCTGCACTATAAATTCTTCCAACTGTATGAAAATTCAGAAAACAGTGGATTGAAACATATTATGAGAGTTCAGTTGTCTCACTGACTACTCGAAAACCTTTCATCAAAGTTTCAATTCGTAAAAGAATTATTGAAAAACTTAGAATTGTGATTACAGACATATAGGATAGGTTCACTACTGTGAACAACTACTTGAAAACCTTTTCTTGAAGTTCCAATTTGTAGAGGAAATATGAGATTAAAATTTCGGCATATCAGAAAAATTTTAGTTGCCTGATGGATGGTTTATCAAGCTATTTTGATAAAATATCAAAAACAAAATCACGATTATTTTCATCCGGCTTTTATTTGTGTTCTCATTTCGGGGACATGATTGATTACTTGCACCTAAGATGGCTAAAAGTATCCATCTTACTTGCACCAGTCGCACAACGACGACCAGATTCAGCAAGTACAAAATCTCTCGATTTGAACAATATAATTTTGTAAAATAATGTCAGTGCAGAACTGACTAATTTGAGAAGTTAGATAATCATGAACTCTTCTTCTTCATGGAGTAATGGCAAAATCGATACGTAACACTTAAACAATGAGTTGAAAACAGTGTTGTCAGCTCAAAAATTCTCAATTTTTCAACAATATTGCTATCACTCGAACTTATAACCAGTCTTGCACTTACTCTGCAAACAGAATACAGAACTTCATAGCAATATTGTTATATGTAATGATCATAACAATATCATTATCTTAGCAATGTTACAACAAGATCCGAACAGAATCGACCCAAATATCACAATGCAGAGAAATAGATTTTATTGATTAGATCGAATTTCAGAAATACTATCGATAGTTTATGAACTTTATATTCGTATTTGGTATTTTGGAATTATAACTTTCCATTGAGTAGGCTATCTATATTAACTTTTGAAAACTCTACCACCGTATACTCTCCATGTATAGTGGTCGGCGGAGTTTCATCTTATGACTTGCCTCCCCAGCTATGTTCTCTGCTAGCTAGTTTTCTCTCAAACAGGTCTCTCCATTTAGTGGTCGACGGAGTTTCATCTGACTCCCTTATCATAGATGCTGGTGTTCCGCAAGGATCAATTCTAGCACCAACACTAGTTCTACCTCATCTCAAAGATTTGTTGAAAGCAACTTCATGTCCAGTACACAGCTTCGCGAATGATAGTACCCTCCATACCGCCATCTCTTCCAGGGCTCCAATACCAGCCAGGCAAATCAGAAACGAACGAGGGAGAAATGTTGACAACATAAATATGATCTTGGCAACAATTCTCGAATATGGATCCAATAACTTGGTAGATTTCAATGCAAACAAAACACAAGCATGCCTTTTCTCTGCAAAAGCCGATCTCACTGTTCCCAACATACACTTGTCAGGAGTAACCATAGCTTTGAAGACATCCATTTCGATGCTCGAAATGGTAAAAAAGTTCCTATGCACATGGGTATAGATATGTTTGAAATAATCTTCAATAAAAATTTGACATAGATTAGTCCATAGTACCACAAGTATTCAAAAAATAATGACTCTTTTTTTATGATGGTGAAAATCAATATAGGTATGTTTCAAGTGATCCTGATCCAGAATCTTTCATTATTTTTTGTGCAAGAAATTCCCAATTTATGGTAATGGTTCAATAATATTCATCGCAGTTGGTGAGATAACAATCCAAGAATGAAATCAACCTCTTGTTGGATGGACATTTCGAACACCTATCCAACAAACCAAAGTTGCTCGTCATCGATCAGTTTATAACGATTTTACCTAGTTTTACAGATGAAGTAAGTCCTTGAGACCCACTTCATTATTGAAATAAGTGGGTCACCTTGTACATTATCGAATTCAAGCTCAAGATTGCACCTTGAACAAATAAAGTTATCTTCCTCATTGTGCCAATTCTGAGAGTGTTTGTGTTTTGAGATTTGTATCTCATTTACATTTCTGTCATTGTTATAGTTAATGAACAAGGTTTGTCTCAATTACCTTGAGTGTTTTATCACTATCAGATGATGGGAGATACTGGTAGAAAATTATTCGAAAAATTACCTTTCGAAATTAAAGATATCGATGCAACAAAATTGGCTGAAGCTGGAATTCCTGATGCTCCACAATATCGTAAGTTTCCACTACCAAAATGTGATATCAAACATTACAACACCATTGCAGTAGTGTAGTAAAGTACTAAATAGTATATTATATAAACCCATTATAAACCCTAACAACACAGGATTGTCCTAGGTAGGTACGTCCCATGGGCATGATTGGGACATCCAGGGGATGTCTCGCATTGGTTGTCCTGTGGACATCCCACCCGGTACATCCCTAGGTCATCCTATTCGTGTCCCTGGGATATCTGATATCCATTCACATCAGAGTCATTGAATTTCTTCAGAATATTGAGTTGAATTTTTTTGAGAATGTTCGTTTCTCTTCCGGAAAATAATTGTAATGATAATAAACAATATAGTCTCAGAACTTTTCAGGAAATGACAATTTTTCGCAAACAGAAATCGTAAATACATAATGTCCCTTATTTTCAAACATCCAAGAATGATAATGATTATACATGAAATCCTAACAAAGTTGTATGTATTCAGGTTTCAGTTTTGTACTGTTTATGAATCTGTAAATAAATCTTCAGACGGCATATTAGCCAATGGAGTAAGGTGCGTACCTGATGTGCTAAAGGTCCCGGGTTCAATCCCCACTCGACCTACATTTTTTTTTCTTTTGTCGAAGGGATGTCCCTGGGATATCCTTGGGACGTCCTAGGGATATCCTTTCTTCGTGCTTGGTTCATCCCAGGGACGTACGAGGAGGACATCCCTTGGATGTACTTTTTGTCGGAAAGTGGATGTCCCTAGGACGTCCCTAGTAAGTACTTTGTCTTGACGAATAGGGTAGGTGTTATAGGTAGAAACGTCCTTTTAGTAACGAGTATTTTGGGCACATTACATACTATACTATACTTTTTCTACGAACTCATAATTCCAGACAGATTCCACCAAACAATCCTCACTCTGTATTTTCTGGTATTGATTCGCACATACAGGGTGATTCAGTTTTTTGTAGCAGGGCTTCAACAGCTAAAAGAATATACTATTTTGAGATGAGAATCTCATAGTTACACCTGGTCCCAGCTAAAATGTCCCTCAACCACGAGATCGAATTATTTGAAATTTGGTCATCAAGTATATTTGATGATGCTCACTCGGAATATGCTATTGAATGAATCTTATGTATACAGGGTCACATCGAAGTGCACCTCGACTTTTTTATCTGAATAGGGACACCCAGTGTATTATTCAAGTAGAGCTCATTATTGTACAAATTCAACATCAAAATTCGAATCATTCGGATTCGGATAAAATAATAGTACGCTGTTTTAATATTCATATCTTTATATTTATGTATTTATATTTATATCATGATGAATCATATTTTCCGTCGACCTCGTATTAACGACTAAGTTTAATGTATATCAAATCGTTCATTAATGACCCCTATTAATGAACGATTTGCCTATTAATACACGATTGTTTCATAGGCAACCAAACATACACCGCGTGCATTCATTGTTTATGCTATAACTCATGGAATCTGCATTTAAATCGAAAATATGGATTTCACCGAAGATTTTCCGTTGACGGGTTCGCCTTTCCTCCTGTTCCTGTTTCTGACACGATTTTTATCCCTGTTTTTTAACACAAGGAATTCATTTTCTATATTGATGATTTCGACAAATAATGTCAAATGTCACCAATGTCAGTAACAAGGCTACTGGGTGATTCTTAGCAGTTTCCGGATGAATGATGAATTCGCGAACCAAGTTTTCTTCATTGCAGGAGAAATGAGAAATATAGTCGACGGAAAAATGTTGTAACCAACTTGTATATTAAAAGGCGAATAATGATCTCGATGATTAATCGCCCTCATTAATACACTAGTTGGTTAAATAACTATATTTTATCCGATTTGAGAGATGATGTCAATTCTCAATTGCAGAGGATTTTCATTTTTCATGCTCTCTTTTTGGATGTTCAACAGATATAAATCAATGTTGTACGTGGCAAATAGCCAGAAAAGTTGTTGTTTTCTGTTGAATATTCAGAATGATTTTATGTGCATATCTTTATAGGAAGGAGAATGCAAATTCTCTACGTCAGAAGATTTTGTGTTCTCCTCAAATTCTTATCGTGTGTATTCAATAGATGTAATTCAATGTTCGTCGTGGCATGTAGCAAGGAAAGTAGTTGTTTTCTGTTGAATAAACCAAGAAAGAATTGATATTTCCATCACATAGAGAATGCGAATTCTCGATGTATTTCTTTATATAACTATATCTATTATTTTATGTTCATGATTATATCTCAGAATATTCCTTTTCAATAGTTCCACCCAATCAAGGGATTCAAACTTGAACGATGAAAACTTGTTATTTCCAAAGACTATCATTACTATTAGCAATAACCTTTCTTGGGAAAATCACGTGAGATGAATTGCTAAAAGTGCATCTCAAAAACTTGGTGTTTTGTTGCGGACCAGGAGCTATTCCACTTCCAGTCAGCTGCCTATGTTCTATAAGGCACAAATCCGACCTGTCCTGGAATACTGTTTCCATATTTGGAGTGCAGCACCCAAACATTCCCTGAAACTGTTGGATTCTGTCCAAAAAAGGGCAATTCGTCTCGTGGGTGATGCCTCCCCAGACAGCACCAGATATTCCATGAATCTCCCTATCATATTCCTTTTGGAATATTGGAATATTCTAGAAATAATCTGGAATATTCCGGAATATCTGTGGAATATTCTCTGAATATGCGAATGGGAATTCCTCAGATAATCATAGAATATACCCAAAAGAATATTCTATGTTGAATGTTCCTGGAATATTTCAATAAACATATTCTAAAATTAAAAAAAGTGACCCACGTAGGGATCGAACTCGTGACCTCAAGACTATCACACTTTAAATCATTTATTTGTCATCATAGTTTTTACATCACTTCGCAAATTACAAACACATATAGATATGAAAGAACATAAAACAGAACTCCTTCTGTGTGCTGTGTCCTCCGCGTGGTGCAGAGGTGGCTGATGTTGGCCAAGGAATGTGAGTGTATATGCGAGGTGTTAGTCACAGAGGCCTATCTCCTAGGGCCGAGCCCTTTATATAGGTAATTTCATCGAGGTCACCCAGGGGGGTGGGGGAGTTGATCAATCGCTCTCAGTGGTGAATAGGTTCTTCTTTGTGATGGAGGAAAATCAAAATTGGAAAAACAAAAACCTCCTTCTGATTTGTCTCGGCCAGACCTACCCACACCCTGCACCCGACTCTGGCTGTGAGGCCACTCATCAGGCCCAAGAGCGTCCGCACGTCTGACCGAGTTCAGTGTCAGTTTGTCACTCCTTGAGTGGCATTGACACTATTTTATTTGCGTTTTTTTTTTTTTTTTTTTTTTTTTTTTTTGGGGGGGGGGAGGGTTGTGCAGTCCGGGCCCTCCTCAGAGCCCTGTAGATGTTGTTGGGCTGTGGGGGGGTCCCGACTATAGATTACCTGGCTCCTCAAAAACATCGGTTGATGCATATATCAGCCCATGTTTTTTACGGATGTTGTGATGCCTTCTCGTTGTGGTCATATTCCGGGTAAGGTCACTTCCAGCGATGTGGTATTTGTAGAATTTATTGGAAATTTTCCGGATATAGTCACTGACTCTAGGCAAATTACCACATCTCTCGTGGAGATCTGCCACTCGTGAGTATCTATCACCGTTGGTGATAATACGGAGTACTTTGTTCTGCAGCACCTGCAACCTATTCATATGGGTAGGTGGGATGCTGCAGAACACCGGACACGCATATGTCATTACAGGCCTGATGATTTGCTTGTATACCAGGACCTTGTTCTCCAACGAGAGAGGGGAGGTCCTGGATATCAAGGGGTACATTTTCTTGATGGCATTTTGTGTCTTTTGGATCAGGTAGTTAGTGTTTTTCCAGAATGACATACGGGTGTCCAACTTGACTCCCAGGTATTTCACGGGGGTGATGTCTCTCACCTCAACCCCTTTGACGGTCAAAGGTCTGCTCAACGTAGAGTTATTAACTTTTCGGTGGAAATTGATAACTTCCGTTTTCGCACCGTTGATGCGGATCTTCGACTCGTCAAAGTACGGTATGATTCCCCTGTCCAGATGAATCTGGATCTGTGCCCTGGCGATATTCGAGTCGTCCGAGTGGGCATATATAGCCGTGTCGTCGGCATACAATGCCGTACTCGTCCGCTCGAATACAGGGAAATCATGCGTGTATAGGGTATACAACAGAGGTGAGAGGCATGACCCCTGCGGAACACCTGCCTCGAGTGGAAAATCTCCCGATATACTTTCGTTGACCTTAACCCGGATTTTCCTGTCGGTGATATATGCATCAATAAGCTTAATGATAAATATCGGCATTCTAGCCTTGTACAACTTGGACATTAGACCTTCGTGCCAGACGGTGTCAAAGGCCTTTTCAATGTCCATCATGACCATCACCGTGTTTTTATCGCTGTTATAGGCCTCTTTTATCTCATGAACAATTCGGGCCACTTGAGATACAGTACTGTGTCCTTTGCGGAACCCGAACTGTTCATGGGGTATGAGTGCGAGCTCATCTGTGTGGTGTGAGATAATCCGTAAGAGGACTCTATCCACGATCTTGGCCACCGCGCTAAGCAGCGATATGGGGCGGTAGCCATTTGTGGATTTGGAGTCTTTTCCAGGTTTAGGTATTGGTACAACAAGCCCAGTTTTGAGGCATTCTGGGTAGTGCTGGCATTTGATGATCGCATTAATCACGTAGTGGAGTTGCACTATTGCTTTGCGAGACATATTTTTTAGGAGAACCATGTCCAGACCGTCAAGCCCTGGTGCTTTATTGATGTTTAGGTATCTTATGATTTCGCTTATTTCTATTGGAGATGTTATAGTTTTACTCAGGGCTTGTCTCGGGAGCGGGATGTTGGGAAGTGCTCTAATGCGAGCTGCTGTTGCCGCCATGTCTTCCTGGACTGCACAAGTTGGGTTTTTATTGATTTTACTAATTTTTTGGAAATGCTTCCCAAGCACTATCGCCTTCTCCGGATCTGACACCGCTTCCTCGTGACCATACTCCAGGGTGGGTATGGGTGTATATTGCTTTTTTAATCTTTTTGACATTTTCCATAGAGTATTGTCACGAGGGTCTAGACTCTCCAATTTGGCTCTCCAGGAGGCGTTCCTGAGCTCTCGTATTTCAAATTCAATTTCGTTGCATACTCTCTTGAAGGCGCTTCTGGCTTCCGGCGTCTTTAGCCGTTGCCAGCGACGCCTCAGTATTTTCTTTCCGGCGATGAGCTCAAGGACTGCCTCCGGGAGTTCGACCTTATTGGGGTTAATGCTGACCAATGCCGTGGTGGCATCTCTAGCCCATGTGATGTTTCTTATTATTTTTTCCATTTCATTATTGATTTCTTCTTTTTTGATATTACTTTTTATTACTGTTTTTTGATCCAACTGAGCTCTGAACATCCGCCAGTTCGTGCTTTTATAGTTGAATATTTTTTTAATAATTTCGGGTGGTTTCACTCCAAATTCAAACAGAACTGGTAGATGGTCAGAGCTCAGTTCGTCTATCACTTCTAGGTCAGAGATGTCCACCACATTCTTGGACAGCACTATGTCCAGGACTGTCGGTGTCATTCCATTGACGGGATAGTGCGTGGGAGTGTTTGGGTAGTCCAGGTTGACATTGGCTTCTTGCAGATATGCCCTCATCCTGCTCCCGTTTTGGTTGTTCTGGGCCTGGTTCCCCCAGTCCTTATGTCTCGCATTGAAATCTCCTCCGATGATCACCTTATTGCCAGCACTAACCAGCGCCTCTAGGTCTTGTTGTGTGAATCTATTTCTGGGCCTGTTGTACGCTGTAAATATAACCTCCCCACTCCGTAGTCTCACTCCGGCATGTTCGATTGAACTTTGTCTTGGCGGGACCACGGTGTGGGGAATATTATTCTTAATTAGAATGGCTACCCCCCCCCATCTTTCTGCATTAGGCCGATCAACCCTGATCGTGGTAAAGCCTCTTACTTTGAGGTTCTGGTCATGACGGAGCTTGGTCTCGGACAAAAGTATAATGTCCAACCTGTGGCGATATATAAAATTAACGAGCGACGGCATTTTGCTATTAATGCCGTTGATGTTAATAATACATACCTTAAGGCCGATTTCTACCATTAATATTATAGTTGCCGATAGTTTTGGAGAACCTGGTAACTATTTGCACAATCTCCCAGGGATTTGTTTCACCACCGATAGCGGCGTTCATATCCCTCACGCACCTAAAGACCTCTGAGAGATTGACCTTCTGCTCTAGGAGGTCGACCTCTGAGGCTATGCCCGTTATTACCTCGATTCCTTGGCCTGCACCGGGTCCTCTCTGCGCACTCGGGGGACGTCTGGAGTTCATATCAGGTCTCCTCTCTTGGGCATCTCGATGTTCTTCGACATTTCTTTGCTCGGGCTGCCTGGCCTCTCGTTCTTGTCTTCTTCTGTCCCACACGTTCGTGCTGGGGGGCGGGGCTGGGGCATAAGCCTGTCTATCTGGCCGTTTGTTTTTGTTTTTGTTGATTATGTCTAATCTTCTTATATAGCTTATGCACGAACTGTAGTTGGCCGGATGGGCTTCCCCACAGTTCGCACATTTTGCCGGTTCTTGATTGGGCAGTTTGCAGTCAGCCGTGGAGTGGCCACCTGCGCATTTTAAGCATTTGAATTCTCTATTACAATTGCTGGTGGCATGACCCCATAGCTGACAGCGCTTGCACTGAGTAACTGCCCGATTGTTCCTCCTCAGCTCCCAAGTGATTCTAACAGACAATAATGCCTTCACTTTATCACTAAGAAACCGGAGAGTAACAATCGGGTCAACCACGACCAGATAGAGAGGCCTATACCTTGTGTTGAGCCTGTAGACCTCCTTGACCATGATGTTGTAATCATCTTTCATTTCTTGCATGATCTCAGAGGGCTCAGGCTCAAAGTCCAAGCCCCTCAGCACGAATGCGTGGGTTTTGTCCTTCTTAAGGGAGTAAGAGTAAAAGGATACTTCGTCTTCTTTCAACTTCTGTTTCACGTTCTCAAAGTCCTGCACTGTCTCCGTGTATAGAAGGGTGGAATCCCCTCCATACTTGAAGTAGAAGGGTTTCGTGGTGAGTGATTTAATGAGTGGTATGATTTCCCTTCTATCCTTCAGGACTCCATCGAAAACTATTGGCGGTGGCTTCTCTCCTTTTTTGGGTGTTGTTTGTTTGTTCTGTGATGTTCCTTGATTCTTGTTTTTATTTGCTTGTGTTATGTTGGTGTTTTTGTTGACTTTTTGTGTTGGTTTCGGAGTTCTACTTGTGGAGAGTTCTTCATCTGTGGACTGATCTGTTGGCAGTGGGATGTCTTGGGGTAGCGACTGGCTTGCGTTTTCCTCTTCAGTGCTACGCAATACCTCGAATCTGTTGTTCTACTACTAGACTATCAGAGCAACGCCTTGACCACTAGGCCAGTAATCGAATTGAATAATGTTATACATATCAAGTTCTCGTGAGAGCATTGTTCGAAATCGGATCATAAACACTTTTTGTTTCAAAATCCCCTTACATCTAACTGATGTTCGATACTCATATGTCTGAAATAATAAATGGTTTTTATGTGTTGAGAAACAAACGAATATTCATGGAATATTTCATGAATATTCACCACCAAATATTCAGTTGAGAATATTTCATGAATATACCGCACAGAATATTCAGTTGGGTATATTTCATGAATATACCGCACAGAATATTCAGTTGGGTATATTTCATGAATATACAACAGAGAATATTCAGTTGGGAATATTCCTGGAAGTTTCATACCTGAATATTCCCTGAACATGTCCGACTATTCACTTTGGAATATTCCTTTTAGACGTTCCAGTGGCATGTATATATTCTATGAATGATCGATGAATATTCGGAATATACTCCTCCTTTTCAGCATATTCAGAGAATATTCTATGAATATCCAGTGCTGTCTGGGTCGCTCACAATTTCACTCACTTCTCCGGAGCACCGTAGAAAAGTTGGCGATTTGGCTTCATTTTATAGATATTTTCATGGACGATGCTCTTCTGAAATATCAACCATTGTTTCCCCCTTGGCAGTCCCCGCGAGATTAACCCGTCATGTTGAGGCTTCGCACCGTTACCACCGATAAAACAAGGCCAGCAGACTCTGACGTAAACAGCTCGTGACGTCACCAAGAGAGGCCAGTGTTTTATTTTATCGCTTGTCGACTAACGCGTCAGTTCGTGTTAATTCATCGGTGATTCACGTATGTTTTTGAAACGGTCCCGAATTCTTTTGTTGTTTATTCATCAAAATAATTGGCGGAAAAATTACTGTTTTGTGGAATATTTTGTGTTGTGATCGGCGAAATAACAATGCCTTTCAAGTGTTGTGTTCCCTTTTGTCGGGGGAATTATGTGGGTGGTTCAAAAGTTCATGCTTTTAGTTTCCCGTTGGACGAGGAGCTATCGAAAATGTGGGTATATGCAATTCACCGCGAAGATTTCACTCCATCTAAGTTCAGTAGTAAACAGAGCTTAATTTATAATGATAAATTAATAATAGAAGACAATTACTCTCTCATGAAAAGTATAAGTAGAGGAAAAATAGAAAAGCTTTGATTGTGCAGTTAGTTTTGTATTCGTATATTATAGTCAACAAAATCATCTCTGAATTCGAGGAAATTTTCTTGAATGTTCATAATAAACGGGCATTTTCAATTCTCATTCTCAAATTTCTTTCTGAAAACGGTCATTTGCCTCGTGGCAATGAATGCAGAATTCATTCCAATGATCAAAGTGCAACTATCATATTAACAATTTTCTTTCGATCAATCTCACGATAAGTTTATGTTCTGCGGGCCCTGTATAAGTAGGTGTGAAGTTTACCTTCATCACAATTTTTGCCAATATATTTAATTCGAATGGGTTGCTGTAGGTGGATATTTGTGTTTTATTCTGGTTTTTGCTTTAAAACTTCGTTTTTTCATAATAAAATCGAATGGGGTGCGAAGAAGGCTCAGTTGACGACTGGCATCCTTTTTTAACCGGAAGCCCATCAAAAAACAGCAAAATCGGCTCAATGATGATCTAAAACTAAAATCGAAATACGCGGTCGCCTTATAGCGCTATAAGCGCTTGTCGTTTCGAGCCGCTGGTTAGGCCTCACTAAGTGACGTCACCCACGGAGCATGCAGGCCTTGTTGTATCGGTGGTAACGTTCGCACCCCTTCGTGGTCACTTTGGAGACCTGCAGAACATCTTTTTCTAAAGACTCGTTTACCCAACGAACAGCGAGGCTCTGGAACATATTGCCAAGGGAAGTGTTCCCCTAGGCATATTACCTCCAGAAATTTAAGAGGAACACCAATTCCTACCTCATTTTCCATGTTTCTCACGATATTCTCTGAACATTACAGGGAACCAGAACATAAAAGAAAACCTCAATCACAGAGATAAGGTTTTCTCAATTCAGAATTTCCGTCTACGTCCTGTATGATGAATATCATTTTATCATACATCCAAAAACAGGTATACATCCTTCGAAGGATGTTACCGAATAATAATGGAATAATGTTAGAAAACAGCAGGGATGACCTACGCTCTTTAACAGGCCTTATTACAAGCCTCAATACAGACTGTCGTCTGCGTTATCACATGTCAAGACGTGGGATGTCGGATGATACGACATTCCTTGTTTGTCTAGAAGATTTCATCATCAGCCGCGGTTTGAATCAGGGTTTAACTCCCGCCCTCGGACCTCGAAGATCACTCACCAAGTAAACTAATCAGTTTCATTGGTAGTGAGTACATCACTAGCCAACAAATCACAGCCAAAATATTGGTGTTCACCTTGAATTTCTGGAGGTTACATGCTTTGAAGAACACCTCCCTTGGCAATGTGTTCCAAAGCCACGCTGTTCGTTGTATAAACGAGTCTTTTAAAGAGATGTTCCGCAGGTCTTCAAAGTGACCACGAAGGGGTGCGAAGCCTCAACTCGACGGGTTAATCTCGCGGGGACTGCCAGGGGAGGAACAATAGTTGATATTTCAGAAGAGCATCGTCCATGAAAATATCTATAAAATAGAGCCAGATCGCCAACTTTTCTACGGACGAATGGCCCTTTTTTGGACAGAATCCAACAGTTTCAGGGTATATTTGGGTACTGCACTCCAAATATTAAAACAGTATTCCTGAACAGGTCGGATCTGTGCCTTATAGATCATAAGCTGTTGACTGGGAGTGAAATAGTTCCTGGCCCGAAACAAAAAAACAAGTTTTTGTGATGCACTTTTAGCAATTGATCTTGATTGTAATAAGTTCCCATTATGCACTAGTTACTGACGTGCAAACGTCCTCCACCCCATAGTACCAGTACATAACCTAGCATTTTCAGGAAAAGATTAAAACTGTTTCGATCATATCAATGATGCAAAAGTTCATTGAAATTGTTTTTGATCACTCAACTATGAAATTGTTGCAGACTACAAACTGTTTGTTGAATCATCAACTAGTCTAAAACCTCGTCTAAAACAATATATTCAGATTGTAAACCACTAAAAAGTGGCCATATTGAACAAGAATCAGGAAAATTACTATTCAATGAAATTTTGCAGGCGGAGTTCTAGTAGGACCAAACAAGTATTTCCTACATCCCAGCTACAAGGAATTTGGATTGGATATTTATAATTGGGAGGCTAGATCCGATGATGTATATTTATTAGGATACCACAGATCAGGTATGCTCCTTAGAAACACATATAATGGATCACTCATAAGTTGATGCTTCCAACATAGCTTTATGGAAATTTCAGATAACGAACACACTACAACCAAAAATTAACAAGTGCTAAAACATATAGAAGGTTTGAATTGGAACGAATACAGTAAAATGAAGTAATATCAAAATCAATACCATATATAATAATTAGGATCACGGTTGAAGTCGACCCAAGAATCGATATTACTTTATAAGAAGATTGAGAAATTCTTGAATTATAAATTTTCTCACATGGTATTCCGAAATTTTGGGAGTTTGCATTTTGGGCACCAAGGCAATAAATGGACTAATTCAACATGCATTTTGGGCACCGAGCCAAAATGTCCTCATTACAAAAATTGCATTTTGGTCACCGAGCCTTATTATTCATTCATTATTTTTATAATTTTGGGTAGGTTGATAGGTGAATAATACAAAAATATTTTGAAGCATACGAAAATATGTTCATTATTGTATTATGATTACATTAATTGTAAAAAATATCTTAATCTAAATATCTCATAATTGGGATTCCGTACATCGTAAGAAATACAGGGTCGGTAAAGTCATAGAGAAGTTGCGCAATTTTATGCCGTTCCAGTACAAAAAATTTTCAAATATTTTATGAGATATACGAAAAAAATTATCTAAAACCTTTTTCGTCTTTTTTGAAGTTATTTGGAGGAATTCATCGAAAGTTTGACACTTCATCATGCATGGTCACTTTTTCTTCCCTACAAATTGGCGCTTCCAGACTCGAAATCCGACGTTTTATCTTCCAGAAACCATTATCAACTATTTTCATCTACTGACTGAATCGAAAGTAGGCGTTCGACGAAACAAAGTTGTCAATTTACTCTCACGGGGGGGAAAAATATTACTCCCGTGGTAGGTAAATTAAGTTAGCTTCGGCATGCAACCTTTGGTATCGATATACTCATAGAATCTGTGCAAGAACAAATAACAATAATATTATTATCTTCTGTAGGTTAATCGAGGAAGGTGGTACATTCATTATTCTGGATTACATGGAATTTTCTCTCCTCGTCTCTATGAAATAAAATATCGATATTATTTCAATATACGTGTAGTTGGGACAAATCAGATTATCTGTCCCAAAATGTCACTACGTTCGAAAAATGTTCCTATCAGAGAGCTCGAAAAAAAAATGCACTAGCTTGTCAGTGACAAATTGTATTGAAAAAGGTTTGGAGAAGAGAAATAAAGGTATAATATGGAAAAAATATCGAATTAATACTTATCTTTGTGCAAATGCGTATCTGTCCTCACACTTTTCAGTTCTCAGTGACAATTGGTGACCTTGGCAATCAACTGAGTTACATGGTATTCAATATTGACATTCTAAAATGAAAATGGTAAATTCAAGATCAAATAATGAAAACATCCCGTAACTCATTTGATTGTCAACGTCACCAATTGTCATTGAAAACTGAGTGACAAGAAATATACAAATTCGCAATACAAAAATCCATTTTTTTTGTAATGGAAACAGGAGCAGATTCGTTCCCGAAACGTTCAAAGATAAGTAAAAAGTCTATATATTCCATATACCTTCATTTCTCTTCTCCAAACCTTTTTCAATACGAATTGTCACTGACAAGCTGGTGAATTTTTCTTTTAGGCTCTGTGATAGGAACATTCTTAAAACGCAGTGACATTTTGGGGCAAATCATCTGATGATTTGTCGTTACTACACGTTTATTGAAATAATATTGATATTATATTTTATAGAGACCAGGAGAGGAAATCCCAAATAATCTGGAATAATGAACAAAAATATCCTTTTGAACTCCAATGATATCACACGCTTCTTCGTATTCCGAACGTACTTCTGATCAAAACGTTCGAATGCAGATACACAATACAAAAATCAAATTATTATGCATAATGACAGAAGTGTCAAATTGATTTTCGTTCAAATGCCGTCAATTGTCCATGGCAATCTTCACCTTAGTGATGAAGCACAATTTCGAGAATGATGTTTTAAAAATATGCGTTCTTTGATGAAATCATATACAGAGTGGGCCTTTGAAAACGAAACAGAGGCTCTGTAGGTCGCCAAAACCGGATTATCAAAAAAAACTGAAACAAGTCAACTACATTTCCGAGGGGGACATCTTTCTAAAATATTTTCAGCCCTGCGGCGTTGCCGCTTCTAAAGAAAAGAAGCAACAACTTTGTTATTTCAAATGGAACATCTTGTATTTTATTGCATTTTTAGATTCTCCCCGAAGAGCTGATTTCATCAATGCATCACACTTAGGGTCTAGCTGTAATGGTTTCAGGGACATAAAGTGTTCAAAATCGAGATTTTTCAACTTTAACATTTTTTTGTGTCGAAACTATTCATTATTGGTCAAAACGGCTCTCATGTCCCGATCTCAATTTGTGATTTACTATCTACTGAAATTAATTTGAAACAAATACAGGGTGGTTCAAGATTCAGAATTCTGATCACCCTGTATCTGTTCCAATTAAATGTCAGTAGATAGTAAATCACAAGTTGAGATAGGGACATGAGAGCCGTTTCGACCAATAATGAATAGTTTCGACACAAAAAAATGTCAAAGTTGAAAAATCTCGATTTTGAATACTTTATATCCCTGAAACCATTACAGCTAGACCCCAAGTGTGATGCATTGATGAAATCAGCTCTTCATGGAGAATCTAAAAATGCAATGAAATACAAGGTGTTCCATTTGAAATAACAAAGTTGTTGCTTCTTTTCGTTAGCAGCGGCAACGCCGCAGGGCTGAAAATATTGTAGGACGATGTCCCCCTCGAAAACGTAGTTGACGTGTTTCAGATTCTTTTCATAATCCGGTTTTGGCGACCTACAGAGCCTCTGTTTCGTTTTCAAAGGCCCACTCTGTATACAAGGATTTTTTGAAATAAGTGCACATATTAAGCACATTAATGTGATACAGTCTAAGGAATATTCCCATGATATCAGATTTCTTCTAATTATTCTAATCAACAAGAAATTCCATTCCAAAACCTAAACAAAATACGAGAAAAAAATCAAGTACGCCAATATAAAACAATTTGAATAATTGAACTACGCGTGATTGTGCCAACGAACGTTGTTCATATTCAGTTCTTTGGATTGTGCATACCGCATGGATATTTGAACAGAGGTGACGTCAGATATGCTACAGTGTAGAACTCTGGGAGGAAAAAGGGATCTAACCTCAAATTTCATTTTGATTCCTGAATTTTTTATATTAGTGTCATTTGAAAGTACACGTCGAGCTTTCTCAGTGTTTGCAATATTTGCAATTATTTCAATGTCACCCTGTATATATATATCACAGGAGCAAAGGTATATTACTTTCCTTGTGTCATGCTTCCCACGTGGGAGGAAATGGTGAATTACGCACCGGGATTATTCATTCTATTCTTTCACAACTTCGGATATAGCTCAGAAGCCATAAGAGCTTTAATGAATTTTTATTTTCAAATGTTTCGTTTACAAAAATTGACAGTTTCGTATCGTATAATGGAAAAAATAACGTTTATTTCTCAGACCAATCGAACATATTTTTTAGCAATTAGGAATTGTTTGTCTGTAGTAAATAAAACTCCTTTTTAGGAACCACTCTTCATGCTGAGCTGATTTGGCTCATCGCCAATAACCTTGATTTTGAAAAAGCTTCCATTGAATTGTTGGATTTCCGCTTCAGACATATAGAGTGAGTACGATTCATTATTAACCACAAGTGTCAACACGGTTTTTATGAAAATTATGTCCTGATCAGACAATCGAGTCGATTCTGTTCGGATCTTGTTATAACATTGCTAAGATAATAATATTGTTATGATCATAACATAAAAAAATATTGCTATGAAGTTCTGTATTCTGTTTGCAGAGTAAATGCAAGACTGGTTGTAAGTTCAAGTGATAGCAATATTGTTGAAAAATTGAGAATTTTTGAGGTATCGATTTACGATTTTGCTATTATTTCATGAAGTAGAAGAGTTCATGATTATCTAACCTCTCAAATTAGTCAGTCCTGCACTGACATCTTACAAAATTATATTGTTCAAATCGAGAGATTTTGTATTTGCTGAATCTGGTCGTCGTTATGCGACTGGTGAAAGTAATCAATTATGTCCCCGAAATGAGAAAACAACTAAAAGCCGGATGAAAATAATCGTAATTTTTTTTTTAATATTCTAGCAAAATAGCTTGATAAACTATCCATCAGGCAACTGAAATGGTTTTTCTGGTTCCTCTGATATGCCGAAATTGTAGTTTCGTGTTTCCTCTACAAATTGGAACTTCAAGAAAAGGTTTTCAAGTAGTTGGTCACAGTAGTGAACCCATCCTATATGTTTGTAATCACCATTCTAAGTTTTTCAATAATTGTTCTATGAATTGAAACTTTGAGGAAAGGTTTTCGTAAGGGTTTTCGAGTAGTCAGTGACACAACTGAACTCTCATATGTTTTTAATCAACTATTTTCTGAATTTCCATAGAGTTGGAAGAATTTTTACTGCAAAAACAGAGAATCCATGCACTACCTTGTTATAAGATAGCAAGCACAAAATTGATGTTGCCGAAATAGCAAGAAACCTGACCAGATGTCATTGAAATTGACAGATCATATTGCCAAAAATCGATGATTAGAATTCCACTTTTTGAAATCTTGCTATGATAGCAATATCTTCTCCACAACCATATTGCTATTTGCAAACAAAATCGACCGAATGGCTGTCACTGAGGGATAAACACCAGGTTGGTCCAAATTAGTCTGCCAAACTCAATCGGCGGCTTTTACGATAAAAAATGGTGAGACAATTTTCAATGAACATGAGTCGATAAAAAATGTCTCCAGAAATATCTGAGGCGATCCATCTTACAGTGGAGTGAAGGCAATATGACAGGACAAAATTCTTACAGTCGACTCCACCAAAGCTATACTTTATTGTAAGCAATCTTACAGGGACATGTTTCGAAGCTTTAAAGCTTCATCATCAGCATTATTGTTACATAGGAGTACTGTTCTGGAGGAAAAAAGTTATGTTTACATATAATTTATATTAGTGAAAATGTTTTAAAAAATTATGAAAATATAAAATTTGAGGACCGCAATTATAGCGGAACCCCTTTGTTAGGGAACTTTAAATAACATGGTAATAAGTATTTGGAGAAAATCGAGAGTTTGGCATGAACAGATAATAATTTTGTCGATTTTCTCCAAATACTTATTACCATGTTATTTAAAGTTCCCTAACAAAGGGGTTCCGCAATAATTGCGGTCCCCATTTAACCTTTTCATAATTTTTTAAACACATTTTCATTAATATGAATTATATGTAAACATAACTTTTTTCCTCCAGAACAGTACTCCTATGTAACAATAATGCTGATGATGAACCTTTAAAGCTTCGAAACATGTCCCTGTAAGATTGCTTACAATAAAGTATAGCTTTGGTGGAGTCGACTGTAAGAATGTTGTCCTGTCCTGTCTCCAGAAATAGCTACGGCCTCCTGAAAGGGGGTCCTGAAGATGATGTAGGGTAGAGGTGGTACATTCATTTTACAAATTTTTTTGGGATTTTCTCCCCTCGTTTCTATGAAATGGGAATATGCGTATTATTTCAATATATTTTTTCAAATAGAGTGTCACTGATAAGATACTGGATTTTTCTTTTAAGTTCCCTGATAGAAAAATTTGTTAAACGCAGTGACATTTTGAAGCAAATCATCTGATTCATCCCACTACGAATTAATATATTGAAATAACACGCATATTTTTATTTTATAGAAACGAGGATGTGGCAAAATGCAATACGGTACATGACTTGTACTTCCCATGCCCAATACAGTGAAATTGATATCACTTCAAAATTTCATTCAGGAGTGTGTTATACAGGGTGAGACAATTTTATCTCAGATTATGAAAATCCACACTTCTTTACATACAAAAAAGGTACTCTTGTTCCGTATCGATCAGATGTATCAATTTTCGACTGAAATCGATTTGAAAATATTGTTACATCTCACTAGACATGCATTCAACGTTGCCAATTTTCTGATCATAGTAGTTGTATAAAAAATCTACTACTTTTTTCCACAAGGGGTAAGAAATTGGGAAATGATGATGAAAAACTACTTCAGTTTTTGTGCTACTACGATTTATTGCAAAGGTATGCATATTATATTGACAATGCTTCATAATACCATGTCTATGTTTGCAAGAACCTTCACATATAACTCGTTATACTTTTATAATTCATTTCCAAAAGAATCCAAATAATCACTCTCGCCGTAATTTCGTGAAAAAATCAAAAGCAATTCGTTAAATCATGTATACCTTAGATGTGAGACAATAAGTGGAAATGTAGATGTCAAGCTAGATTCAGGTTTTCAGGTATACGATTAGTATTATAGAATTAGATTATGAGTCGAGCACAGGTTAAGTGTAAGAATAGCTTCCTAGCTAAACTTCGCCTGGTGCACATATACCATCTATATGCCCAATATTACCACTCATGTAATTTTCTTTTGGAAATAAAGACGAATTTTTATTATTATTATTATAATTATTATTATATGTGAGATGTAACAAGGAATATCATCTTCAAGAGCCACCTGTCAGGATGTCGTTGCTCCCTTGTAGAAGATATTCGACTCTTGTGTATTAAAACTTTTCTTCCTATTTTTGATCGAAAAGGTACTGATGGTTGAGTTTGGCAGGTTCATTTCAGGACACCCTGCGTAGTTCAGAATATCAAATAGATTTTCTCAACAGCTTAACTGAATTCATCGATTTGTTTCACTCTGTTGTTTAGATATATCAAATAATTAATATCGATTCATTTCTTAGGATTTTATTCATTTCAGTGGTCAACTCAACAATGTCCTCTTAGGATCTGAGCAGAAGATGGGGAGGGCAGATCTAACTTCTGATCTCAAAGATATCGCAGAAAAATATAAACAACAAATCGGGGAAGTGGAGGGAAGGAGATTCATCAAATGCCATCTGCCTATAAGTTTGAACTCACCTCATATATTCGATGTTGGAAGTAAGGTACTAATTGCATTGAAAATTGCGAATTTCATATACAGGGTAACCCAAAATCACATACAAAGATCCCAACCATAGATTCTATAGGAACGAACATATATAAGAAAAAAATATATCAACATGGCCGACTGATGAAAGGTTATTGCCATCTGAAGGAGAGCCCGACATGACGATTCTTTTTTTCAATTTTTCCGAAACCCTCTGTGATAAAATGAGCAAATTCTGTACATGTTCCTAACTTTCGATGCCCAATTTGAAAATGTTAAGAATTGTTTTTTCGCAGATGCGTGATGAGGTTTTCTCAATTCCGAATTTCTTTCCACGTCCTGTATGGTGAATATCAATTCATCAAACTTCCAAAAACAGATTCCCAGATGACAGGAGTATGTCAAAAAATAATAATTCTCAGATGTCAGTTCGTTATAGTTTTAGTTATATTATAGAGAGATAGAAATTGTGTATATCATGAAGAATGACTGAAAGAATAACTGGACTTCAGGTTACTGATGAGGATTTGATATCCCAAATGAATTTATTCAAGTGAAGTCATATAACCTGTTTGTGAGAGATATAATTCCCATATCACTGAATCGAATGATTTTTTTGTAAGTTCCAAGCTCATCAAGATCAGAGTTTATACAAGCATAGATACAATTATACTCCTCATATATATACATTTCAATTTTCATTTCAATACTGAACATACTTATTGGTAAGTTATATCTCATATCATAATACATCATATTATTTTATCCGATTCTCGAAATTATGTCAATTCTCAATTTCAAAGGATTTTCATTTTTGATGCTTTCTTTTTGGATGTTCAACAGATATAATTCAATGTTCGACGTAGAAAATAGCCAAGAAAGTGGTTGGTTTCTGTTGAATATTCAGAATGATATTATGTTGTGCATATCTTCATAATATGAAGGAAAATGCAAATTCTCTACTTCAGAAGATTTTGTTTTTAAATTCTTATCGTGTATGTTCAATAGATGTAATTCAATGTTGGGCGTGGCATACAGCCAGGGGAGTAGTTGCTTTCTGTTGAATAAACCGAAAAAGAATTTATATTTTCATCACATAGAGAATGCGAATTCTCAATGTATTTCTTTATATATTTCCTTCTCAATGTTGAGAATTTGTCGAAATTCTGATCAGGGACATAAGAAATAGGAGCTAGGAATATTCCTTCCTCAAACTTCTTTGTTATTGCTATTCCCAGCAGTTTGACCAGGAAATACGAAAACCGATATATATCTATGGACAAGATCCACAATTGAGTTTGTATAGGTACCTCTGATTTTTCGAATTTAGAAGTTTTGTTCATGGAAACTTTCCACAGGTAATTTTAATTCTTCAGGTTGGGAAAGTAGGATATATGAAAGTTAGGCAAGCCAAAGTTAGTTTATTTCATTATACCATTATTTCACCTGATGAAACTACTGTGTTAGTGAAGCATGTCGTATGATTATGAATTTTGTGGAAATCTCATTTCTTGTGAAGTTTTTCTTGATACCTATTATGTTTTAGGTTATTTACGTCGCAAGGAATCCAAAAGATGTTATAGTATCGATGTACCATATCTGCTGCTTCTTTTTTCAAGACATGGAGAAGATTCCATTCGAGATGTTTTTCAAGGCATTCAAGTCGAATATGAGTATGTATATAAACAGGGTGTTCCATGATATGTGAGGTAAAGTTCAACTGGGTCATTGGACGCTTAACGAAAAATTTGAACGTCTCTGCTGATATCAAAAAAGTCCTTGTTTTTCGATATACCTGGAAGAATGATCAGAATGATTCTTTCATGAATCTACCAAGTTATTGGATCCCCATTCTAGAATTGTTGCCAAGTCCATATTCATGTGGTCAACATTCCTCCCTCGTTCGTGTTTGATTTGAGAGAGAGAGAGAGAATAATCTTTATTGTCTAGAATGTATTACATTTCGTCGACTAAGGTATAACATATATATAAAAAACGAACTATTGTAAAAGAAACAAGACTACAAAATATTTACATAAAGGGTATAATACGGTACGGTACAAACGTGTTTTCACAACTACAGTTTATTAAAATCTTGATGTAGATAGTAACATTTATATAAAAAACTAGAAATCATATGCAAAATACTCTTCCAAACTATAAAAGCACTTTCCCATCACAAGGTTTTTTACCGATTTCCGAAATTGCTTCTGATCATTGATTGCTGTTATTTGTTTCGGTAAATGATACTTGTATAGATTTGAGTATGCTTGGTCAAATTTGATGTGGGGAGTGGAAGGAAAAGTATCATCTCCTTTCGTGTATGCCTTTCTGTTCGATTCAAGAACTTTTCTTTATGTTTGTGAAGCAAGCTAACAGTCTCTATAATAAAAATTTCGAATATTGTTAGTATTTTATATTTGCAGAAAATTGGCCTACACGAGTCGCTAATCCTCTTTTTGAATATTATTCTTATAGCCCTTTTTTGAATGACGAATATACTTTGCAATAAAACCTGGCAGGCAGAGCCCCAAAATGGAATTCCATACCTGAGATGACTCTCCATGAGTTCACGAGATATGATATTCACGGCAAAGCAACCAGAAGACAATTTCTTTTTCAGTGCATTAATTTGTGTGTCAAACTTTAAATTACTATCAATAAATATACCGAGGAATTTCGTTACAAGCTTACTTTCAACCGTCTGACAACCTAAAGTTACCTGATCCAAATCCCACTTAAATGTGACCAGATTTGTTTTAGAAAGATTCAGCGACAACATATTCGATTCACACCAATTTTTTATTTTTTCTAAATCAGAGTGTATAGTTCGAGTCAAAGTGGCCGGATGTCCATTACGCCAAAATACCGTGGTGTCATCCGCAAATAAGGTGAATGTTCCAGATATATCCAATTTAGCCAGATCGTTAACATACAGCAAGAATAAAATTGGGCCCAAGACTGACCCTTGAGGAACTCCGTTTACTATTTTTCCACTTTCGGAAGTATTATTGTTCAAAGATATTTTTTGGCTTCTACCAGTGAGATAAGATCTGCCTGGCTGGTATTGAAGCCCTGGAAGAGGAGGCGGTATGGAGGGTACTATCATCCGCGAAGCTGCGTGTACTGGACATGAAGTTGTTGGTGCTATAATTGATCCTCACGGAACACCAGCATTCATGATGAGAGAGCTAATCAGATGAAACTCCGTCGACCACTACATGGAGAAACCTGATTGAGAAAAAAATAGCTAGCAGAGAACATAGCTAGGAAGACAAGCCATAAGATGGAAGATTGGCAAGGAGTTCGTGGTGCCAGACCCGATCGAATGCCTTGAAGATATCAAGTGCCACGACTGAGGTTTCACCATATTTATCAATAAATTGCTGCCATATATGTGAGACGTAAGCGAGTAAGTCACCAGTTGATCTCTGATGACGGAATCCATATTGCCTATCGTTGATAATACCTGAATGTTCCAGGTCTTTCATGAGCTCGATGTTGAAAGCTTTCTCCATGATCTTCGAAATGATATATGGCAGTGCGATCGGTCTGTAGTTGCTAGGTAGGGTCTTTTTGCCTTTTTTGGGAACTGGTTGTACTCTTGCAATTTTCCAGTTGGACAGGAATATTCCCAATTTGTAAGGGTAGTTGAACAACTTGCAGAGAACAGGTGTTAGTTTGGAAGCACATTTCTTGAGAACAATCGGTGGGTTTCCGTCGGAGCCACAAGCTTCGTTAGTGTTGAAACCCAAGTATATCATAGTACGTTGGCGGATATGACTGTCAATTGGCTTTTTGTTTAGAGATTGTTTTCCCGATAGATCCAGAATGGAATTTGTAGAAAATGAATGCGCAGAAATGTTGGCTTTCTCCTGGGCAGTTGTGGCTAGTGTTCCATCTTCCTTGGTTAGAGGAGGAAACGAGCTGGAAGTATAGTTTCTTCCTACAGCTTTGGCGAAGGACCAAAATGAACGGGATTCGCAAGGACATTTAACAAGTTTTGGTCTTATTTTGGCATTAGGAGCATCCTTTGATGATCGAATTGTCTCATTGCATATGCCTCTAGCCTCGATATATTCTGCTCTAGTCTCAGGACCTGGATTTTTTTTGCCATCGATGGAATGCTGCCTGTTTGGAAGCGACAGCTCTAGAGCAGTTTCTACTGGACCATGCCTCATCGGAGGTTCTCCTTGCAGTGTTCGGTATGTAGGTGGTTACTTGAATATGAGTCAATAATGCAATAATAACAGAATAATACCATATGGTTACACAGGGTGTAGGGCTACCCCTCTAACTTCTGCATTTGTGAATGGATAATATGTCTGATGATTCTCACATGTACTCGTTGAACAGGTCAAAACGATTGCAATCTTCGTGTCAAATGTTATATTCTTGACTGTTATGACAGATATATTTGTTGTATGAGACAATAATGGATTCGCTAATATTCTTGTTTAACTAGCAATATATTTTGTCAAATATTATTCTCAGATAATTCCAAATATCTCGAAAACAACTGGAAATATCTGAAAATGTTATGGAACCAAAATTATTCCTTTTGATAGAATCAACAAAAAATCCATATAACATTTTTCTCTGAATTCAATAGTTCGGGAGATACGATGAAAAAACTAAAAAATTTACAAGTTCCTAGATAATCACTTGCCAATAGAAAACAGAACAAAACCCATAAACTACATACCTAGCTCACTCGACTGTCTTTATATTTCGCCAATAAACTAGGTACCTAGCTCACTCGACTGTCTTAATGTTTTGCCCATAAGCTACGCACCTAGCTCACTCGACTGTCTTGATTTTTCGCCAATAAACTACGTACATAGCTCACTCGACTGTCTTGATTTCCCACAAAGAAGAAATATGTTGGCATTGTTTTAACTTTCTTTTGTTTTTGTTTTTTAGTTCCTATTGGCAGTCAAGTGGGCTGGGTACGTATTTTGTGTGGAAAATCTCCAGTTCTCTGAACTTTCATAGTGTCGTATACACATCTTTGGTGCCCAATGATAGTTTCAATATAAAAATATGCCCGCGGCCTCTACTTCCATCTCACATGAGCGTCGTATGAATTATTTGACCTCTATACTAATCTAATACCTAATGAAAACTACATCACTACTGATCTGATACCTTTCAAAAACTACGTACCTCTCTTGTTTAACTAGCAACATATTTTGTGATCAGTAGTAAATATGTTAAGCAAGTATTTTTTATATAATTCAAATGCAGTTGCTTTATGCCACACTATATATTTGTTACTTCCACCCAAATATTTTTGCGCTAGTATCAAAAATCCAAGCCATCAGTAAAAAAATTTTTAAGGTATTATCACAAATGCAGCTATAAGAAAAACATAATATGTGACACTGTCACTCTATTGTTGAGGCTCAAGTCCTTCTCGATCTATTCTCCAGGACATTTTGTTGACAGGGGAAATTTGGCATTCAACTTGAGAATTGGTTATTGGTAACACGTGCGTAGTGTATTATCGTTCCAAAGGTTCCAGTCTTCGATATAACTATACAGGGTGTCTCGAAATTAGCCTGCCAAACTCCACCAGCGGCTTTTACGACCAAAAATAGGAAGAGAAGTTTCAATGAACATGAGTCGAGAAATGACACCTAAGGGAGTTACGACCCCTAGAGAGGGGGGTCCTGAAGATGATATTTCTTGAGTATTTCCGAAACGCCACGTGATGAAATAATCCAATTTGGTACGAGAACTAAATTTTCCATGCCCAATGCGGTGAACATAAAATCATTTCAGAGTTTCATTCAGGAGTGTATAATACAGAGTGGGACTACATCAAATATTGCTCAAACTTTTTCGTATGCATATTTTTTGACACATCAATCTCGGATTATGAAAATCTAGACCTTTTCACAAAAAAAAGTGCTCGTGTTCCGCATTGATAGGATGTATCATGTTCGAGTGAAATCGATTTGAAAATATTGATGCATTCACATCTTATGATGCATAACGTTGCAATTTCCAAATCATAGTGGCTATTAAAAAATCAAGTATACTTATTTTTACCAAACAACTTAAAAAAAACGCAGAAAGTAGGAAAATGATAATGAAAAAAATACTTCAATTTTTGTGTATTTTTCCCATTTCCTCATTGCAATGTTATGCATAATATCTGAAATGTAACAATATTTTTAAATTGCTTTTACTCGATAATAATATATCTGTTCGTCACGGAACAAGAGAACCTTTTTTTCTGTAAAGAGGTGTGAAATTTTATAATCCGAGATTAAATTGTCGAAAAATATGCATACAAAAAATTTTCAGCAATAATTAATGTAGTCCCACCCTGTATTATACACTCCTCATTGTAAATTTTTAATGATTTTATTTTTACTGCACTGGGCATGGAAATTTCAGTTCTTGTATCAAATTACATCTTTTCATCACATGGAGTTTCGGAAATACTCAAGAAATATCATCTTCAGTAGCCCCCTTTCCAGGGGCCTTAGCTCCCTAAGAAGACATTCCTCGACTCATGTTCATTGAAAGTTTTCTCTCTATTTTTGGTAATAAAAGCCGCTGGTGAAGTTTGGCTGGCTAATTTCGGGACATCCTGTATACTTCTTGTTATCTCACATATCATCGAGCACTCAGTGAACATATTTAGGTAACTGTGCTCACGTGTTTTGAGAAAAAATAAGCGTTTCAATGATTGTTCTTTTCAAGTTATTTGTCTTCCGTACTTCGAACACGTGAAAGAGGCTTGGAGAAGAAGAAATGAAAAGAACTTTCTGTTCCTGTTTTATGAAGACACTATGAAGGTATACCTACAATATTCCAGTTCATATTTCCATTTATATCATTTCCATATAACAACATGTAACGGATGGCTCATCGAATACGAATCAAAAGATGCATTACAGATTGTGAAAGAATAACTTTATCGACAGTTATAACACAAAATCGCTCTTGCTTTATTGTTTTCAAATAATCACTGATGTACATTGTATGTATAATATTCCATTTCCTCATCTGACAAGAATTACTCCATTGTCCATTCTTTACTCTCCTAGTTTTCAAAGATGAATATACAGGCTGAGTCATGAGGAACTTTAGAAATAGTCCAGTACACCTAGGTCCTATTGGAGTCTGAAAGAAATCGGTATCACAACTCCCGAGACAACTGCAGTGGCGCGACACTGGATGAATTGACTTTTGTAACATTATCATTATCAAATTCTTGTGTTTCAGACAAAAATACGTGAGTACCAAGAAAAATTTTCGAAAAAAAAACCATCGCAGAATAAATGCAGTTTTACCAATTTCTGAAACATCACTTTTGGATGTTGAATATTTTTGTACGATTCGGATGAGACATCAGAATCTGATTCGGAAGAGGATTTGGTCGTGAGAAAGAGAAAAATGATGGGTCACCAGCATATTAGATGCATCCTTGACCAAGAAACAAAGAATATTTGTTAAAAATGTTCTTCAGATATGAGATATCAGACCTTGATTATATTATTTCGAACCAAATTGGAATGGCATTTTTTTAACCATTACTCAATTTCTAATTTTATACAGATTTTTTTTATTAGTATATTATTTCAATACATGTGTAATAGGAACAATTCGGATGATTTGATCCAAATTGCACTGCATTTGAAAAATTTGACTATTAGAGGGCCTAAAAGGAAAATTCAATGGATAGTCAGTGACAACCGAGGTGACAACTTGTTTCGAAAATGTTTGCGGAAAAGAAACATAGATGACTATATCGACAAAAATTCAAATTTTCACTCAGCTTTCGATATTTTGGTAACGATTCTGCTCCCGTTTTCAACATAAAAATTATATATAGGCCCTTGAGGAAAATATCTAATGACCATCAGAAAGTGTCTTCTTCTCTTCTTTACCTATATATAGGGTGAATTATGAGATTTGGCAAGAACATCTTTTGGGCATAACTTTTTAACAGGTCCTTCGATTCGTCTGATTATTTTTATGGAATATTTTTCTACTGAACCCTATCTAGTCCACTGACATTTCCAGATACGGAAAAATCCAGGATCGTTTTTGAAAAATTTCGATAGTTTTCATCAAGAAGTTCATCCTGTATATATGGTTTATGTAAATTGTGACAGGGAATTTTCAAAGCACACAAACAAAAACCGATAATTAACTATTCAAAATTCTCCACACACTTTCACTGAATTTTCCAAAAGAAGATAAATTTTGAGCAAAATCGAAAGTTTGACAAGAAATTCATTCATTCGAAAATAGTTATTACGTCGCAACGCATAAATTCCACAAATAAAAGTGAGATCCACATTTTCAATGCTTTAGCCCGATGAAAATCAATATGTTCTTCCATTTCCAGGCCTGGATTTCGGCATTTCATTTTTTGTGGAGGGTAATAATCACCCTGTAGATCGTTTTCGAATCAGTAGATGAGGTATCTGTTTAGATGTTGATGGTCATCGATTCAAATAATCCAAGATAGTCGAACATAAAATGAAGGTCTATTCACAATTAATTTTCAAAAGCTATACTGACAAAGGCGGATAATAATTCTAGTACGGAAAATAAGTAACAAAGCGAATAGGAAATCATAAGATTATCTTTAGCGATGGCCATCAACATTTTCTCAGATACCCCATCCACTAAAAAAAGATCTACAGGGTTATTTCATTATCTTTCACAAAAACATTGAATTTCTTGATCCAGGCCTGAAGATGAAATAATATGTTGATTTCCATCGAGCTGATGGAGCATTGAAAATGTAAGTCTAACTTTCATTCGTAAAATGTATGGGTTGCGAAGTATTCATTTCCAAGTAAATGCATTTTCTGCCAAATTTTAGTTTTTTCATATAACTCATAGTTTTTTTCCAACTGAAGTGAAAGTGTGTGGAAAATTTGGAATATATTTTTTCTGATGTTTGTTTGTGACCTTTGGAAATTCACTGTCACAGTTTACAAAAATGATATACAGGATGAACTTTTTGCAATTAACTGAACATCAAAATTTTACAAGAACGGTCCTGGATTTTTCCGATTCTAATTGAGTCTGTCGATAATAGAGTAGTATTTGAAAAGAATGACCCTACCCAGTTAGTGAACTATAGACCTGTAACAGTTCCTGACCGTTTTTCAAAGATATTTGAGTATTTTTTTCTTGATAGGCTCACGTTCTTTTTGGAGCGTTTTGGTATTTTGACAAGTCAACAACATGGCTTTCGACAGATGAAACTAGTCATATTGTCCAGTTTTATGTTTATGAATTTCAGAATTCTTTATCAAAATAATATTCGTTACTATTTATTTCAAAATTATTCAATTCAACATCACTGTGTTAAATCTAGTGTTGCCGTCTAGACTTATACATTCTAGACTCTTGTCTTGTCTTGTCTAGAATATCAAGACGAGATCATCAATATGTCTTGTCTAGATTATCTAGATAAGACAAGACTTTTATTCAAAACTCTTGATTATTTTCAAATCTATATTACAAATACGTCGTTTCGCTGGCGCGAGTTACATGAACGATTCTCACGGTTTGCCATGAAATAGGAAACGCTTCACCAGCACTTTGATATTTCTCGTGAGAAGTGCTGATTTAAACTTTGTTATTCCCGATTTGTAAGAACACAGTTCAGTCAGTCTTGACTTAGATATTGTACGATTCACTTGCCAATAAAATAAAAGTTTTTAAAAACCAAATTCGTGGTCCGAATCTTTTAAGTGGCGCAGTCGTTGTAGGATATTTCGTGGGAATCGGTTTCGAAATCCTTTGAGTTTCAACTCTTAAACGAAATACGAACAATAAATACACCGAGTGTTCAACTGTGGGACTCCAGCGAGGACAGCCGTTTGCAGAAGGACACGAGGATCTAGTATGAGATCGGGCCTAGCGACAGTGGTGATCGTGTGAGTAGAATATTTTTCAGTACATGTCAGACTCCTCTTTACCTATTGAATCCTTGAGCGAAATCAATCAGGCTTCAGAGTTAGATATAGTTGATCTTGTAGTCAATCTCTTAGATAATCTCACTATTGAAAACAGTAACATGGCTCCACCGGCAGTTCTAGATATGAAAAACCTCAGTGTAATTCCACATTTCGATGGTAATCCGAATGAACTTCATAGATTTATAAGTGCATCTGAGTCAATTTTAATGCATTATGCCGACCGCGAAAATCCAACTAATTTTCAGAATACGCTTCTATTCAATGGAATATTAAATAAATTAGAAGGTAGAGCTGAAGAAGTTTGTGCAATTCACGGTGTTCAAAACTGGGAAGATATCAAAAACGCGTTGATCCAAAATTTTGGGGACCAAAGAGACGAGAACTGTTTGAATCAGGATTTAGTCAATTTGCGACAAAAACCAAATGAAACGCCTTTTCAATTTCATGAAAAAATCATGCATCTTTTGAATACAATATGTAATTATGTTAACTTAAACTGTCCACCAGCTCAACGAGATAGTAAGAGAGATTTCTTTAAGAAACAAGCACTTAAAACGTTTTTAGCTGGTTTGAAAGACCCATTAGGTCCTACAATTCGTGCAATGAGGCCAAATAATCTTGCCCAAGCTCTTCAATTTATCACAGAAGAAGACAATATCAAATATTATCAAAGATCAAACCCATCCACATCGAGTAATAATTTTTCTAGGAGACCTCCTACTACCAATAATACCTATCAAAATCCACAAAATTATTTTACTCCTCCTCAACCTCGCTATTATCAAAATCAATTTCAACCAAGCCGACCAAATTTCCTCCCTCAACAAAATAATTATTCCCAATTTCCCCGTGGACCTGTTAATGTTCAAAGACACCCGAATCCACCAGTTCAAAAGTTTCACACAAACTCACAAGTTTTCGGCAAACCCAGAAATGTTTGGAAGCCGACAAACCAAAGCCCACAAAATCGCCCTACTCCTATGAGCACATCCACTCGTAATACTAACCCTCAACTTAGGAGACATATTCCAAATTAATTCTCTTCAAATAATCAGGGACCAAGCGTAATTTCCGAAGAACTATTTAATACCGAATTATTTGATCAACAATACTACGAAAATTTTGACTCCGGAAATAATCATTATGACGAACAACCAAATTTTGACGAACATCCAAACTTTGATGAACAACCAAATTTTGACGAGCAACCAAATTATGACTATTCTAATTCGAATGAACGGGAAAATTTTCCATTGGCACCGAACGTCAGCGAGGAAACATAATCGAATATCATTTGTCGACAGAAAAAAAAGAACTTCCTTGTATCCAAATTTCTGAACCTTATCTAAAACTCTTGATCGTCACAGGGTCAACAAAATCATTCATCAACCCTGAGATTGCTCAAAAATTTTATTCAGACAACATTTTTCATGAACCTTTCACTGTTTCTACTATTTTTCAATCATCAACACATGAACACTGTGCAGAGATACCTATATTTCCTGAATTTCGACAAAACGAGAGTCTCAAATTCTATCTTTTCAAGTTTCATAATGTATATGACGGACTAATTGGACTTGACAATTTAAAACTGTTGAATGCTCAACTAGATTTTATAAATTCTAAACTACTTACGCCTACTTGTGAAATTCCAATAAGATACCAACCTTCCTATCCAAAAACTGCATTTAAACGTAAAATCGAACCTCACACGAGGCTGATTACCAAAATTCCAGTCGATAAATACCAGGGTGAGGTACTCATTCCTCGACAAATAACTCAAAATTGTGAAATTCCGGAAACAATCTCAAGAGCCGAAAACGGTCTCGCATCTGTTGAAATTATAAATAAGTCTAATCAAGAAATCACCTTGTCTATACAGAATCCTATAAAGGCATTTCAATTCAACGAAAATAACTTTGAACTATTTCATGTTGACCATTCTGGTACAAGCCAACAACAATTAGATTTCGAAAAGTTGATCCGCACAGATCACCTCAACATTGAAGAAAAAACAGAAGTTCTTAGATTATGCAAAAAATACTCAGACATTTTTCATACGGAAAGTAGGCCATTAACGTTCACAAACCAAGTCAAGCATTCTATAAAAACCAAAGACGAAATTCCGGTCTTTACGAAATCATACCGATATCCGTTCATCCACAAACCAGAAGTTGAAAAGCAAATAGGTTCAATGCTTGATCAGGGGATTATTCGCCCAAGTAATTCACCATGGTCATCGCCAATTTGGATAGTTCCAAAAAAGGCCGACGCCTCGGGAAAGAAAAAGTGGCGGATAGTGGTGGACTATCGGAAGGTCAATGAAAAAACCATCGATGATCGTTACCCTCTCCCAAACATCACAGATGTTCTCGATAAGTTAGGTAGATGTAACTATTTCACGACCTTAGACTTGGCCAGCGGGTTTCATCAAATTGAGATGGAACCAGAGGATGTACCGAAAACGGCTTTCAATGTAGAAAACGGGCATTATGAGTACCTACGGATGCCTATGGGTCTCAAGAATGCCCCGGCAACGTTCCAGAGAGTGATGGATAACATCCTCCGTGGTTTACAGAATGAAATTTGTCTAGTATACCTAGATGATATCATTATTTATTCCACTTCTCTGCAGGAACACATTGTCAACCTAACTAAAGTCTTTCAGAGGCTAACGTGGTTACCCCTGAGGGCGTGAAGCCAAATCCCGACAAAATCATAGCAATCAAAAAATATTCAATACCCCGAACAACCAAGGAAATCAAAGGATTCCTAGGGTTATTAGGTTATTATCGAAAATTTATTAAAGACTTTGCCCGTATTACAAAACCACTTACTCTCTGTTTGAAAAAAGATGCCAAAATTAGTCATACACCCGAATTCATTAAATGTTTTGAAGATTGCAAGACTCTTTTAACTAATGAACCCCTTTTACAATACCCAGACTTCACCAAAACTTTTAACTTGACTACTGACGCTAGCAATGTAGCCATTGGTGCTATTTTGTCGCAAGGACCTATTGGTAGCGATAAACCAGTGGCGTACGCTTCTAGGACACTTAGTGCATCAGAACTTAATTATAGTACAATTGAAAAGGAACTTTTGGCTATCGTTTGGGCAACAAAATATTTCCGTCCCTACCTTTATGGTAGAAAATTCAAAATTTTGACCGACCACCAACCGTTGAAGTGGCTGATGTCACTCAAAGAACCAAATTCTAGACTTGTGCGATGGCGTCTCAAACTGGAAGAGTTTGAATACGAAATCGAATATAAAAAAGGGAAACTCAACACAAATGCTGATTCCCTATCACGAATAGAAATTCACACTAAAGAACTAGAAGATTATATGGACAATTTCTATAAAACCTTGGAAAAAAGTAAACCATCTGATGAGGACAACTTATCGATGATTGGAAATGTCAGCGAACAGCCAATTATCGATGATGTCAGAAATACGGAAGAACCGCAATCGGAAGAAACAATTTCTGCCGAAGAACCGGAAAACAGCGATACTGTCCATAGTAGTCATGAAGAACCGATTTTAGACATACCGGTATCCGAAAAATCATTGAATATTTTTGATCATCAGATAATTATAAAATTTGTACTCCACTCACCAGCGAAACCTACCACAAAACAAATTTTTCCGACAAAAAGACGTCTTTTGGCACAAATATCAATCAATGACTTAGAAAAAAACGTAATTGACTTATTCAAAAACTACTTAGATCCAAAATTCACTTATGCAATACATTTCGAAGACGACACATACTTTCCTCAGTTTTGCGAAATCATTCGAAAAACTTTCAAGAATTCTGCTTATAAATTAGTAAGATGCAACACGGTTTTGAGAGACATTACTGACAAAGACTTCACACAAAAAGAAATAATAAAAATTTATCACGAGGACCAAAACAACCACCGCGGTATAACAGAGACAGAAAACAGAATTAAAAGGACATATTATTGGCCTGGACTGAAGACTGACGTGACCGAATACATAACACTTTGTGAAATTTGTCAAACTAATAAATACGACCGAAATCCACCCAAGCAAAAACTAATGATAACACCTACACCCTCGAAACCATTCGAAATAGTTCACATTGACACTTTTCAAGCACAAGGACAAAAATTTCTCACAATCATAGACACCTTCTCTAAATATGCTCAAGCATACCCTCTTACAGGACTATCAGGCGTAGAAGTAGTTAAGGCCTTTCTCATTTTTATGACCCATCACGGGCTTCCAAATTTAGTTGTGATGGATAATGGAACCGAATTGAAAAACTCTGTTGTTCAAGAATTTTTCAAAACGCATAAAATCAACACTCACTATATTACAGTCAATAATCCACAATCTAATGGAGCAATCGAAAGATTCCATTCAACTATAATTGAGCATTTAAGAGTAATAAAAAGCAAAAACAATGACAAAATTGACATTTTAAATCATATGCCCTATGCAATTCTAGGATATAACAATTCAGTACACTCTGTGACAAAACAAAAACCTATTAACATCGTTAACGGTCATTTAGATAGTAAAGATCCTTTTGACATAAATCTGAATGAGAGTCTTATGAATAACTATATTCAAGAACATCGAGACACCACGAAACTAATTTACAAAAAACTAAATGAACAGCTGACCGAACAGAAACTGAAATCGATAGAGAAACACAACAAAGACAGACAAGAACCTTTGAACTATGAACCTGAAACAGACGTATATAGAAAGTTGACTTCAAACAATCGCAATAAATTGACTAAGAGATTTTCTAAGGACAAAGTGGTCCGGAACAGGAACATTAAAGTAACATCCACCCGAAAAACACTTCACAAACAAAATTTGAGAAGACCTCCGGCTAATAAGCCTAAATTGTTGCAGGTATCACCTAATAGTGCTAGCAATGTCCCAGGAAGTACAAATAACCAATCTGAACAAAAATCCGGGGATCCTTCCGTTCAAGCTGGGCCTAGCCAAGCTTAAATACAAAACCCATACCTTCATCCATTATTTTGACCTCACTCCCATTCAGATAGAACTAGAATCGTTAAGACTCCAATATGAAAATATTACAGATTCTATTCAAAATGCACTTTGCCCATATTTCCTTGAACTTCAAAATTTCGATAAATCATTACTATATCAATTAAAATCAGCTGAACAAAAATTCCATTCTATATGTCCCAATAGCAGGATGAAACGTGGTCTCATTGACGGTTTAGGTACCATCATAAAAGGAATTTCTGGCAATTTAGATGCGAACGACGCAATCCATTATAACCAAGCAATCCAGGACTTAGAGAATAATCAGAAAGAAATCGTACAGAAATTGAATAAAGACATTTCTCTTACTACCAAAATTATCACTAATTTTAATAAAACAATCACTTTAATCAAACATAATCAAGAAGTTATAACTTCTGGTTTGAATCGGATCAATTCTGAATTGAATAAATTTATCTACGATTTCAATGACTATTTGGAAACCAAGAATATTTTGGATCAAATGAATTTGTCACTCAATATAATCATTCAACTTCTGAATGATATTGAGAATGCGGTAACGTTTGCTAAACTCAAAATTCCTCACAGTAGTATATTGAAAATTGACGAACTCAAGTCTATCGTTGAATCTATTCTGAAATTTTATTCTCTGGATCAATTGATATTTCCTGATATCGCCCATGACATTCACAAGTATTACGAAATAATAGATATTGAAGCATATTATTCAGACAAAAAGATTGTTTTCGTTCTCCACTTTCCAATAATACACCCGGAAACCTTTTATTATTACCACCTCTATTCCATTCCAACACAAAATTCAACAACAATTATCCCCCTTAATACCTATCTGATCATGAATGAAAATTTCTATCAATACACATCATCGCCCTGTATGGCCTTGCATCCTGACTACTACTGTACCGAAGAAAAACTAATGGACGGCATCAAAGAAGAAGACTGTGTATTCCAGCTATTACAAATGGAATCCACCTACAAAAATTGTCATCAGACTCAAATACGCACCACGAGGAATATGGTCCAACAGATTGACGAGTCCCACTACATTGCAGTATTCCCAAACGAAACGAAAATCCAAACGATATGCGAGCGCACTGACTTCACAACCCTGCAAGGCAATTATCTAATAACCCTGTCCCTAGGATGCCGATTTGGAACCGATAGCGATCAGTTCATTAACCAGAAAGATGTATCCAATGGTCAACCAATGCTGCTGCCCGAAATCACCGTCCCTCATGGTCCATCAAAGATGTCCAAAGCCGAGATCGTCATTGATGACATCCCTCTAGACGAAATCCATACACTTCAGAGCGAGCAGAAGAAGCTGACACCGATGATCCTTAGCCACACCGAGAAATCACAGAGCAGCCACTGGATCATCCTGATCTATGTCCTATTGATGTTGGCTGGAGTCTATCATATTGTTAGATTCCTCCGAAACCGAAGATCATCAGAAGAGAAGACGCAAGAAGAATCCGATGCCTTGCCGACCTCAACACCAGAAGCGCACCCTCGAGCATTCTTCACTCCATGAAAAATGCTTTCCATTAGGGATGGAGGAGTTACATGAACGATTCTCACGGTTTGCCATGAAATAGGAAACGCTTCACCAGCACTTTGATATTTCTCGTGAGAAGTGCTGATTTAAACTTTGTTATTCCCGATTTGTAAGAACACAGTTCAGTCAGTCTTGACTTAGATATTGTACGATTCACTTGCCAATAAAATAAAAGTTTTTAAAAACCAAATTCGTGGTCCGAATCTTTTAAGTCGCGGCTATGATTTGTTTTGATTGGTTCCCAAAGAGCGGGAGTTTGCATGCACTTGACTGTTTCTACGCAATTTAAGCTAAGGGTCTCATCTAGAGTCTTGAATAAGAATCTAGACTTTCGTTATCTAGACAAGACCGCACTTAGCTTATTCAATCAAGACTTACGCGTATACAACTCTTGTCTTGAAATTTCAAGACAAGACAAGAGTAGGTTAATCTTGTCTTGTCTTGTCTAGATGGCAACACTAGTTAAATCTCAGTAGGTATGTATCTTTAAGTGTTTAAGTGTTTTTGAGTGTTTTTAACCGCCAGCTTAGTTGCAAAGCAACCCTCGAAAGTCAGAGACTTGTGTGAGTTAAGAAGACGGGGACCTTAGCTTTTTAAGTGTCATCCGAAGCACTACTCGGCTGGTAACCGTGGACAGTCCAAAGGATTGATATCTAGGTACCAAGAATGTTGGGTTGGCCACCTATCTCCTCCCGCCCAACGAAACTACCGAAAATTAATTCAGTGCTCGCGCCGGGGATCGAACCCGGACCGCCTGGGCAACAGCCAGCGACTCTACGCTCACGGCCACCAGCCCACCATCTAGATGTATATATTTCTTCCTCTGTTCTTCTCCTTCTTCTTCAAACTTTTGTATATATCATTTTATGATGGTGACTTTACCAATACAATTCATAATTGTCTTATGGGAATTGATAAATGATGATGATGATGATGATGATGATGATGAGTAGCGGAATATTCCATGCAAAAATCAGACGATTCGAAGAAGCTGTTCGAAAGTTATGTCGAAAAGATGTGTCTGCCAAATCTTATAATTCAGCCTATATATTGAAAAGAAGTGAAGAAAAAAATGTCTGATGGACGTTAGGTGTTCCTCTCAGGGACCTCTATTCGAGGTGATGGGGGTATGTACAGTTTCTCATGACTCACCCCGTATAATTTATTTGAAAAAAATTATACTTCTTGAAGAGATATTCATAGATTCATACGAAGTATTTGTCAATGATCTCATCATATTACTGATGAAAATGAATATTTCATACATTTTAAATATGCCCTAACAACACAGGGTCGCCCTTAGGTACATCCCATCTTTGTCCCGAGGTACAATTACATGATTGAGGCATCCAGGGGAAGTCCCGCAGTGGTTGTCCAGTGGACATCCCTAGGTTATCCTATTCCTGTCCCTTGAATATCTGTTATTCATTCACATCAGAGTCATTGAATTTCATCAAAATATTTTGAGTTGAATTATTTTGGAAATGTTTGTTTTTCTTCCGGAAAATAATTGTAATGAAAATGAAGAATATAGTCTCAGAACTTCTTAAGAAATGACCTTTTTTCGCAAACAGGAATCATGAATACATTATGCCCTGCATTTTAAAACACCCGACCATGATAATAACTATACTCAAATCCCAATCAAGTTGTATTTATTGAGGTGAGTGCCTGATAAGCTGAAGGTCCCGGGTGCAATCCCTACTCGACCTACATTTGTTTTTATTTTTTCGAAGGGATGTTCATGGAATATCCTCGAGATGTCCTAGGGATATCCTTTCTTAGTACTTGGTACATCCCAGGGACGTACCAGAAGGACATCCCTCGGATGTTCTTTTTTTCTGAAAGCGGATATGTCCCTGAGACGTCACTAGTATGTGTTTTGTCCCGAAAGAGGCTATCCCTGGAATGTCTCAGTATGAAATTAGGCACGTCCCTGTTAAGTCCCTAGGATGTACTCGTGTTCTTAGGGTGTACGTAGCGAATTGTTCAAATTTTCTTGAATTTGAAGTAGTCAGGTACATTGTTCCTATCTATGATATACAGGGTGACCCATTGGGAAACGGAAAAACTTCAATGGTGGGTAGAGCTCATCAAGGTGGTTCTGAATATACCATATTTGTAGGGTCGCACAAAAAGCTGAATCGGAGTATCTTCTTTTTGTTTTCATACGAATGCTATTTAACTACTGAATTTCTGATTTCGAATTCGGGGTTTCATGCATTTGGATAGGTAGAAATCGTGGTAAGATGGAAAGTTTTGAGTTTTCAGAATAAGAAATTAATTAAGTATAGTGAAAGAGCATTTGGGATATTGAAAAGTACACAATTCGATCCATCTTTTTGTGAACTTTTCAAATATGAAATCGGATTTTGGAAATTCGAGAATACTGGGTGTTCTTTTTCGGGCCCAGATCATAATTTTTCGTGAATCCGGACCTGGATTTTCATCGTGACTGATATAGGTGAGTCGCTATACGGTAGAAGAAGGAGGACTTGTGTACCACATTCCAGAAGAATATACTGGGTGATTCGTGATAGTTTTTGTTATTAGATTGGGAGAACTCAAGAAATTTCATTTTTACCTATCCAAATGCATGAAACCTCAAATTCAAAATCAGAAATTATCTAGTGAGATAGCATGCGGAAAAATGGAAAGTACATCATATACGATTCAGATTCTCATGCACTTTCCAAATATGTGAGCGGATTTTGGAAATTCGAAAATACAGGGTGATATTTTTGGGGTCCAGATATATGACCGATTTTTGTTGACCCGGTCCTGGATTTTTCTCGTGACTGATAGGTGAGTTGCTTTGGTAGAAGAAGGCGAAATTGTGTACCAAATACCAAATGAATATACTGGGTATGGTTTGTAAGTTATGTCCTCACAAAGAATTGAACAAAATTGATAAAACACCCTATATTTCGGATTGAAAACTTGCGATACCCTACAAATATGGTATATTCAGAACCACCTTGATGAGCTCTACCTACTGTTGAAGTTTTCCTGTTTCCCAATGGGACAGCCTGTATATGTTTGATACAGGTGATGAATTAGATTACTACTGAAACCGAACAAAAAACAAACACACAGCTGATGAACTGTGGTCAAGCTTGTCTGGTTAGGTTCAAGGAAGAATGACTATTGAACTGAGCATTTGGATTCACGTTTTTTCAGGACAAACGAGGTGCGATTACCAAGATAGCGGAATTCCTGGAAAAACCTCTGACAGCTGAACAAGTAGACGCTTTAGAGGATCACTTGAGTTTTGAGAAATTCAAGAAGAACAAATCAGTGAACATGGACCACTTCGTGGATATGGGCATTGGACGTAAAAAAGAGGCTTTCATAAGGAAAGGTCAATCTGGAGGATGGAGGGACTATTTTTCAGGAGATTTGGAGAGGGAAGTCGATGAATGGATTGAAGAAAACTTGAGAGGAACTGATCTCCGGTTCAGGGAAACGTGAATTGATTGTTATCTGAAGTATTTAGAAACTATGAAACTTCATAAATGAAGAACAATATCGATGAAGAGTATATTTTTGAGATTTCCACAGGCCTCATAAAACTTGATAAAACCCAATTATACATTTAATTTTCACACAAGATATCATTTTTCGCTATGACTATAACGATCGATGACTTACGGGCAAATGGGAAAGAATAGGAAAAAGAACGAATCATATAGTATAATTTAGTGTTTCCATTTATCATTCATTTGTACTCCTTGATTCGAAACGATTTCATCACTAAAAGACTTCAACCATTAAAAATATATGAAGTAGGTAAATAGATAGTAACAATGAAATAATAACATTTGAACGTTCATTTTCTCATCACACAAAACCAAAAACGTAGTGTCAATCTTGTCTGACAGTTCAAATATACCAACTTTGGGAGAAGAAATTCAGCGTGTTTTAACTCCTAATAGAGAATGAAGCTGATTCCATAGGCATTTGGATGTCGTAATGACTACATTAAACACGCGGAATATAATAGTATATTGTGTATCTATAGTGCGTGAAGTCTTCACGGACGTGGTGCACACTATACTCTTTCTACGACCTTTTACTTAGAGATTGAATTAAAGGAAAATTTGACTAATTTTCTTTATTATAATAATAATTATTGTTATATTGCAATTTTGTAAATTGTCAAAATGTACATTTACTTTGTCTTTCTCTACAAAATTAGTGCTGCTTGTACTGTTGGTATTGACAATATAACTACGATTATTCTCAGTTGTTAAGATTTTATTGCAGACATCTATCTTTTTAGTTAGGGATTCTTCCACGTAGGCTTCTGCCACTGAGGATGATTTCCAGCCGCCGTGTTTTTTTAGCGTTAGGAGATCTCCTCCACCTTCGACTAATAAAGACGCAGATGAACGCCGTAGGATGTGCCCGGTAAATTCGTTGGGATTGGGGAGTTTCCAAAATGTGGCAACTTCGGAAGGGACTTTTCCTATCTTATTTATACCAATCACTTGCCGATTACATTCCCCTCGTTGATAATTAATAAAGAATTTATTTTCGGCATAATCCTTGGGACGAAGAGCCACGTATTTGTGATATATGTCCAAGTATTCAGTAACAGTAAATTTTCTAGAAACCTTAGTCTTCGTATCATTAACTGACACAATAAGAACTGTTCCCAAATTTTGGATGTCATCCATTTTTAATTTATGGAGCTCATCTCTGCGCAGGGCTCCAGCTACCCCAAACAACAAAATAAGCTAAAAATTTAAAGATTAGTATTTATCGATATTTATACAAATGGACTTACTTTGGTTAATAGATATTTTTCATCGGGTGCCTCTTTGAGAAATTTTAATACGTGTTCCTTATCCAAAACGTGTGATTTTTTAGGAATGTATCCCTCGTTTTTCCGTTTCAAGAAAGCGCGAACTTTCGGATAATCACCAATTTGTACGTTGTACTTAACACTAAGGGTGCTTCTCAACATTGAGTAGTGACTCCATAAGGTAGAAGATTTAACCTTTGTTAATAATTCAGATAGGTAGGCTAATATTACCCTTTCGGAGAATGATTGGACGTTGTTTGTATTGCGCCATTGCATAAACTTTTCCAAAGTGTTTTCGTAAATTCCCAACGATTTTTGTGGCAATAACGATGAACTTTCTTCACTGGTTGCTAACGTTATATTTGGAGGAGTTGATGGAAGTAAAGTATATCCAATATCAATTGCAGAATATTCCACACTGTGCGACGTCGGCGTGTTTGAAGTTTCCTTTGAAGTGACTGCAGGTGCAGCACAAGATTCTGCAATTGTTTTTGGATATACTACTATACTTCAATGCTGTACATCAGGAATTTGCGTGAAATACACGGCTAATCGGTTTAAATTAAAATTTCGTCGTACTATTTATTAATTCAGAGGGTAATTAATTACTATTTACGGTCTATCAACTGATGTAACTCTGAACTTCACTCTGCGGGAACTGTCATATTTGTCAATGTTTCTCGCCACCGCTACCTAGACCAGCGACCGGTGTGTGAATTTGTATTGACTCTTATGGCACCGGTGCGTGAAATAAATCCCATAAGAAAAGCATGGCACTTCACACACCGATTCGTGAAATGAAGCTTTACACATTTTTATCGATGTGTGAAGTTAGTAATTCACATACGGGAGTAGAAAAAAATTATTCATCTTCCTCGATGAATCTTCGAAGTAGAAACAGTGTGGACGTAAAAAGTTCTCTCTCCCCTTCAACATTTGAACGTAGCATGCTAGCGAGGTAAGGTAAGATTCAGGTAAAAATGTACCTCTTTCAGTATTTTTTAGCATGGAAGCGGTTGTGTTCACTTGACCAAGTAATTGTCAAAAGTGAACAATCAACTTTTTTTTATTTCAAATGAAAAACTGCGGTCACGTATGGTACCGGTTTTCGAAGGTCGAAGCTTTCGAATTTTGATTCAATTCAAAACCTTTTCATTTCTAACAATGGGCCAAGCCGTTTTGAACTGTCAAGCGTTGAGAATTTACCTCTTAAACATTGAATGTTTGAATGATTTCGAACGCTTGTCAATATGAAACAGCTTCGCCGATTTACAAAAACATTGCGGCGTTAAATAGAGAATTAAACGAAAGGCCTAAAAGACCATCAGGTACAACGTAACTTCCTTCTACATTCGATAAAAAAAACAATGAACTGTATGTAAACAACTGGAAGGGACCCACTGTGAACGACGAGTGAGGCAAAAATATTTTTCAGGCAACCCGCAGTGTTTATGGATACCTATCTCTCTCTATCTTGTGTTGGCTAATGGGAAGCGCTCGCATAATTTGAAATATTTTCTCGTTTTTTGCTTCTATTTAAGAGTAAACGTGATTTAATAAAAATATTCATTCAGGAAAAAGGATAATGTTGTAATCAATTATCATTAAAAAATTATTACTGATTTTTTCATTGACTTTAAAATGAAATTTCAATATTACTCTTACAGGATCAGGAAGTCAAATGAATACAAAATTGAAATTATATATTTTTATTCAAATTTCACAATATATTGTACAGGGTGAGCGAAGCACAATGTCTCAGAACTATCAGAAGGAAAAGAAAAACGATAGGAAAAATTTGAAAAGAGGTTCTTGAATGGTATTAATGAGTGCATTTTGAGCATAATTTCCATAGGTTCCCATTCCTCCATTAGGTCACTCATTAATTGTCATTACTATACCCACTGTTGGAAATTGATTGAACTACTTATTCTTTCATGTTTGAAATTTTTAGGTCTCTCCTTTTTACTTTTTGTCTCAGTGTGTTCACTTTTCTCCTCAATACAATATCCTTCTCTAATGAAACAGTTTGAGTTTTTTTATTGATCAACTTCGAAACTTGGGAGCTGGAAGTGGTAGGCAAGTCAAAGTCAATAACATGGGAAACTTCTTCCTTTGGACCCAAGTTATGAACGTCCACAGATGCATCCTGAAAACAAATTACTAGCTAGTTTTTTTATTTTAAATAGGTGCAAACATACTTTTTTTTCATTATTAATCAACTAGGTACCTATTAGTTTTCTTATTTTCCTGGGGGAATCAGCATTTTTTGGTAACAAATGCTGAGGAAATGAAAATATACTGGGTACAGCATCAGCTTTCAAAAACCTAGCAGTACCTGGTATGCCTGAATAATCTGTTGGCAGGAAATGCTCCCCACAAAGCTTGCTGCTTTTAGTTGGAGTCCAATTCTCACTAGGAACTGCCTTTATCCATAATTCGAGAATGTCTGGTCTTTTGAATGGAAAACTGCAATAAATAATATCACTCAATATTAATATGGAAGTATTTAACTTTGACAAATAATATAGATACCTATAGTTTTTGAACATCCCTAATAGCACACAACGTCCTAAGGACGTCCCTATCTAGTACAATTCATGTACGAATGTCCCGAACAAAAAATAAGTGTCCTTGGGACGTCCCATCCCGTACATCTCATGCAATGTCCGAGCAAGGACGTCCACGAAATGTCCCAGCTGGTACATCATTTCGAATGTCCTAGAAATGGCATCCCTTAGACGTCCCACGTGGTACATATTGTAGAATGCCCATGCAAGGACGTCCTTGGCGTGTCCCTGATGGGATATGATTTTAATCGTTCCTTTAGGGACATCCATCGGATGTCCCGAGTAGTACATATACTGGCATGACTTCAGATCTTATATAATGTCCCTTCTAGACAACCATGAAATGACCCTGATGGTACATTCCTTCAAATATCTCTGCACAGGCACCCTTAATATTTCCAGGATCGTATGACAATCAAAATGTCCCTTAGGGACGTCCTTCGGATGTCCGTCGGATGTCCCAATTGGTACATAAAGTGTACTCTTTCAATGTCCTAGAAATAACGTCCTATGGACGTCCTAGTCGGTACTTTCAATATGTTGTCCCTGCGAGGACGTTAACTTACACCTCGCCGACGAATGATTGCTCGTAGGCTATAAGTACTCCTCGTCAATGTCCTTCACGTAAGTCCATTGGACATCCTTGGGAAACTTTTTGGGGACCTTCTATGGACCATCAACTCAAGTGGATGTCCTAATCAGTTATGCAAGATCTGGTCTTAAAGGGACCCAGACAAATTCAAATTCAAGAATAATTCGTACGTCCCTGGGACATCCTATGGACATCCAATTGATATCCCTCAGCGTTGATGATAGGTTGTCCAATGGATGTCCTAAGGACGTCCTCTGTAGTGCTTGATGAGGAATACTGTAGGATTTAGGTATTCGATTGTTGTCCCAGGGACGTCCCTCAAGGACGTCCCTAGTTGGTCCTCAAGTGAGACATTTGTGCGTCCCACAGACGTCCAATGGACGTCCACGGTACCAAATTCGAACGTTCTATGGACGTCCTTAATGTCCCGACATGACGTCCTAAGGATATCCATGGGACATAAGTGTGTTATTAGGGATATTCTGAGACTGGACATTGTAAACCTAACTGATGATCATTTCATGAACTATATTTTTCAAAAATCTGAGAACAATATTCAACTTACCCATGGAATGCTAATTTCCTTTTGTTTTGTTCATTCTTCTTGCATCCAAAGGCGATACAATAAATCACCATTGTTCATAAATACTAATCACAAACCTTCTCAACAATCAGTTCAGTGTTCACAACAACAAATCCAGTCCTTTTGTTACAACAAAACACGCCAAATGAATAAATATTTCACCTCGTATTTCACATGAACTAAAACAATGAACTTATGTCTTCACTTTCTTGCCTGTGTAGATGACAGAAAAAATTCTTTACTACTTTAATTATTAGATAAAAGAAAATTTATACACCAATCCACCATTAAACAACACGAGTTGGAAGAGGACAGGTATCCGTAAATCATGCTATCTTTGTTGCAGCTGCCCCTGACACACTTTGTGCTATTCGAGAGAACGATCGTTTCCCTTCCAGTTGTATTGAGTTCATTGAAAAAAAATGCATGGTGTCCTTTTCACACTATACCACGAGACCACAATAACATGCCAAAAACTAATGAAAGAGAGGAGATGATTTTTTACGTCCTTACTGTATACAGGGTGTCCGAAAAGGTCATGTCGTGAATCATATAGGTCTGATAGAGTGTGAGACAAAATAATGAAAGTACTTCATATAAAAAAAATGTCTATCACGTTTCGTTACAGAGCTATTGAGCTATTGACCTTGAAATTTAGAATGAAAAAAAATTATTACATGTATAACTTCCAAACGGTACCATGGTATCAATGATATTCGGGCAGGTGAATAAACTTATACTAATGCTCCTTTTCATACGTGAACGACTTCTCGGTAAATATATTTATACAAAATGATACGAATAGTTTGGTGACAAATTTCAAATTCTGCATCCATCATTCGATTCCTTCATATTTCATCTACAAAAATGATGAACTTTATTCCAATCGATATTTTCTACCGTTCTAGATGAAATAGTATTTTGAAACATACATTTCAACCGTTTCAGAGATAATAATAGCTTCATTTACCTATTCAAATGACATCAGTGCAGACAAAAATATCAAAAATGGTTTTCAATATGTGCTTTTTCTGAAGTTGTCCAAAAATCTACGTTGTACTCAAGATAACATGTGACAACAGAAGCCTACCAATCAGAAAGAAACGGCATCATCGCGCCTGCGTTACTGGATGAATCACGCGACGTTTCAAATGGTGCAGCTGTTGATATGGAGAAAGGGGAAGTTGAAACAACTACCTGCTTCTCTGTTTATATTATTATGTGCAAATGAATGTATACTGATATTCAAGTATTTCACTCTTGAGATGGGTCAGAAAATAAACAATGAAATAATCTGAATGTACTTATTACGTCCATTTTTGGTTCCCAAAAGGTCATAATCTGGACCTACAATGGAGGTCTCCAAAAAATCCTGATTATGAACGATGGATGCCCGTCGTCCAGAAAAGAACGTCTCGAAAACGTCCTGAATGTCGAGAGTGCACGTTTTCTAAACGTCCATAGGACGTATTTGTGCTGATATTGGACATCTATTAGATGTTCACTCAGTGTCCATGCCCATATGAATCAAGCATAGACATCATATGGATATCCATAGGTTATCCTGTGTTTACTGGGTTATATCGAAGAAGTGAATTTTTGGAAAATCATCAATATTTTCATCCGTTATTTTTGATGATACACAGAGAAACTGGAGAAAAGTTTTCATAGCAACTTCTGATGATATTTAACGTGGAAATATTGATTTCTCTAGGCAACGTTTCGTATTCGTAGAACCTTCAACAACATTTTTTTTATATGGTTCTGATCACAAATTCTGGTAAATTTCTTTATCATGAATTCAACCAATGTTTTTTCGAAATTCCAAATAGAGAATACCATCAGTTCCACTGATTTCTGATCATTTGGTGTCAAACATTGATGAAGTAGTTATTCAATACTGAAAACACTGTATAGGTATTAGTGCCAATGAAATGAATATAGAGTGAGAAGAGAACGCAACATAAGTAAAAAACTAAATCACATTTAATTTCAGATAGAGAGCATTCAAATTCTCATTTCAATAACAATACAACTCAATTTCAATTAGTTAACAGATATGTTTTCTGAGAACCTGAAACATAATAATATTTACAATAAACAATTTGAAAGACTACGAATTATATTATGTTCATCCAGTACTATTCTACTAGAATATACATTCACTAGGTAGGTATCACAATGATATTAACAAACTAGGAAATAAAATATAAGTATAAATACATATTACATCCGTTTATACTTATTTTAAAAAGAATCCAACGATCCACCTGTGAGTTTGGTGGCATAGAGACTGACGACCTGAAAAACGAATTGAAATTCAATATACAGGTTCTTTCCAAAATTTAAGCAATAGATTCATTTGAATATGAAATAGGCAACCTGCAACATGCAATATAACACGATATTTACGTTATTATAACATAAAGAAACGAAACAGTTGTATGCCACAATAAGATCTTTTAAAACTGTATTTGTGATTCAATAGGAGGGTAGAAAATTCTTCTCTCATTTCTTAAATAGAATCATCACTCAAATATCTTCCGATTCAATATTTTCAAAGGATTTTTTGATAAATTTTTAGGTGCTAAAATCATCAATAATACCACGGTAATTTTCAAACGGCTAGAAATTTATCGCCAGTAAATCAGACCATAGTACAGTTGCCATGTATTGAAATACGATTGGGAACTTCAGAAATATCAGTTATTACCCAGTAAGTTTTTTTGTTTTTGAAATGTTTCTGAGACATTATATTTGATGCATGAAACATTGCATCCGAAGTTGCCGAGATGTTTCAGAAACATTCCAGAAACTATAGATGTCCGCCATCATCAGGGATGTTTCATGGAAATGTTTCTGAATCACGAGTCGAATTGAAACATTTTGAAAACATTTTATGTGATATTTCATAAAAAATATTCTTTTTGCAATATTACCTGAAATCATATATTCTTGTTTCGGAATGTTAGTCTGAAAATTAGTTCTTGAGAAAAGCTGATGACTTAATCATTATGCAGGGAAAAACGAAAGTGACTCTTTCAGCCTCAATTTCTTAACGGCCTGTGGAGAAGGTAAGTGGTCGAACTTAGCTTCATTATGTTTGGGATTGAAGTGTGATCCCTTTTCAATACAATGGTTTTTTATTCACGTCGATAACCAGTTAATAAGAGAAGATACAAGTGTTTTAAGAAAGCATGAACTTTCTTTTTTTTTTTCAATTCATTATCAAATTCGTGTTTTTCAGACAAAAATACGTAAGTACCAAAAAAAATTACCGAAATTTTATCCACTTGATGTCACTGCGAATGAATGCTGGAATTCAAACACGAGGGGGGCATACTCGTTATTGACTTTTTTGTAATGAAAATTTTCTCCGGTAACTGCTATGAAAATGAGGTAGAAATAAGTAATATTGATTCTTCAAGTTATTGATCAATAAGTTTATGTAGGTTCTGATTATTGTTGATAAAAATTGAAATATGCCATAATTTCTTGAAACACTTGTATCTCCTCTTAAAGATAAGATATTGACGTGAATCAAAAACTATTGTGTTGAGAAGTGATCACATTTCAAGCTAAAGCAAAATGACGTCAAGTTCAACTACTAAAATTCGCCACAGGGCGTTAAGAAGTAATGGGTGAATAAGTAACTTTGGTTTTTCCCTGTATAATGATCACGTCATCAGCTCTTAACGGAAAATAGTATTTAGGCTAACATTGCGGAACATGAATCTAGGATTTGATCAGAATTTCACAAGAATCGGACAAGGATTGAATAACTTACAGGGTGAGAAATTTGAGAAAATTATTTGGTGGCCGTTTTTTTGCCGGTGAGTGTATTTTGACGAAAATTTCACTCCAAACATTTTCCATCAATTCAAAGCCTGTATTTCGTATCGTTACCATAGCAACTTAACAAATTTCTTGGACATTTTTTCCTCCTCCTTGGGGGACGGAGCATGAAATTACACTGGAAATTTTTCGACGTTTATAGGTTAGATGACATTTACATTCAACTTATTCGAGTTCATTCTACGAGTCAATAGATAAAAATCATTCATCAACAGTTTACCATATAATATTATGTAGGTATACTTGCAAATTCGAAATTTACAAAAACACATGTTGTTACTATACGTTAGTTCTTACATTTCATCACAAACAATCATCATTTTCATGTGTGATGAAATATATATTATGTAAGTTCTTTGAAACAATCTTATTCTGTTGTAATCCACGAAGAGCTCCATACTTTTCACACGCCAGAAGCAATTGATATTTGATAATCCCAAACAAATTCGGTGAATAAATTCTTGCTACGATTTTAGTAGATTAGATTGATCGAAAATAGATATATTAAACCATAATCAACTTTTCTGTAGAACTTTCATTTTTAACTAAAGTGGATAACTGAGATATTAGGACTCCTGGAAATAATAGAGAACTTATTATTATACTATTTTTATATTATTTTCTATCATTTGAAATAGGCACCTTTTTCATTATTTTCTACCAACATTAGTTGAATAAATTTGTGAAAAACTAAAAGATTGATTCACTACTGACTCATTTTTCTTCAATTTAGTCAACTATAAAGTCGTTCAAATATATTTTTTTTCCGATTGGCAGCAAATATTAATTTTGCTGACACATATCAATCAGCAAAGTATTACTTTTCCTGCCTAGGCAGCAAAGTGGTTACTTTGTTGATCGATATGTATCAGCAAAATTGATAATCCATAAATTGTTTATAATTTCCTTCATATTTCATTCGAGGCTTCTCCGGCAACAAATTCAACTCTATATTTTTTGCCACCTCCCTTATTTCTGGAGGTGTAAGTGATTCCAGGTCGCTATCACTGTCCATTATATAATAATTTGAATATACCGATATTTTTCGCACATATGTCAAAATTTTCATGAATCGTCAAACTATATAATTATCATGGACAACTGCGATTTCTATCAAATTTCATTTCAATTGAACACTACAGGAAAAAAAAAGAGATTGTGGGAATTGTAATAATTTGCAATTACAATATCCTCCTATATCATTATGAACAATCGCTACGCTCGGCTATGAATTCAGCCTCGGCAGTCAATCTACTACTTTGCTGCCTAGTTAAACAAATAACTATTATTCAACCTAATAATATCATGCGCGCAAATTTCATGGATATACTGAATAGTACTTTTGGGTTCCTTGCAGGAAAATATATTTCTACCAAGTTTAATGAACTGAATTTGTGAAAAATTTCGAAAGTCAACTACTATCGATTCATTTCTCATTATTTTGTGTAACTAAAGTAGGTTTATTGGGTTTTATTTAACCTAACAATCTTATGAATGTGCATTTCATCAATAATACTAATTCATTTTCATATAAACACCATGATATTATACCTACTCTTCAGTTTTGACATGAAGAATGACATACGTGAATAAAAATAGCTATTTGTGTATTTGGAGCGCAAAGTGATAGATTGCCACTCGACAAAGAAAGTTACCGCGCGATGCGGAGCGGAGCGCGGTAATCTTTGGAGAGCGGCAATAACACTTTGTGCTCGAAATACACACAAGATTTTTTCTACTAACGCAGCTTTTGGAAATAACTACCCTGAGAGTATGAGCGATTGAAATAGTTGAAAAAGTTCTTATTGATATTATCCCATATGTCCAAAGGAAACAAAAAAAATTGAAATAACTGACAAGCCAGAAAAAAATGTCCGGCCAACTGAGCCATAGTACGACAAACTCTGCAATCAAATTGAACATTACTCATTGATGCAATAAAATAAAGATACACTGTCTTTCTAATGACAACAAAGAGTTTAAATATGAAGTATAACTCATCGTTTTCAACAGATATGCTTCATCGGGAGCTTCTTGTAGAAATTTGCGGTGAATGTTCTGGATTTTTCTCGCTTCATATCCAATAGATTGTTTCTTGAGAAATGCGATAGACCAATGAGTTGATGACTTCAAAGTCTCTGATTTTTCACCAAAATAAGCCAGTTAAACGTTTTATGAACACATATTCACCATCTCGGAGTGACACCAATTTATGAATGAATGTAATTGTGAATAATGAATGAATATATTGTAATTCATATTTCTTCCTTGATTTCTCCGGTAAGAGATTCAAACTCTTGCGCTTTCTGCTATATCAGGAGGTGTGTTTGATGATTCACTGTCACTATTTTCCATCATGAAAGAATTGGGGGTTTTCAAGAATAGATAAGTACAGGTTTCAGAGATGTGCGAGCGTTTCTTCAATATTTCCGCTCACGAGCGCAAATGCTGTCAAAGAATGACATTTCTGGGAAAACGTCAACTTTGTGCTGGAATTTGAAAGCGTCAAAGGCTACTTTGTTAAGCGTTTGTAAAAAAAATATATTATTCTTTTGAGTTAACATACAAAGCCTACTATTGAAATGTCAAAACCATCAAAAATCGTCATTATCCAAGTGATTTTTTAATAATATTTCAGTGTAAAATTTTCTCACCGAATACCACTTTAGCCTCAATCAATATCCGGGAATTCTGTCTAGAACACGAATATTCAGGAAATTGTCCCTCGTGTTCGACTCGGGAGAATTTTCAAAATATTCATGTTTTTGAAAAAATTTCCGGAAATAATCAAAGCTCCCACTCGATAGGAATTTTTACTGTGTACCAACCTTATAGATGAAGTTGTACTGTTCCTTGGTCTGCACTGCCCCGGCCCTATCCCGGCGTATCCTGTACACGATCTTGGGAATATCGACCAATCGCGTCTGCTCGAATTCCCTGATGGCGATGTCGCAAGTGATCACCACCCCCGTTCTGCCAGTGCCGGGACTACAATGGACCACCACGGGGTTCACTTCGGTGCCCGACGTGCCGTTCATGCTTCCGTTCGTCACGTGATTCTGCAAGGAAAACAGAAAAACTTGAACATGAATGACATTTTTCCTACGACCACCTATGAAAATTTGTGATTATGACAGTCAGTCACATTGATTTTTTATTGAGAAAGTGACTCGTTTCACTATGACAACATACAGGGTGTTTCATTGGGAACGGTAAATAATTCAACTGTGGATAGGGGTCACTGAGGTGATTTCAAAAAACCCATGGTTGATGGGTCTTCGACATCTTATAACCGAGATACAGGATGTTTCATCAATTTTGTCCATATCTTCATTGTCTCATAACTTTCCAACCAACCTGTATATATTTTTGAAAATTGGTATACTTGCTCAATCTACCCTGTGGAATTGATTGAGGCAACAACAAAAAATAAAATCCAGGTCCGGTTTCACTTAAAATTCACAAATTCTTTCTGCCAGAAAACAACACCCTATACATTCGAATTTCTCATTTTTTTGCCATATCTGAAAAGAACATCAGAATTTATATTCAACGATGTGCTTTTTATTCTTGCACAGACGATTTTAACGATTCATATTATGTGCTCAAAATATTATTTTTGCTCATTTTGGGGTACAAAATTGGAATCAGCCGGGATTTATTAATTTTATTACTTCCTATTCAGTATATGTGAGTATTACATTTAGAAGGAGTATTTCATATCGTTCTTTGTTCCAGAGTCAGTTGCAGGTCCGTCATCAAAACTATACAGGGCTTTTCACGATGAGCGTTAATTTGACGTTTTCGGCAAACCAGGCAACGGATAAATCTGAAATTTCGATGGTATATATAAATTAACATAAACTACACTACTGAAATATTTGAAACGATCCGGAATTGCCGCTTCTACAGTAGCAGCAACTTCGGTTTATCAAATGGGACACCCTGTATTTCATTACATTCTTGGATTCTTGCTGAACAGCAGAATTCATCGATTCAAAACATTCAAGGTCTAGCGGGACTGATAACTGAGATATAGGATGTGGAAAATCGAGATGTTTCAACTTTAGAAATGTTTAAACTATTTATTATTGCATGGTCAAAACGCCTTCAATGTCCCTATCACAACTTTCCATTCGATATTCAATTGGAACAGAAACAGGGTGGTGCAGAAATCTGAATTATGAACCATCCTGTATTTGTTTCGATTAAATGTCAATAGATACAAAGTTAAGATAGGGACATAAAAGCCGTTTTGATCAATAATGAATATTTCCGCAAAATGATTCTGAATTTGAAACATCCCGATTTTTCCCACTCTAAATATCTCAGTTATTAGTCCCACTAGACCCCGAACTTTGTGAATCGATTAAATCAGCTCTTCAGGAAGCATCCAGATTGTCCCATTTGAAAAATCAAAGTTACAGCACCTTTCGAGTAGAAGCGGCAACGCCGGATTATTTCAAATATTTCAGACGTGTAGATCATGTTAATTTATACATACCTTCGAATTTTTTTGATTTATCCGTTGCCTGGTTTGCCAGAAAAATCTAATTAACGCTTATCGTGAAAAGCCCTGTATCGTTTTGAGGACGGACCTGCAACTAAGTCTGGAACAAAGAACGATATGAAATACTCCTTCTAAATGTAATACTCACGTATACTGAATAGGAAGTGATAAAATTAATAAATCTCGCCTATTCCAATTTTGTACCCCAAAATGAGCAAAAATAATATTTTGAGCACATAATATGGATAGTTAAAATCGTCTGTGCACGAATAAAAAGCACATCGTTGAAAAGAAATTTTGATGTTCTTTTCAGATATGGCAAAAGAAATGAGAAATTCGAATGTATAGGGTGTTGTTTTCTGGCAGAAAGAATTTGTGAATTTCAAGTGAAGCCGGACCTGGATTTTATCTTTTGCTGTTGCCTCAATCAATTCCACAGGGTAGATTGAGCAAGTGTACCAGTTTTTAAAAATATATACAGGTTGGTTGGAAAGTTATGACACAATGAAGATATGGACAAAATTGATGAAACATCCTGTATCTCGGTTATAAGATGTCGAAGACCCATCAACCATGGGTTTTTTGAAATCACCTCAGTGACCCCTATCCACAGTTGAATTATTTACCTTTCCCAATGAAACACCCTGTATAACAGTTAGAAAGTTCGGAAGTGAAACTCACATTGGTGAAAATATTCGAAAATCCCACAGTAACAGGGTCTATAGATTATGATGTACCAATGAATAATTATTATGCTGAATCATGGTAAGTTAAGTTATGGTCAAGTTAATGGAAACTTAGTGTCGATTTAACATGAGTTATTGTCGTTAATGTTGACGTAATGTTAAGTTGATGAAAAGTTGAAATCAAGTTAATTTCAATTGAAAGTTGAATTAATGTCAATGTATTGGCAATTTAGTGATTGATGTGAAGTTAATGTCAATTTGATATTGAGTTGATGTTAATTTGATTTTGAGGTAATGTCAAGTTAATTTTGAGTTAATGTTGATTCAATGTTGAGTTAATGTTGAATAATTATTGAGTTAATGTTAAGTTGATGTTAAGTCAATGTTAGGTTAATTTGAAGTTAATGTTGAGTTGACGTTGAGTTGATGTTGAGTTAATGTTGAGTTAATTTCGAGTTAATGTTAAGTTAATGTTGAACTAATGATGTCATTCAAATATTGAAGTAAAATTAAATAATAATGATAATGAGATCACCTTCATGTGATCGAATATGATTAGAAACATGATCCCTACTCTGGTCTTATAAACACCCATGACATATAATATAAATATTTGTGGTCGTAGGAAAAATAGTGCACAAAACTCGTTGGAAAGTGCATTTCCGGCGCTCGTTTCGTTTCCGCACTCGCCACTCTGCGACTCGTGCTAAACGTCCATTCGCGCGAAATATGTCACTCTCCACACTAGTGATGTAATATACTATTTGTGAGTATATACAGATGGTTTATCGAATCTCAACATATCCACACAGCACGATCGGAAATCTTAACCCTGCAGTGGTGACCTGCGGTCTCTCAGACCGACCAGAAATGGCCAGAGCTGGCAATGAATTAATCAAAGCCTTGTATGCATTTTTCATTATATTCTTAGGTACATTCATATCGATTTCCATTATTTCTATTAGACTACACAAAAAAGCAGCAATGATATTCACTAAATTCAATGATGACAGCAATATTCAACAAACGTCAAAATATCACGAATGCCATGCCTACCATGAGAAAAAAAATGAAAAATGGAAAGAAAATGCTAGGAGCAATGAACCACTTTTTGAAATCGGTTTCTCATTAAAATAAGATGATTTTTTGTAGGAATAAAATCTTGTATGCACCACAAGCGTAACTGCATAGATCCTAATGCCAACCGGGCAGCATTCATGTTACCCTCCAAGCGTTAGGATCTATATATACAGTGTGTCCACCTTAAGGACTTACCACCCCTATAAAATCGTTATTATCCGACCAATTTCAAAAAACCTTACTTTGTTGGATAGGTATTTGAAATGCCCATCCAGCAAGAGAGTGATCTAATTCTTGGACTGTTATCGTGGCCAACTGCAACAAATTTCAATAACCCATATTCCAGAAAATACTATAAGGTTTTATTTTTCAAAAAACTTGATGATGAATTCTGAATCAGTACCACTTGAAATACACCTGTACCGATTTTCATCATCATAAAACACAGGGTGTCCGAAAAAAACGAATCATCATTTTCTTCAAATAGGTGATCAGCAAATGTAGTTCTGTGGTTTTTCTAGAAAGAAATAATCACAAATGATCATTGAGGATTATTTCAAATATACCTGTACCAATTTTCGTCATTTGAATATACAATGTGTCTGAGAAGAAAATTAAAAAGGATATAGGTAAGCAATATTTCTCATCCTGATAATTCTTCACTCAGAATGAAAAGATGAATCAGGATCACATGGAACATACCTGTACCGATTTTCATCATCATTAAACACAGGTTGTTCGAAAAATTAATATTTTTTTGAGTTGATGAAAAAATATTGCCTACTTTTTCTTTTTAATTGTTTTCTCACACGCATCGTATTTTTGAATGATGAAAATCGGTACAGATATGTTTAAAGTGATCCTCAATAATAATGTGTCATCAATTCTTCTCAAAAATACCACAATACTACATTTTCTGATCACCTATTAAAAAAAAACATAATTAATTTTTTCGGACACCCTGTGTTTTATGATGATAAAAATCAGTAAAAGTGTTTTTAAAGTGATTGTGATTCAGAATCCATCATTGTTTTTTGTGAAAAAAATCCCTATAATAGTATTTTCTCAAATATGGGTCAATAAAGTTGGTCGCAGTTGGCCACGATTACAGTTCATGAGTGAAATCACTATCTTGTTATATGGACATTTCAAATACCTATCCAACAAAAAAAAGTTTTTCGAAATCGCTCAGAAAATAACAATTTTACAGGGGTGGTGAGTCCTTAAGGGGGACACACTGTATATAGCGGTACTTGGTACTTAAATAACTATAGCTGATTTCCATCGAGATTCAAAAATGACATTCTGAATCCCACTTCACCTTAATTCTTGGCAATATTTGACGAATGAAGTCATTTTTACTCAAATTCTTATGTCTCAATCAGATAACCTGTTCTCCATTTCAGGTACTTCCTTACCTTGTCTATCGTTGATGATTTCATGAAACTCCTGGCTTCTATAAGAAAAGCAATCAGTGAGTTTCCTTCATTCGGGACTCCTTTTTCTGGCCATCCCAAGTACCAAAAATGTGTGATTTCTCTCCAACTATTCGAAACCATATTCTAAAAAGGAAAAAAGATGATTATAGTGAGTACCATTTGGAGAAGCTGAAAACCATATGCAATGCGCTGATAGTTAGATATTTGTACTATATTCCTGCAACTATCATGATATAACATCTGCAGTTTTCCAGCCTTCATTTGATTGTGGATTTTCTCCATATCAACGGACGCTTAAATAAAACTTAAATTTATGGAAAATAAAAGTTCTATCAAATGAAGCAAATCATTGATATAGTTTTTTTTTACGAAAAAACTCTGATTACTCATCTTCAGGTACACTCTACCCTGAATACAGGTTGTCCCAAAAGGAAAATATTGACGCTCTGCCACTGAAACGTTAGGATATTCGCAGAAGGAACATTTTTCTCTTTCATTTGCTTTTTGTTTCAACTCGTCACATGACAAAAGTATGTCTGGAATAATAGGAGCAAATAAATCGCTGTGATGTGGATTTGGCTCAGAATAAGGGATAGCACAGGTAGGTTCTTGAGATTCACCATTGAATTGGTATCAGATGGCAGAATTTTTATCTTGTTATCAAATCGCCAAATTGAGTACAAATTTCCGCACAGGAGAGTGATATTTTTCATCATTTTGCTCAGTATAGTGAGTGGCACAGATGCTGTTCAATGAACTACAATGTTTTTACATTCCTTTGGGACTATATCATCAGATGATGGTAGAAATCTGCAGATGGCAGATGGATTTCCTACTATTACAGTATTTTGCTATTTGTTATCGAACGAACGATACTATGTATGTGTTAACATCCTCCAGGGAGTTATTTAGTTTGTATTGTTATAGTTGATTCACCCTGTATTTATAACAAATTTATTATCGAGGTAGTGTGTTCAGTAGTGCTCAGTGACCTCCTTGTGCAGCAGATAATAATTAATTACAAAACCCTCGAATAATGTAAAGATCAGAAACATCTCTTTTGTAGCATTTATTCCGGTTTAGATGTTTACAAAGTGATTAAATGATAATTATTTATAATTATTATCTCCATTTGCTTTATACCGTGTGTTTTATCCGAAAGATCATCACTTATCAAATTTAGCTATACAGGGTGGAATAAAAAATTCTATCATATATTTCATCTAAACTACCTACAAGACGAAACACAAGACAAAATGAATGTATATTTCGTACAACACGAAAATTATTTTGAAAAAATAGCAAATTTCAACAAAACAATGCACTATTCATCCGCACGTTCCTGGGGAATGATTTTCACACTTTTTATAATTTTGAGGCAAAAATATGGAAACAAGTTTTTGAAGAGCACTTTGCTTTGCTATCTTGAGAAAACTTCAACAACTTGTGTTCTGAATTTAAGCGACATTCGAAATAAAACTATTTTACAAATTCGTTTCTGAATTAAGTGAGGATTCGCTCCTTCCATCAGATGAGGATGAGCGGGACTCTTTCCTGGTCTAATATATCAAATAAAATTAGATTCAATGATAATACTCACTTTCAGTTGAAGACTAGAGATGACATATTTTTCTTTGACATCCCTCCTCTTCAGTGTCACTTGAAAATCTCCAAACAGTCTGTGACAGTCTAGCACTTCGGAAGGTGGCAAATAATCAACGGACTTCTCCTACAAAATGGAAAGAAGCGAGAACATGACAACCAATCGGGTTTATTGCAAAAGTTACCACTCCATTTTCGAAGAGGAGTGTTATCATCAAGATAACTTTGGATTGCTGCTCCCAAATCATCCTCCAGAAATCGTCTACGGTGTCTTCCATTGGCGCCTGGGTCGCTATATAATAGCCTCTGGTGTTCTTGGGTCCCTAAAATCGATAAAAGAATGATTTTATTTCAAATGGGCAGACCTAATATAAACAAAATCAATTTACTACGTCTAGAAATGGGACATCAAATATATGAAAAAACATAGGTCACAATTGAAAGTGTTTATTTTGAAAATTGAACTTAATTTATTTTGACTTCAAAACTTTCATCAAATTCTTCTGGATAAACGGAAGAATTAGATTATTCCAAATTATTGAGCATTTTATCAGAACTATCCAAATTTTAACACTACATTATGTTCCAGAACAAGGAATAATATCTGTATGGAAAATCTTTTTTTTATTCATTTCTCAATTGTCTTTTCATCAATTTCTATAAAACGTTGTGGTTTTGTTGATAGTAATATGGAGTTTCTTCTAGTGCAATTACATACGCAATATTATTTTCAGTGGCGTCACAGTGGGTTGATTTATCGATATCGATTTTTGTGAGTTCAATATTTTGAAATAACAACTTTTTTATTCCCTGTGTGATTCTCGTATCTAGCTTAGTTTTTGAGGAAACAATAAAAAATCGATTCCAAATTTTAATTTAGGTGTTTTCAAGACTTCCATTGAGATTACTCAATAACCTCAATATTAGAATCATTTTGAAATTTTGGAGCTTTCTCAGTCACCATCCATACTGCATCTTGACACCAAGAAAGCTTATATAGGGGGGTTAATGAACTTGATTTGCTAGAATATTACAAGGAAACACCCCTCGAATTTTTTCGGTGTTATTTAGATACACCCAGTATATCAAATTTTTCATGCTCATGATTTATCCGAGTATATTCTTTTACAATAATTCGATTAGCTTCTGTCAGCAAAATAGTTATTTTTGTATCCGCGAAATGCTACTTTGGTGATCGAGATGGCCAAAGTATTTCGCGCTCGAGTTGCAAATAAAATTTTTTCTACAAACGTCAAAAAATATAGTTATACAGTGAAAATATTCTCAGCTTGATATATAAAATAGTGTTGAACTGGCTTGAAAGGCCTTCCCCTATCCTCCCTAGGTATGCACGATGTTCAACGAGCATAACAGGAATTTCCTTTCGTGCGCTCCAAGAGATTGAACAAAGTTACTGTTGAACATTCACGATTGAGTACCATGAAGTTTAAATATAAATATCTCATACACAGGGTGTCTGTAAAAGGTTGGGACATGGTTTGGCTGTGGACTCCTGGGATAAAATCAAGTTGGCTTAGGCCAACTTACCTATATCCAAAATCGTCTCGTAGAGTTGGTACAAGGCGTTGAGGTTTTTTTGGAAAAAAAAATAATTTTGTTCATATAAATAGTACGGTGATATCGATTTTCATAATTTTCGGCATAGCATGTACCATGACTGTGAGTAACGTTTTGAGATTCAGAATTCAGAAAGTTCAGGAAGTTTATTTACCATATCTAATATATCATACAAACATACATCATATAGTTGAACTAATATAATCATTATAATAATATGAAAGTTTTACTTTGCATCTAGGTGCAAGCACCTGTATATGCATAGAGATAAACAATTTTTATTTATGTGTAAGCGACAAATTTGAATAATATAGAGCATTACATGTTATTCTCAAGGGGATGCATGAAAATTGGAGTTTATTAAAACTTTTTTCTACAATATTGCAATAGACCCAAAACAACTTAATTTTCTAAGATTTCTAGAAAGGTAACTAAATTGTGTACAATATATGTTGTACAACTAATGCGGAATTTTCTTATATTTTTCAAATTCCTTATTGACAAAGGTAACAAATTATAAAACTTCGGACCAAGATATAATATAACTAATAAATCTTTTGTTAATATTTTTCGAACTTCTTGGCATTTTAACATGTTTTTGATAGTCATCAGTGACCTGCAAGTGTTTCAAACAACCATGTTTGCATTGTTTCAATTTTTGATAAGTCTGAAACTTCATTTGCAAATAAATAATTTTTGCTCTGAGACATCTTATGCATTTTTCAGAAAAATAATCTGGTTGGGACATGGCTTGACTGTAGACTCCTGAAATAAAAATGAGTTGATTTCAGCCAACTTACCTATATCAAAAATCGTTTCCTTGATAGTTGGTACAAGGCGTTAAAGTTCTCACCTTAGGTGATACGACTAGCTTATCACGAACTCACCTTATAATACCCCATGTCGAGAACTTCTCATAAAACTCAAGATATTTTCATTTCCATCTTTATACATATTTCAATCTCTCTTAGAGATACACAAAAACTTCCATAAATTTAGCGTGCATGCCGATTTCCATGATTATGCAACGAGGGATTCTGACAAGTTGAGACCACAAAGATATCGACTAGAAGTATCCGAACGTAATTCTTTGAATTTGAATTTGTTTAACAAATTACCTAAATGTGTGCGCAACCTTGACCTCAAATATTTCAAAAAAAGTCATCAAGGACCACTTTCTGAGATTATGTTATTACTCTGTTGAGGAATACTTATCTTCACCAGATTCATCATTCTCTCTATGAAAACAACTAAAAAAAAACATCGTTCATACAGCTCATATTTGCTTCGCAAGTTACAATTCTAATTTTGTTTTTCTCTCCTTTTGTGAATTGAGGAAGAAAAATAAGTCCTCACGAATTATTGTTTTATATGTGGTACATGTCACTGTGAAAGTCTGTTTCATTTGCCAGAGATGTACGTGTATGACTTTATTCTGCATACTTTCAATGTGTTTTTTCTTATTTGCTACATTCAATATGTCCTTTGTACCTGACTTGCCAAAAACATAAGATTTGTAAATTTGTGAACTGAATATTCTATTTCATTCTATTCTAGGTCCTGAATAATTATCATCAAATGTGTAACGCCAGAGTTCTTGTGAAGCCCGCGAGGACCAGCAACATATCAGTTTGCTCATAATAAGAATACATTGTAGCCATGATCAATAGACAGTCCGACTGATTAGATTAATTTTCAAAAATGCGCAGGATGCATCATATCAGAAATTATTTATTCGCAAATGAACCTCGAGACTTATTAAGGATCAACACGATACAAAAAATATTTCTGGAAGATTAACTGGAAGTTTCCAGTGTGACCTCTGAAAAGTTATCACCAAATTTGTACAGCAACATGGTTGTTTGAAACACTTGCAGGTCACTGATGATTAACAACATCTCTGAACGTGACTTACAGTCACAGAACATGCCATGCCAAAAATTATGAAAATCGATCACAGCGTACTCTTTTTATGAGCAAAGTTATTTTTTTCCAAAAAAACTTTAACGCCTTGTACCAACTCAATGAGACGATTTTGGATATAGGTGAGTTGGCCTCAGTCAACTTGTTTTTATCCCAGGAGTCCACAGTCGAACCATGTCCCAACCTTCCACAGACACCCTGTATTTTAACTAACAATGCGCGAAGTAGGTACTTCGCGCACTGTTTTATTGAGATGTTCGATACTCTCGAAAGTATCGATACACAGTATCGATACGTATCTATATGATGTTTATCGATACGACAAAGTATCGATGCTGTTGGAAAATAAAGCTTCATAAGATGAGTAACTTAGTTACTTCAAATTCTATTAAAAACATAAAAAATCGTAACAGAACAGAACAAACTAACAAACATACAAAAACAGTTTCGGAGATATGACAACAAAAAAAAACATTCCATTCATTTAAAAAAAAAATGGAAAATAAAACATAAAACGCAGCTACTGCAGATATCAGCCTTCTGAAGACAATGAATATAAAATATATGACATATGACAATGACAAGAACTGGTCGAGTAGTCATGCACTCACTACCTATATGTTTGTCTTCTTTATCGACATCAGGTGAAGAGAGAAATATATTTTATACTTAGTGCGCACCGAGTTTTACCAATGAAAAGAGCTATTAGGTTAACAATTATTATGAGTTCTGTGTCAATGTTGCAACAGTGTGAAAAGTGTTGAAGTCATTCTTTCGATACGATAATACGATATTACGGTTCTGGGTACCTATCGATACAAAATATCGAGTATCGAAATATAAAGTATCGAGACCTCAATGTATCGATACGTATCGAACATCTCTACTGTTGTGTTTCACTTCGCGCATTGTTTTGTGCAAGGTATCATGATAACGAAGCAATTTGTTACCAATGCGCGAACCTTGTTATTTTTTGACGTACGTAGAAAAAAAAGTTAAAGGGGTGAGCCACTTTGGTAAATCACCCGGTATTATGGATTAGAAATCTTACCGTAACGAAGTTGGCATTGATATAGTCGCTGTTGCGATACCCGTCGATCGGCTGCAAAAACACCCTTGTTTCTGGCAGAGGTATCACATTGGCGTACCTGTTCTTGGTCTCGCAGCCTTGCGGCAATTCGCTGGTTTTGGCGGAGATTTGGGGAATTTCCTCGAATTCCGCTCGGATGTCTTCGTTGTTGGCAGAAAATTTCGCCAATGCCGGGAAATTCAGGGGGTGAGTCACAGCCACCTAGGAAATATTTTCATCAGATTCGGAGCTCACACTCGAATACCTCCGAGATAACATAGATTTACTTGAGAAACGACGGCCCACCCTTGAAATATGAAAGATTTTTCGGCAACCGTCCGGGAAGTGCTCACTACCCAGACGCTTTTTCTTTGAGAATGTAGCAAGAACTTATTTCGCGGACTATGCCAAGAAGTATCACATCGTTGTTGTCACTATAACCATTGTCGATCTAAATGAAAACCTAGTAGGCGACCTAGTACGCGAGGAGGTACAATATTGTCTGTTCTTTGAATCAAAATCTGTCTGCCTGTCAAGTGGCATCCTGAAAATGGAAAAAGCTCATTTGTTTCTGTCGAAATAGACCATATTAGGTTGATATTCTCTTCTTCTATTTTTCTCCAATATGTACTCAACCACAGACGTGCTTTCCATCATTGACGTGATATTTGATAGGAAGACGATGGAGAAGATTCATGTAATCATAAAATTATTTTCTGACAGTTGTCATTAACTTATAACTTCGTCTTTGTGGATGTGTTGAACTTTGATTTCTTTTCTTGGAAATTACAATTATACCTATACCTAATCATTTCTTCTAGTATTGGTTTTCTATCAGAGTTTGTTGATTGGTTTGTGAGTGCGATTGTGTTATTTTGCAATGTCATCTGAAAACTGCGCACTCCAGGAGGTGAAGGTGTAATTGAATTATCAAGACATGGTTTCCCCAATCCCCACTGTTGTGAATTTGAGCCTCAAATCCTGAGACGTCAATGGGTTCACACCATATTCATTGGATATCAAGGTGAACTTTTTTTCTTGAATCACATAATATTTGGAACTTAATGATATTTATATTTCAGGAATGTGAGTTTTTGAAGTAAGCGAACATGATACTATATGTTTCCAACATTTTAAGGGAACTGTTTCTTGCCAATGAAGAATAGGAAACGGTTTTGGAAAGAGAGTACGGTCCCAAGTTTGTTCAAGGTAGAAATATATAAATAAAATGGTATTTAACAAATTTGTACCTATACTAACTAACTAATTATTAGTTTCGGTATGAAATTCACCAAGAACTTGACTATGGTTCCTCTAGAAGTTGTTCCATAGTCAAAAGTCATTAAATTCATTTCAGTATGGTACAGGACATTGAAACTAGGGACAATATTTTTATATTTTCAGACTCGGCAATGTTGTTTGGAATATGATGCTGAAGAGGAATTCCTGCCTTAAGGAACAGGACCTGAAGATGAAGAAGCATCTGAGGAGGAAACGGGCATTTGAACAGATATTATAGAATGATAATAAATAAATTTTACTGGGCTGGTGGCCGTGAGCGTAGAGTCGCTGGCTGTCGCCCAGGCGGTCCGGGTTCGATCCCCGGCGCGAGCACTGAATTAATTTTCGGTAGTTTCGTTGGGCGGGAGGAGATAGGTGGCCAACCCAACATTCTTGGTACCTAGATATCAATCCTTTGGACTGTCCACGGTTACCAGCCGAGTAGTGCTTCGGATGACACTTAAAAAGCTAAGGTCCCCGTCTTCTTAACTCACACAAGTCTCTGACTTTCGAGGGTTGCTTTGCAACTAAGCTGGCGGTTAAAAAAACACTTTTTTTTAATAATAAAGTTCATTCAAAATGTTGACTCAAATATAAATTAAAAAGATTCATATTGGTATTGAATATTCCTGTGGTTTAATTTGTGCCAATAATAGACACATCTTCTCATATTTAGTGAAGTTCGTAGCTTCAATAAGATGATTTAATAAAAAAATAATCATTGTTTTACTTCAAAAATACTTCACCTATATACAATATTTGTACAATATATATAGTGTTTTCAAACTTATCTGCCAATACATCTGTACAACAATAAACAGGGTATCAGAAGAGAACAAACTATATAGTAGAATAAAAATTGAAATAATTCTTCATAATTATGTACAATTTATTAAAAAAATTAAATTGTATTGCCATTCATACAATACATACAAGTTATATTCCAATAAAAAATTCTAAATATCCCAGCATCTTGACAAAGAACCCTGAACAATAGAATACCATATATCTGAGGATGATTCCTATACAATCTTGAAATCACTTTACTCTAGTGAAATTCTGAGTGGCTCACTACGAAAATGGTCCTGAGTGTGCTGGAGTGGAATATCACATGTTCCTCATCATCTAATTGATTGCTTGAAAAATGGATAAATTGAATATACATTGGGGTGTGTATAATTTGTAGCCTAGAATGAAATGCCTGGCTATTTCCAGCAAACAAATCGTTGTTCTTACTGCTTATCTGGATTCAGCTCATCGAACTACAGGATGAAAAGTTTCTGATTTTATTCACTGCCCCATTTTCTTGTGTGTTTTTTCATAAAATCTTGTGAACTGGATATTTTTGCAGCTCGACTTTCAAGGAGGTACCTATCTATAAAAAATATAATAATATTTTGTGTTTGGAGCAGAATATCCATGAGACATTGATGAAATAACCAGATTGAGTCTAACCTTAGTGCTTCTATATATTTATTTCAGATGGTAAATTTTCCATTCTGTTCTGGAACATCATCATCCTTCTGGTACATTCCTTCTGAACATTACTCACATAATGATTTCTAATGTGATACTTCCACATCACTCATAGTTTTCCGTTTTTCAACTGAAAAGCTATTAATGTAAGTACTCTTCGCTGTAGGTAGGTACCTGAAATTTTCAAGTATATAGTGATTCCGATGTGTACATGGTTTACATCACTAAAGACATGTTTTCACTGCAAATAATGGAATTTCACGAATTATAGAGTAACTTATCAAAAATATAGAAGGAAAAAAGCAGCCCCTACCTTTCTGCTTGGCTTGCATGTCGAAAAAGTGTAATAGCACTATTGAGTTTCCGAAGTTTCCACAGTTCCAACTTAAATTCAAGTTGCATCATGAATCATACTAATACAGCATTGCCTAAACATCTTCTTGCTTCCATTCAAGTATAGGTAGATGGTTTTCATACTTGATAATATCCTTCGTGATAATGTTTCATTTTCGGGATTCCACATGACAGATTTTTATTTACAAACTTGACAGGACCATGAAAAATGTTAGGGTTAGGTCTGACAAATGAATAACTTAGTTTACTTGGTTCACATTGATGTCTCTGTACTACTGAACGCCTTCATTTATTTTTTCAAAGAACAGACAATATTATGCTCTCGCCTACTAACTACCTAACTAGGTTTCCATTTAGATCGACAATGCTATAACTATGAAAATCTTCGTAGTTAAGGTTTTGATAAATACAGATGATAATTACCATAACAGCGAAATATCGACTGACAGCTTTTTGACATGAAATTAGTTGACTTTTTGATTTTCGAAAGTTTGGTTGCGATTATTGCAATAAACTATCGAAACCAGCTGCGATAGTGAGTTTGAAAATGTCCATACGAAATTTCCAATGTCACAGTTAGTATGTATAGGTATTATGTTCAAATTTCAGTATTTGATACAAATGTGAATATTAATAAAGAAGAAATTGTATTCTACAAAGAAATATAATATGAAAATGTGTCCCATTGATTCATTATTCTACATTGTTGCCGAAAAAATAGTGTACCTAGAATTTTGTCTACTAGTCCAAAAAAACATTATTTGTTAACATTGTTGTTGTCACTGTAACTATGAGAATCTTGGTAGATATGGTTTTGATAAATGCAGATAATAATTACCCTATTCTTACATATGGTTTCCAAAAAAAATTGTGTACAAAACACGTCTACAAACAATTTTTTTGGACTCACAGACTTCCAAGACTCGCCTACGGCTCGGCCTAGAATTTTGTCTACTCATCCAAAAAAACAATATTTTCCGGACTTGTTATGTAAATTACTATTTCTATTGTGTTATTATTTCAAAAACAACTTATCGCCCTTGGACAGCTCCGTCTGATAGATGAGCATTACTTGACAGGAAATCAGATGGCTACAAAACGAAGAAATCGAAAATGCCGCTGTTATCTATTATATCTATCCACCTTTATTATAGCCGTAGAAGAATCAAAGTGTATAGCTTGCACGGAATGCTGATTTCACTATCATTCCGTGCTTGTTGAACAATATACTATTGTTGAACGCAGTTACATTTTGGGGCAAACCATCTGGTTTGTCCTCACTACACGAATATTGAAATGATACTCATATTATTGTCATTCAATAGAGACAAAGGAGAAAAAATTCCAAAAAATTTTAAATGATGTATTCGACATAATTATTCAATGAATGTATCTGCAAGTTATTGGTTGAGAAACATTGAACAAAATTATAAAAAAATAAATTGGCACAAGATATTGAAAACTCTTGTTCACTCAGATGGACACGGGACACGGATCGGTTCTTTATCAAAAAATCATTATCTCTAATGGAATTCATGAAAAAAGGTTTGAAAAACAACTTTCCACAATTACATTCAATTAAATAATTCGGTGGAATCTTATGCAATGCTTGAATTCTATGGTGATCATTTCCAAAATAATAAGCCTCATGTCGTCTCGCTTGCCCCATTTAATAAAAGTACTTTTTATTTTGGATACTCACGGGATCATCAAAAGCAGGATTTCCGTACGATCTCTTGGATTGCCTTTCAGCTTTTCGTCTCACGCTATTGTACACGGATATATTGTCCACACTGTAGTCGTCCAAATTCACTGGTCTGCACCTTTGCTTGTAATTGAACCGATTTTGTCTCTTCCTCATCACATACTGCAATAATTTTATGTAATTAGCTGACGTAATCAATTAGTTGATGTAATGAATGCTTGCTTCGAATGATAATATACAGGGAAATGTTATACAGGGTGGTCCGTTTTTTAATACAGAAAATTCAACAGCGTATAGAACTCGTTAAAATAATAAACAAATTTCCTATGAACATATACTTTTAAACGCTTCGTTTTCGAGATATAGGGTGCTCAAGTTATTTTAAAAAATCGATCATTCATTGATTTCTCAGAAATGCTATAATCGATTGTGATGAAATTCACATCTATTATGGAAATATCAATGAGCTAACTTTTAGACCTTTTACAGTTCATTGAATTACTAAAAGCATGACATGATATCAGTTAATAAATCACCTGCAACTGTTGAGCTGATTTTCTAGAACTGATTTGTTGGTTAACATCAAAAAATCTAAGTATGTGATTGTTATCATCTCTTCTCAGTGGGCCATTATTTCGGTATTGTTCATTATTGCCACGTTACCCAAACTGACGAAAACGTGAGTGAGTATTGATAAAGACTCGTGCATTAGGTACCCTTCTCCTAGGAAGGCGATTTCTGTATTCCCGAACTGCTGCCTCTGCGTTTTCATTACAAAATCCGTAAACGAAATGAATATCTGCATACTCTTCAGTACTGAATCCCATATAGGCATATTGACAAACGGCCAAATTGGAATAAAATTATTACACTTTTTGATAAAAACACGGAATAACTCCAGTTTGTTATTTCTTTGACAGATCTTTCAGAGTGACAGCACATATAAACAGTGAACAGTGAGCAACTGAGCATAGCCTTCTTCTTTAATTGATATCAAGTAGTATTATTTAACTGAAAAATGTTGTTAAATCTTACGAGCGAGCTTCTTTCATTGAAACTTGAAAAATAAGTGAAAAATAATTACCCGAAAAATTTGTGTAATTACTCGTGTAATTATTACCTTCGCCACCAGATTCAGCCGAGACTGAATAGTTTTTATGAATAATTTTTATTTAATCTAATAACACTCAAAAAGTTTAGCGTCTGTGGAAAATTTCGTCAATTTATCTACCGTTTCTAACTTTTGTTTAAAAAAATATATTCAGAAGCGTATTTTTGACACCCAATATCTCAAAAACGAAGCGTTTAAAAGTATATGTTCATAGGAAGTTTTTTTATTATTTCAACGAGTACTATACGCTGTTAAATTTTCGGTATTAAAAAACGGACCACCCTGTATATTAGAGATCACAAACGGGATTCCGCGCGGAGCAATTCCAAGGGTTAATATTCCTGCATCATTTGAACGACCTGACGAATATTGATATCTGATGAACTTTCACATTATTTGTGGATGACACTACCATTCTTTGGCGTGAAAAAGATACTGGAGCATTGAAAAAATCTTGTATACCATGATTTTTGCTTAGTGAAGGAATGGTATGATTCGAACTCATTGTGCTTGAATAAGGACCCCGCACATTTAGTACGGAAAATGGCTTTCGGCTAATTTTGCTAAATATATGATATGTTTCAAATATTAGCGTCCCTATTACACGATTCAATTTACAGATCGATCGCCAGCGTACCTCAGTGCTTCGATGCTTCAATATCGAATCACGTCGAGGTATCGATCGTGGGTTCGAGACCCACGAACTCAGACTTTTTCTGATGGCCTAATAAAGTGTTTGGGATCACACGTTAAAAGGTGAGGCCCCCGTCATTCCTTGCTCGCACAAGTCTTTCGAAGACTTCTGAGGGTTGCTCGTAAGGGGGCAACCGAATGACGGATAGAACAATTTTAGAACAAATCCTTTCCCACGAAAAGGGATATCCTGTAATGTTCAGAGAACATCGTGAGAACCAAGGGAAGTAAGGTAGGAATTGGTGTTCTTCTTAAATTTCTAGAGGTTATATGCCTCGGGAAACACCTCCCTTGGCAATGTGTTCCATAGCTTTGCTATTCGTTGGATGAAGGAGTCTTTGAAAGAGATGTTCTGCAGATCTCCAAAGGGACCACGCAGGGGTGCGAGGCCTCAACTCGACGGGTTAATCTCGCGGGGACTGCCAAGGGAGGAACAATTGTTGAAATTTCAGAAGAGCATCATCCATGAAAATATCTTTAAAAGAGAGCCAGATCGCCAACTTTTCTACGGTGTTCCAGAGAAGTGAGTGAGTCTGTGAGCGAGGCATTACCCACGAGACGAATTGCCTTCTTTTGGCAAAATCCAACAGTTTCAGGGTATGTTTGGGTGCTGCACTCCAAATATAGAAACAGAATTCCAGGACAGGTCGGATCTGTGCCTAATAGATCATAAACAGCTGACTGGAAGTGAAATAGCTCCTGGCCCGAAACAGAAAACCAAATTTTTGGGATGCACTTTTAGCAATTGATCTCACGTGATTTTCCCAAGAAAGGTTATTGCTGATAGTGATACCAAGCATCGAAATAGATGTCTTCAAAGGTATGGTTACTCCTAGGAAGCTTATAATGGGCATAGTGAGATCATCTTTTTTAGAGAAAAGGCATGTTTGTGTTTTGTTTGCATTGAGATCTACCAAGTTATTTCGAGAATTGTTGCCAAGTTCATGTTGATGTGGTTTTATGTTATGTTTCTCATTTGCCTGGCTGGTAGAGGAGCCGTGGGTACGTTCTGGTGTCAACAGTTATCACCACATGTCTCCCGGTATTTCCTTCGAAATCGTGCAGAAAAGTGAAAATTATGCAGAAAAGTAAAATCCTTCGGAAAACTACAACTTTCAAAACGAAAAATCATGCGGAAAAATACTTTTCCGCACGCTCGTAGGCAAAATTCGATGTACTTGGTATTAGAGTATATTATCACCACGGGACCTCATACCTCTCCGCAGAAGCCTCCAGGCTGGGTAATAATAATATTTTATACTACCTCGGAGAATGAATAACTTTCATTTGTTATATGAATGTACTTCTTGCGACTTTCATCCATTGCTAATGTTTTCATAGGGGCTATGCGTACGTGCCCTACTGCAGAAATGGAAGCTATGCTTGACCTACTACCCTTGCATATTTTTATCAAGAGGACTGCAGCTCTCAGTGCATACAGACTGAACTCCACTGAATTGGCCAGACCAGGTGATGTCACTGGTCACATGGTCATTCTACAAGAAGTTCAAATGGAATCTGCAACCAAATCATCGGACATAATGCCAGCCAGGCTCAGTTTCGATCATACCTTTGAAGTGGTTATATAAAGCCGCCCTAGGTACGGTTCCGCTGAGCCTCAGCTGGACAGAGGTTCCCATGTTTGGTACACCGATGGTTCGAAAATGGAAGAAGGGGTAGGCGCGGGTGTATATGGATCCGGATGTAGGCTATTTGAAGCCTTAGGTCACTCCCCCACTATCTTCCAAGCTGAAATACATGCCATCAACCTTTGCGCCCAAAGGTGCCTGAGCAAAGGTCTGAGGGGTGCCAACATATATATCTGCTCAGACAGCCAAGCCGCACTAAAAGCCCTAAAATCATTCGTTTTCACATCAAAGATTACATGGGACTGCTTTGAAACACTCATGCAACTGGGAAAGGGCAACAAAGTCACACTTTTGTGGGTTCCAGGGCATGAAGGAATCAAAGAAAATGAGGCAGCTGATCGCCTTGCAAAAAAAGGTGCAGCATCTGCACTTTTTGGTCCTGAGCCTTTTTGTGGGATAAGCAAATGTCATCTAAAGGGAGAACTCGGGAAATGGGGAGAAATTGAAAAGTCTTCCTACTGGAGAGCAACTCCAGATCAACGACAAGCGGAAATGTTCATCAACCATTCCAAAGAGCTACTCAGCCTCAGCAAACCAGAGCTAAAGCTTATCACATGCTTTCTCACAGGACACGGCCCTCTGAGGTACCACCTCAAAAATATGGGTCTGGCGGAGACTGACACTTGCCGCTTTTGAAACAATGTGACCGAAACCGCGGAACACATCCTTTGCTCATGTGAAGTTTTAGTCCGCCAAAAGCTGAACCACCTAGAACAGGTCTATCTCACCCCTGCTGAAGTGGAAAAGTCAACCGTCAGGAAAATCGTAGGCTTCATCAGAAGTGTAGGGTTAGAGGACCAAAACTAGATAGGGGTAATCACAATAGATCTTCTAGGTCGCAGTGATCGAGAGGTTTCTCAGCCTATACGACCCATCTACAATCTACAATCTACAATGTATTCATCATTTTACTATGTTTTGTCTATAAAATTTTTATCTTCGGCAATGAAGTATATTCGATTAATTGATTGATTGATAGTTACTAGTGTAGACTTACCAACAATCCAGCCAATAGAATCAAACACACAGCACCGACAGACGAGATAACGATAGCAATTATCTTTCCTTTACTGTCGTCCGGATTGTCCAAAGTGGTACTGTCAGTACTAGCAGACGACTCCGCAGATTCGCTATTATCCTCCGTGGTACCAGCAGTAGTAGTAGGCTCTGAACCAGTACGCCCTGTATCATTCGAAGCTGAAGACTCGTTATTTGTAGTCGGATAACTCAAATTGGGGCTCAGAGTGTCTGGTACCAGCGTTGTGTGATTGTCCCTGGTTTCCACGTGTATAAACTCGATTGTTGTTACAGGAAATGAAACTGTTGATGGTACTAAAGTTTCGTTAGTGACCGATGTTTCAGTTGTACTTATTCCTTTTCTTGTTGTTGTTAGCTCAGGTAGCTCTGGAGTAGTATCCTCGATGGTTGATTGAGGCAATTCAGTTGTAATTAAGTCCGTGGTGGTTTCATCAATTGGTTCAGCTTCGGTTGTAGTAACGGTCATAGCCTCCGTTGATTGAGGTTCTTCCATTGTCATACCTTTTGACACCCTAGCACTAGTAGCAGTAACTGGTATGCCATGAGTTGTTTCAGCTGCTTCAGTGGTAGTTTCTTCAGTTGACGATTCACCATCGGCTGTGGTAATAAATTGAGTTGTTCCTTCTGTTGTAGTTGGTTCAGAGTTGTCTATCGTGGACAGTACTTCATCAGTAGTGAATTGCGTTGTTTCAGTCAACTGCTCTGTAGTTACCGGAATTACGATAGGTGTAGTGAGTTCTTCCAATAATGTGGTTGAGTCGACATCCACAGCTGTTGTTGCATCTCTTTCTGTAGTTGCATTTACTGGAATTAACCGTTGTTCTCTCGGCTCGAGCTTTTGTTTCTCAGTGGTAGCTTCTGTGCCTATGGTTTTAATTGTTTCAGATTCAATAACTCTGTTTTCTTCCACTACTTGTTCTTTGGGATCCATCTTCTGTTTCTCAGTGGTAGCTTCTGTATCTATGGCTTTGATAGTTTCAGATTCAATAACTTTGTTTTCTTCCACAAGTTGTTCTTTGGGCTCCATCTTCTGTTTCTCAGTGGTAGCTTCTGTAGCTATGGCTTTGATAGTTTCCGATTCTATAACCCTGTTTTCTTCCACTATTTGTTCTTTGGACTCCATCTTCTCTTTCTCAGTAGTAGCTTCAGTACCTATGGCTTTGATAGTCTCAGATTCTATTTTGTTGCTTAGAATATGACTGTTGTTCTTGTTCGCAGTGGGCTTTGTTAACGTGATGCTCTTCTCAGTAGGGTGGATAAGGGGTTTAGGAGATACAGTGTCTTCCTTGGAATCGTATCCGAAAGTGCTGGTATCATTGAAAATTGAAGAGAAGAGGACTTTCTTGACCTGTTCAATAGTGAACGAATTTTGATTGGAATTTTTTTCGATGACGTTATCTTTGGATATGTTTATTTGTTCTTTGTAATCTAGAGTGGAATTAGATTCTGGAACTGGATCTTCACTTATTTTATCCATGTGAGGTTCTTCATCGTCCAAAGCTTCATGGGATTCATAGCCTTGAGGTTCTTCGTCTTCATCATGTGAATTGATGTCCTGTGCATTTTCTTCATATTCTTGCTCTAGTTTTTGCCTGGCTTCTTCATATTTTTTATCGAAGAGATGTGTTTTGGGCGTTGTTAGTTCAAATTTCGAGTAATCGGTATGTGTGTTAGTGGTGGACTTATGGAATGATCCTTCAGAATATTTCTCGGTGTCTGAAGATACAGGGTAACTGTAGACATTGTTCTGGAATTCTGGTGATATGAACTTTTGGATATCGATCGCCCTAGCCTTGTCTTCTCTATCGCTACTGGAGTCTTGAGTGATGAAGTTTTCTTTGTTATCTTCTTTGACGAGGAAATTGTTCGATTTCTGCTCTGTTGTATGCGTAGGTGGGGTTGTTTTGATGTGTTCGGGATCATCGTCCACTTTTTTTTGAGTATTTTCTTGATCTACTGTGTTCAGTTCGGCATTTGTCTTTGGTAGTTTCTCTATCTGGTTTATTTTAGTGTCGTTTGTTTCTATGTCAACACTCTCCGAAGAGGTGCTGCTACCGGTTGCACTACATATTTGAAAAATCAGGAATATTCCTGCAAAGAAAGAATTATGAATTAAGCTACTGGTTGCGGCATCCTGGAACAGCGCATTTCTCATTCGATGGGGGAACATAAAATATACAGGGTGATTCACGTTTGAGAAATAACGTTCGCGACATCACCTTATATCTATGGATAGCTGAATTCAATGATATATCACACATTTACAGGGTATTCCAACTTTTGTCGGCACCATTGGACTATTGTTAAACACGAAAAGCTGGATTCGAAAATATAGCACATAGGGTTTTCATACAGTGCGTCCATTAAATCAAGTATCTACTCTCGTAATGGATATAAATTCGTTGAAAATCCAAGGAATAATTGTTGGCAAGAACGCGCTCGAGCTGTATAATTTCATTCTCATTCACACATTCTCTCAAATTCGATCTAAAGGATCTTCAAAAAAAACCTGACCTTTTTGCTAGGGTAGGTAGAACACTGCAAAATAGGTTGGGGTAGCTCAGTGAAAAAATGTCGTAACGGCGTTCGTTTTGGAGATACATGGAGTTACACCAAGGGCTAAATCACGTTTGAAATACAGTGTACCCAAGACGGGAATCCCTCAGGAAGTCCGGGTAGTCTTTGGGAATTCCAGGAATTCCTTGGGAAGTCCAGGAATTCATTGGGTAGTCCAGGTATTCTTTGGAAATTCCATGAATTTCTTGGGAAGTCCGGGAATTCTTTGGATTGTCCAGGTAGTCTTTGGGAAGTCCGGGAACTCTTTGGGAAGTCTAGGAATTCCTTGGATAGTCCAGGTAGTCTTTGGGAATTCCGGGTGACCTTTAGAAAGTCCGGTAATTCTTTGCATGGGTGATCCCCGGAATACCTTGGGTAGTCCCAGGTATTCCAGGAATTCTCCCGATGAAGGAAGTCTATTGTACCCAAAATAGGCCCGTGATTAACCCCTCGAGTTGAACAACTGTTTTTTTCACACATTTTTTACGATTATGTATGAAATTCAGTAGTAAAATAGCATGCGATAACATAAAAAGTACACAAATCTATTCAACATTTTGTGTTGTCTTCAGATATGTGAGCGGATTTTGTAAATTGAAACATACAGGGTGTTTTTTCGAGGACTCAATAATATGGTAAAAATTTCTGTTAGTCCGAGCCTGGAATTCTCTTCTGACGGATATACAAGTCGCTGGATTAGCAGTGAGAAATCAAATTTCAGAAAAATATACCAGGTGGTTTGTATATGCTATGATCCTTCAAAGAAACGACCAGAATTGATGAAACACCCTATATCTCGATAATAAAACATGTAAGACCCAACATACAGTGTCATTTATAAAGTCGGCATCATATGGGAAAAACCTCGGGAAAAACTTTTATTAATGACTTATTTTGGAATTCGAGTTGGACGTTGGGTTTTGCTTCAAAAAAGATGCAAAACGGCCTACTCAATCGGGGTCACGTGACTTTCGCTACATGTCAAAAGTGACATTTTTTCAAATTAATCGCTGAAAGTAGGCTTATTTGTTCGAATATCGAAAAATTTTACTTGAAAAAGTTGTTTCTATTTAAATTTTACATATGTGACTCGGATTTTATCTTCCTATTACATTTTTTGTTTGCATCAAACAACAGAATTTTGAAGCGGAGATTATCATTTTCTGAAGAAAATCATATTTTTGTCGATAATTAGTGATAATTAGTAATTGAAAGTGAGTAGCATGATGAAGCTACTGGTATGAAGTAGTTTTATCGAATTTACAAATTTTTTTATATTACAGAAATTTCGAAATTTTTTAAAAAATATCGAAATCTAAAAAATGTAATAGAAAGTCAAAATCCGAATCACATATGTAAAATTTAAATAGAAACAACTTTTTCAAGTAAACTTTTTCGATATTCGAACAAATAAGCCTACTTTCAGCGATTAATTTGAAAAAATGTCACTTTTGACGTGTAGCGAAAGTCACGTGACCCCGATTGAGTAGGTCATTTTTCATCTTGTTTAAAACAAAAATTTACGTCCAACTCGAATTTCAAAATAAGTCATTAATAAAAGTTTTTCCAATATGATGCCGACTTTATGATTGACACTGTATAGTATATTCAGAACCATTTTGGTCACCTCTATCTACCGTTAAAGTATTTCCGTTTCCCAACGGAACACCCTGTATACAGAATGATTCTTGTAATCGTGTATAACGAACTACGCCGCGGCACCCTATTTCACGAAAGCACTAAATTCAACCAAAGTAATGTATACAAACCCTATCTGTGATATATTTTTGAATCCAGCTCCTCCTTCAAGAATCGAGTAATAAAAAAATTGAGAATAAATATCGACCTTTTTCAGGAGATTCCTCAGAAATGGATTGTTTGGTTATATACATTAATTTATCCACTACTTACTTTAGGAGAGCAAAGTTTAACGGACTCACTGTATACAAACTAAATGTAGATTATATTTTTGAATCCAACTTTCTATGTAGATTTTGAATATCAAATGATATACAGGGTGATTCAAAAGTAAGCGGCATCCTTTCAGAGGCGTATTCCTTGCTTGAAAATAAGGCAAAAAGTTCCTATTGATAAGGATCCGAAAATGCTTCCTAAGGGAGCTACGGCCCTTTGAATAGGACACCTCAAAGACGGTTTTTTCTCTATAACTTTAAAATCCTTCACAACAAATTTTTAAAAATTGGTGTACGGCATAAACATTCGATGGTAAATAGGACTCCGTATTCGAAATTTCAGAATTTCATTCAGGGGCGTCACATGCGGGAGAGAGTAAGTGTAAAAATATCCCTTCTTCTCCGGATATTCAGGTTACTGTGATTTCGTTTGGAAATTATTTCGAATACGGAGTCCTATTTACCATCGAATGTTTATGCCGTACACCAATTTTTAAAAATTTGTTGTGAAGGATTTTAAAGTTATAGAGAAAAAACCGTCTTTGAGGTGTCCTATTCAAAGGGCCGTAGCTCCCTTAGGAAGCATTTTCGGATCCTTATCAATAGGAACTTTTTGCCTTATTTTCATGCAAGGAATACGCCTCTGAAAGGATGCCGCTTACTTTTGAATCACCCTGTATACATAGGGTGTTCCGTTTGGAAAAATTGTCGCGGACGTCATTACTCGAACGTGGATCACCCTGTATTCTCAATTTTCCTTCATTAATGTGGCAAATTGAGATTCAAAATCGACCTGTTCCAGGAGATTCCTCACAAATGTATAGTTTGGCTGAAAATGGATTCATCCAGAACTTTACGAAAGCACTGTATACAATAATTCATAGAGACAATAGAGAGTTGAAGTAATCACTGTACGTAGACCTCCACGTAGACGTTAACGTACGAAAAATGTTTACGTATTGTCGTTAAATTGAGTTGAAGTCGCCACTTTGGTCGTCACTGTCATCATAACGTAATAATACATTTTGTTTTCGGTTTGTATTGGTCATTTTTGGTTGTGTGTTTAGATTCGAACATTTATTCCTGTCAAAATTAGAGGACTCCTTGATGCAGAACTCGTTGGTGATCTCGAATTTGATAATTTTGACTCATCGGCATATTTCGAGTATAGTTTGGTTAACGTACGTTGATATTTGAGGTATACGTGAAGGAACGTGAGATAACGTACATCCGTAAGCCCACTAACAACGCAAACGTGAAGAATTGGAAAATGCGCATGCGTAGCTGTCAATTTCTACGTTTACGTTAACGTTCATGACAACACTTCAACTCTCTAATATGAGAAAACCACAAAAATCTACAGAAATGGATGATGTTACGTCATCAATGTTAATTCGTTGATGTAAATTGTTAGATAATCTAGTTATCTTTCAAAATAAAATATAATGTTAAGTATCTTACTGTACATAACAACGTCAGGCAGATGACAAGAGATAGATTGTCAATGAATTTTAAATAAAGATAATCTGAATCTATTTAAATAATATTTTATATTATCGTATATCACTTATTAACATGGCGCAGTCGTAAAACCTAATCGTTCAAAGCAAGTATATACAGAAATAAATAAATGATGGGAGAGCGAGGTATCAGTCCTATGAGATTAGATGGAAATATAGCAAATAACTGGAAGATATGGCGATCCCGCTTTGAGAATTATTTGAAAGCAACAGAAGTGAATAAGAAGGAAGAAAGTACCCAGTGTGCCCAGCTGTTACATTACATTGGAAAAGAATGCTTCAAAATTTACCGAACCTTTGAAATTCCCGCCGCTGATAGAGATAAGTTAGCAGTACTCTTGAAAAATTTTGAACAGCACTTCTTACCCAAAGAAAATCTTTCATATGAACGATACATGTTTTACACCATGAGACAGGAAGTTGGTCAGTCACTGGAGAGTTTTCTCATCAGACTCAAAGAACAAGCCCAGAAATGCAAGTTAGAAAATTTACAGGACAGTCTCATCAAAACTATGATAATCTGTGGAGTTCGAAATAATGAAATTAGAGAAAAGCTTCTGCAGAATGATAATTTCACGTTATATCAAGCAATAGAGCAATGCAAGATTTTAGAAACATCCAAGGAGCAATGCAAAGAAATTGAAGCAGGTGAAAATACTACATCTGTCATAGGTTCTGTCAATAAGGCACAATATAATTCACGGTTTAGGACTAGTTCAAATGGCAATAATAGGTTTCCAACGAGTACATACAAAAATAAAATTATATATTCTTGTTCGAAATGTAGTAATAATCATGGAATTAATGAATGTCCAGCATATGGAAAATTTTGTTCCATTTGCAAAATGAGAAATCACTTTTCGAAGGTATGTAAAAATAGAAAAGTGAATGAAATTGAAAATGATAATCCTAGAAACTCAAATTCAGATGAAAATGATGGCTTTTTTGTAGGCACTATTGAGATAGATGCAGTTGATAATCAGGGTTTTGATAATGTATGGTACACGTATATTACTATAAATAATATAGATTTGAAAATGAAAATTGATACCGGAGCAATGTGCAATGTATTATCATTAGAACATTTGAGCCAAGTTGGAATTACGAAAACTAAAATAATGGAAACTGACATGAAATTGAAATCGTATACTGGAAACTCTTTGGATATAGTAGGTGTTTGTAATATTTCTTGTATTTATAAAAAAAACGGCATTTCCGATGGATTTCTTCATTGTAAAAACTAGAACACAAGCAATTTTAGGATTGCCTTCTTGTCAAATGTTGAATATTATTCATAAAATTGATGACCTTTCTGAAAAAATAAATTATGATTCCATTTTAAATCAGTATGGATCCTTGTACCGAACAAAGTTTGAAGCCTGAGATTATTGACACTGAGATATATTCCGATTTTTTAGAAAAAACACAAAGAATTCAAAAAATGTATCATGACAAAAAAGGTGTCAGAGAATTACCAAATTTGAATATCAATGATATAATTTTAGTTCAGTTGACACCAAAAGGTAGTTGGAAACCTTGTATTGTCAAAGATAAGTTCAGATTTCGTTCATACCTTGTAAGGACAGATGATGGTTCAGAGTATGTTCGAAATAGAAAATTCATCAAAGTATTTAATCAAACAAACCATCATGTGTTCAATCCTTCTCCCTCATCACACACAAAATTGGAAGTAGAAGAAAATGAGAATAGAGAAAAATATTATATAAGAATTAGAGAAGATAATAATGAGAAATGTTTGGATCAAGAGAAAATGAATGAAGAAGAGATAAGCGATGAAACAAGTCAAGATTATGAGGGTGAAAGATTAGATATACAGGCAGATCGTAGTCAGGCAGATCGTAGTAGTATCACAACTAGAAGTGGCCGAATTGTTAAGCCTCCACATAGATTAGTTACTTCAGAAAATGTTTAAGTATTTGTTGAAAAGGGAGATGTTAGATAATCTAGTTATCTTTTAAAATAAAATATAATGTTAAGTATCTTACTGTACATAACAACGTCAGGCAGATGACAAGAGATAGATTGTCAATGAATTTTAAATAAAGATAATCTGAATCTATTTAAATAATATTTTATATTATCGTATATCACTTATTAACATAAATGAGATAAGCAATAACACTTCGTTCGAATGTAGAATGAACATTGAGATTTAGTACTGTCTGTAGGTTAATCGAGGAGGTGGTACATTCATTTTACTTGGTTCTTTGGGATTTTCTCTCCTCGTTTCTATAAAATAAAAGTATTCGTATTATTTCAATATATTTGTAGAGGGACAAATCAGATGATTTGCCCCAAAATGTCACTGGATTTTTCTTTTAGACTCCCTGATAGAAAAATTTGTTAAACGCAGTGACATTTTGGGGCAAATCATCTGATTTGTCCCTCTACAAATATATTGAAATAATACGAATACTTTTATTTTATAGAAACGAGGAGAGAAAATCCCAAAGAACCAAGTAAAATGATTGAGATTTAGGTTAATGAATTGATATCAATATCGAAATGTGATACATACCCAGGATGTGTTGAAGCTTGACGCCCATAATGTTAGCATTGTTGCTGTGTTACTGGATCATATTCTGTAACAAAATACCAATTAAGTTTATCATATTGCGGGATAAACAGAAAATTTGATATCTATCTCATATCTCATCCAAATTTATATTTGACGTGCGTTTATTGTTGAAGCATTATTTACTGATTAGTTATATTACACTTAGTTATCGCACTTCTTAGTTTAAACCTCAGAGTAACGTTTTATTTCCTCTGCAGAAGACAACACATTCTGAGGACCTTTGTAAAACCGCTGCCATTACTGCCAAATCGACATTTCAAGAAGATTTTTCGGAAGAAACATGTAATTTATTTCGGTTAATGAACAATTTACGGGTGGTTGTCAATAAGAAACCGGCGTTTTGTTTTCAATAAAATCTTTTTATCTGATGGCATGTCATAATGACAACGTTATGTCACTCAATTTTGATGACATAAGGAAGCTCATTATGGGACTAAGTACCATACTGAATTCATTATGGGACTAAGTACCATAATGAATTCATTATGGTACTAAGTACCATAATGAAATTCTATAAGGAAAACATGTAATGGTTTGATCAAAAAAGTTTATTCAAAATGCATAACTATGTACAAAACTATTTATTATAAATGGTAAAAGAACAATTACTACAATTTGTAATATTAATATAATGGCAAAGCACAGTTCACTCACCTACTAATATTTGAAACTACACAATACTTACTCCTTTAAAAATAGTTGTCATTGTGACATGTCGAAAATGCAGTTTTTAATTTTTCGAAAATGTATTGATATAAATGCCATCAGATAAAATTTTGTATGTAATACGAATCATAAACAATCATTATGGCACACGCCGTGTTATCGGACTCGGCTACGCCTCGCCCGATAACATTCACGACTTGTAAAGTCTTTCTATTACTAATTGAACCAGCATAAAAACATGGGCAGTGCCATTCTTTTTGAGCTCGCCGACTTGCCATAGGCGTACGCAATTTTCAACTAATTATTTTCGTTGTTTATCAATGAAATTTTTCGTTCTTTCCTTTATATCTGAAAGTGAGAGGGCTATATAGCTCAGATTTTTCAAAATCATAGTGATGAGCTCCATAATACGCAACTTTGCCTTCATTTAATCTCCTCTATATTTCTTACCGTTTCCGAGATCCCCATGCATCTACTGGAATTTCACTCAACCGGTATACGATATTTCCGATATTACATGGATTTGCAAAAATTATATCGAAATGAGGAAAACACTCACCTGCACTATACATATATCGCGAATACACATCAAACATCTTAGTCGCTTTCGCTATCTTCGGACGTAGAATCGTTGTTTGGGTGAATAATAATGGGACTCATGATGGAGGTTGAAAGATAATATTTTTTTTCTTCGTTCATGACGTGAGCAATACAGTTTTTCCAAATATCAGGAGTACCTAATTCATCCACCACTCTCCTTATATTGTCTAGCACTGTTGCACTCAATGTTGGTGACTGGTTACGTTTCCGCAGACTTCCTTTCAATGTAGACCAAACCATTTCAATTGGATTGAATATACAATAATAAGGAGGAAGTCGTAGAAGAATATGACCACTTGTCTCGCACAATGAATCTATCACATATTCTTTCTTGAAATTTCTTCTTTTTATTTCCTCCAGTAATACCTTTTTTGTAGGGAGTTTTTCTGGAATATCCATATTATGATTCTTCATGAAATCTACAATATCCGCCTTTTTCGTATTACTGTTAGGAATTTTGGTCAATAAACGAGAATGATAAGATGCGTTGTCCATAACAATAACAGAGTTCGGTGGAATATTTGGAAGAAGCTGCTCATTGAACCACTTTTCAAATAGATTCGCAGTCATATCTTCATGGTAGTCAGCTGATGATTGTTTTATATTCTTAGCAGACAAGAGCAACGCGTTAGGAATGAAACCATCAACACTTCCTGCATGCAAAATTATCACTCGTTTTCCCCTTGAACAAGGTGTATTCAAATTGCATTGCTTAGTATCATCTACCCAGCCATATTTCACAATATCATGCGTGTCAAACCATGTTTCATCCAGATACACTATATGTCTATTGGATTCACGATAGCCTCTTATCTGCCTTAGATATTCTTGCCGATGTTCTACAATTCTTCTCGATTCCATTATAATCATACGGTTATTAATTTTCTTGTGCCTGAAACCACATGACATTATAACACCCCGTAGAGTTTCCAAACGCTTATAATTATAATCCGGATAATCAAGTAATTTTTCTTTAATCATTTCCAAGGTGGGTACTTTGTTGTCTTCATAGAAACTGTAGATTATTCGCCTGATAACTTCCTTCGTAGCCTCATCAATTTTTGAAAACTTGCTATTCCTTTGTTTACGTTTTATGGAGTGGTCTATGACATCCCCTGTTTTGATAACACGGAAAACTGTTGAACGAGCTAGTTTGGTTAATTCGCAAATCCTTAATACAATATCGTTCTGCGATGAATAACAATTTTCACTCATCAAACATTCGTAGATATTCAAAATAATACGCTGACTTTGAATATGTAAATCCTTGTTTTCGATACCATTATCCCTGTTAACTAACACTAATTCTCCACCTTGAATATTGTTTTCGATACCATTATCCCCTCGATTATCCATGTCAACTAACACTAATTCTTCACCTTGAATATTGTTTTCGATACCATTATCCCTATCAACTGACACTTATTCTCCACCTTGAATATTGTTTTCGATACCATTATCCCTGTCAACTAACATCACTAATTCTCCACCTTGAATATTGTTTTCGATACCATTATCCCTGTCAACTAACACTAATTCTGCACCTTGAATATCACCATTATTTGAAGCGTTTCCAGTTTCTAAAGGTCTCCAAAATGCCATTGTTAGTTTGGTTAACAGCAAGTTATACGGAATATAATTATCGCCGATCGAATGAATATTGAATGACACGGCAGCACGCTAAGCTCTCTACTGTGACGCTACTGACTGAAGCAGTTGAGAGTGAGATGCAGTGAGTATTCTCCAGGAAGAAATACGCTCCAGTCAGCCAAGCTATTATTCTTTAGTCACCTTTAGTCGCGATACATGCCGATTTGACTAAGAGTTTGGACGACTCCAGTCGCCCGGTCGCAGTTTTTTGCGAATATACCAGTGCATTTATGAAAGTTGCAACACGAAAACTACATTCATTTTACATTCGTGATGATATACAAAGAAGCGTCCCCGGTATAGTCAATATTTTTCTGCTGTTTCAATTAGAAATTTATACCATAATGATCGTCTTTATGATCCTTATTACATAAATAACTATTTTGTTAATAGAATAATTCCATTTATTTTGGTTTTGTTTGAACGAGCATCGAACAAGACGTAAACTCCATATTCATTCAATTTTCGCATGAAACAAAATAGGTAAAACGCCAAGACCTGGCCGAATCTAATATATTGCTGGAACTTTTTTATGTCGCAATGTACAGGGTGATTCATCATAAATGTCCCCCCCTCTAGCTCAGTTATTTTTGAACCGATTTCAAAATTTGAAATATCACCTTGAATGATTTTCGATAAAGTTTTTTTCCGCTAGATCAAAAAATACAGGGTGCTCGGAACAAACGATCTACAGGGTACTATTTGATTTTTTTAAATGGAACACCCTATTTTTCATTGTATTTTTAGATTCTCCCTGAAGAGCTGATCTGATCAATGTATCATACTTGGGGTCTAGCGGGCCTGATTACAGAGATATAGGGTGTTCAAAATCGAGATTTTTAACTTTAGGATTTTTTTTGTGACGAAACTATTCAATTTCGGTCACGTGGTTTCTATGTCCGTATCTTAACTTTTGATTTACTATCTACTGACATTTAATAATTGGAACAGATACAGGGTGACCAGAATTCTGAATCTTGAACCACCCTGTAAATGTTCCAATAAAATCTCACTAGATAGTAAATCGAAGTTGGAATGGGAACATAGAAGCCGTTTTGACCAATAATGAATAGTTTCCGCACAAAAAAATCCTAAAGTTGAAAAATCTGGATTTTGAACACCCTATATCTCTGGAATCATTCCCGCTAAACCCCAAGTGTGATACATTGATGAAATCAGCCCTTCAGGAAAAATCTAAAAATACAATAAAATACAGGGTGTTCCATTTAAAAAAATCAATTAGTACTCTGTAGATCGTTTGTTCCGAACACCCTGTATTTTCTGATGCAACGGGAAAAAAAATTCAGAAAAATCATTTTAGATTATCTTTCAAATTTTTGAAACGGTTCAAAAATAAGTGAGCTAGAGGGGGGGACATTTATGATGAATCACCCTGTACCTATATTTTTGCTAGTGATAATCTGAAAACGTACAATTTTTTGTATAGAACGAGAGTTCAAACATGCGAATTCGTCAGAAAATTCGTCACATATGACAGGAAAACGGCAGGTTTGTGTCCACATCTCAATTCCTAATTTTATTTGTAATTTTGCAGAATCAAGTTGTCTATTCACTGTTGAAAATGAGTTAGTTGCCACTTTCAACAACTTCCTTCATTGTTGGAAATATTCTGATGAATTCATCAACATATGATACTTATATCACTATAACTTCCGATCATGTTGTCCATTTGTATTAAGTTGTTGTCAATTTGCAAGCTACTATCGAAGAAACAACTAGAAAGCCTTTCGAAAATAGCAGTAACAAATCTATCTTAAATGAGAAGATATATTTTATTTTTTCTGTTATATTTTCATCAAGAACACGTAATTTATACAGGGTGTATCTAAATGAAACCGAAAAAATTCAGAGAGTGATTCCTTGTGATATTTTATGAAATAAAGTTCACATGAACATGTGTCCTAACTTGCTTCGTTTTCGAGATACAGAGGGTATTAATATTTCCATAAAAAAACTTTCTTCTATTCATTTCTCAATTGTATTTTCATCAATTTCAATAGAACGTCGTGATTTCAATAATAGAAATATGGAGCTTCTCCTAGTGCAATTAGATTCGAAATAATATTACCAGTGGCGTCACAGTGGGTAAATTAATCGATATTCATGGTGAATGTCATTGAACACCAACAAATTTTTTTGAGTCTCATATTTTTGAAATAACAATTTTTGTATACTCTGTGTTTCTCGTATCTAGGTTGGTTTTTGAGAAAACAATAAGAATTCGATATGACTTCAAATTTTAACTTCCACTAACCGAACCGATTTTTCAAACGGCTCGACACGTGTTTCTCTAACTATGTTAGCATCTTCAGAAGAAGATTAAAAGTTTCAATCTTCAAAACAGTGTAGTGTATTATCGTGCCAAAAGTTCAAGTCTTCGATATAATCTAAGTATGCTTTGCAACCGTCTTGATCCAATATTCGTATATACAATATTGCATAACCGCTTCAGAATCGACATGGGGATAATGTCAAAATTGCAATATGATTATAGAAAACAATATGTATACGATGTTGTTGTACCGACGTTTGTGAACAATATTACTTATATGAAATCTATATATGTATATATATACAGGGTGTTCCTTAATGATATGAATTCTTGAAAGGTGTCGATTATTCGACCCATTTCAAGAATTGAACTTTATATGAACGTATCTCGTAAAGTCCTAGCATTTGAGATACAGGGTGTCAATGTTGAAAATATGCATAGATACTTCTTTGTCCACCCTGTATCTTTTTCTAATTGCAAAATTCAGTTCGCTATGTGACTCAATCGGTAACAAAATTTCAAAATGTTGCATACTGTAGTTATCTAGTAATGTATGTCCTGTATGGAGTACTCAGAAATCAAAATTCCCGTCAAAATTTGAATTTTGGTATGGTTCTTCAGTTTTTTCCATAAACCATAACGGTCTATCGAGTATCAACAGGATGATCTTTTTTGTACATGATTGAATAGCTTTTCATAGCATTGTACGAAATTTGAAAATGTTCCCGCAATGGTGCCACTGGTAGAGAAAATGAAAAGTGTACATCATAAAATGCAGCTTGATGCATAAAATACGTGTACCAAATTTCGTGAAGATGTATACAATATTGTCTCAGTTATTATCAAGAAACTGAATATTTTTCACCCTGTATCTCAAAAGTTAAGACTCTTAGGACATACGTTCATATGAGTAACACCCTGTATATATTTTTCCACATGAATGAACTTTACAATCAAATATTGTTTCAATATTGTAGCTTACTATCCATACATTTAGCTCAGGTTGAACCAATATTCCAATATTGTATTTTCAATATACCCTTATATTGCACCAATATTATTTTTACACTTACAATACGTATATTTATATCGACCAATATGATGTATGTACTACCTAATGGGAAGTCGTCTGGGGCCAGAGAAACTGCGCCATATTATGAATAAACCAATCTTCTCTGTAATGCTAAGTACGAGATCACGTTGGTCACGTTTCTTCCACGGGACATGTTCGACATTTATCAGTAAATCAGTATGCATAATACGCGGCATTCTATTCTTGGAATGTAACAATGAAAACAGCAAGACAACAAAATGAAAGTGACATTCGGAAACATTAGAGTCATAAAATTTGAATATTGTTTGTCATATTTTTAGAGCGCAAGAAATCATGAAGGAATGTGAAGAATTTGAAACTGAACCTTGATGAACCAAATCCACACAGTGAGTTTCGATTTGCTCCACTTCACTTTTCTGTTTCATTATCAGTTTTAACATCTCATTCAAGATACACTACTATCAATCGAAATTTCTCTGTTAATACAACGATCATGAAATTGGTCAACTGAAATTGAGATAACGTATTGGGCGCACTTTTAAAAACAATTTTGAGGTATGAATAGATTTGGAAAAATACTAAACAGGTCTTTAACCTCATGCATTTTCCTGTACAAGTTGTCTTTCCATATATTTCGACCCTTATTACATATAAATTAAATATTTCCTAAACTGTGCCCTTGCCAACAGCTTATCTGCTCTACAAGGTGGAAAAGGACTTCATATATGCAAGTTAAAGGGTTCCATCTATATACTATCTTCTGGAACTCCTGAAATGAACTAATGCAAATCGAAAGATAAAAAAAAGAGTCCAAATCAGTTATTTCAACTTTCGTGAGAGATATTTTCCTTCTGTTCACAAAAACCTATGGATATAATATAGTTTGCCAGTGTTCCCCTAAGCCGTTTTGAAGTGATATCGTGCTGCAATACTGGAATTTATGCAATATTTTTTCCTAATATGATCCTACTATCTCGTATTTTTCTTCTAACGAATAACTCATTCGTATTGAAAAACTGACAGTGATGTCGAAAATGCCTGTTTTGTTTTCATGGCATTTCTGTTGTGGTCACATCCATAAATATCCCTATGTTATTGGCAACTTTGACTTAATATTGAATAAGTGAAATATGAGTTGTTGAAACATGAGAAACTATATAATTATATATGCCCGAGAGAAATGGAGGATTATGAATGTTTCTTGTTTGGTATACAGTGAATTTTCAATAAAAGTCCTATTCATAGTGGCAGAGTCGCAACCAAAAATTGGAAAACCACACCCAAAACAACGACGATCACTAGTCAAATTATGTGATGCATCCATTACCTATTACTCACTAGGTATAGGATCACGATTTCACCACCATCAGGTGGCGTCTAGACTTTTGGACTCGCGAATACATGGTGATTAATCATTATTGCATGAACATCATCTGTCGCATTCCTATGGTCGGAATATGAAGAGAGTTATGAAAAATACTTTTCTCAAAACGATTTATTACTGAGATATGGGGTGTCGAAAAATAATATCCGATGGACCAGTATGAAACTACATGTGGTAACTAAAATAAACATGTAATGTTACATAATATTGCAACAATATATTATGAAGCTTTCTTCCGTAATACGAAAATACAATGTTGTATCAATTCTGCTGCTATATTCGTGTTGACAATATAACAGGAGAAACTACTGATAAATAGTTTGTGACTCACAAAGTGGCCCTTAAATTTCAGTTTCAATAGCAATTTTACATCAACTATATATTCTCACTGAAATTGCAACATTACATAGACTTACTACGAACAATATCAGTTAATTTTCAATAGTAATGTTGCATTAAAATTGATACTTAATTGAGTTTGTAAATAACATAAGCTATATACAAACAACTAATGAGATGCAACACATATTTAATTTTAAATTGTAATATAGCTGAAATATACAAAACAATTCGAATTGGAATCGTACCAGTATATAACGTGACGTGTTTGCGAAACATGTCGTGTGTTTGAGAATTTTGTGGAAATCTAATCGTTTGTGAAGTTTTTACATTTGTCATGGATTTCCATCTACATAACGCAGATACGGCCTGTTCTAGAATACTGTTCCCACATATGGGGTTCAGCACCAAAACATACGCTGATGCTCTTAGATTCCATCCAGAGAAGAGCCATTCGCCTGGTGAGTGACGCCACACTCACTCACTCTTTGACATCATTGGAACACCGCAGAAAGGTCGGTGACCTTTCACTTTTCTATCGATACTTCCACGGGAAATGTTCTTCGGAAATCTCTGCTATCATCCCTTCACTAGCAATACCAGTCAAATGAACTAGACAAGCCCAGTCAGCACATCCTTTCGTTGTCAACCTCGAAAGATGTCTAACAGCACTTTATCAAAACTGCTTCATCCATAGTACGGCTAGGCTCTGGAATTCATTGCCTGAGGAAGTATTCCCAACAACATATAATCTCCAGAAGTTCAAAAACAATTCCAATACCTAACTCCTGTGCCTAACCTCCCTACTAACGCACGATGTTCTTTGAATATTATATGGATTTCCTTTCGTGCGCTCCAAGCGATAAAAAAAGATGCCATTGTGTCTGACAGTTTGACGTTGACGTTACCATTACCAACTTTGAAACAATAAATTGAGCGTGTCCTAATACAAGCTGTTTCGATACGCATTTGGGTGTCATAATGACTTCATTGAAGACGCAAAATAGAAAAATAACTGAATATTTCTTATTCCTTCAAGACATTTGAAGCGAATATCCAGCAGCATTTTCATGTTCAGCGAGTCATGCCTAGAATGAAACAGAGCATGAAGAGTTAAGTTTCACTTCTGGCTATTCATTCCGAATACTGTTTACATACGGATAAACTAGATAATCTCTCTGTAGGAGGTGACATTTTTTGTTGATGACTTTTTCTTACTATCTGTCTGTGTACAATTTCAGACAGAATGAGAGAAGTAGAAATTGTACCCATTTATTACATCTCTGATATTTCAACAATGGGCGTGTACACCTTAGTAGAACTTTTAACTCAAACCATGTTTATAATGATCCTTTTATACATAAATAATGATTGACGACATAATTCGATCGAAAAAATAACTGGAATGTTTTATTTTTGGACATAAATAATAGTACCTTCTGAAAACGGACCCTCTTATGACGTAGAAACCTCATCTCGCCATAGTTAAAATAAAATACCAAAGAGGCAACTGATATATTGATTCTTTCAACTGTGATCTCGCGTTAATTCTCTCTGTCAGAAATCATGTATCATACATCTCTGTCTGGAATAGTCTTGTTTCAGTATTAGGGTTTTGACGTCACATCATCGCCTCGTTTTCAGAGGTCCGAAAAATCAGGGATTTCAATAATTTTTTATAAAACGTAGGGAGCTCACAGCAAGAGACGGTTTGCGGTGGTGAGCTAGTTTGGGTGAGTTCTATCGAATTATGAAATAATTTTTTTTTGTGATATAAGCCCATTCCACACTTATTAAACTTGATTCATATGGTTTCAACTTTACAGGGAGAGTCAGAATATGACCGACAAACTTCGTGCACGGATTGCTCACCTCATTTTCAGGTGAAAAGTTTCTATCAACGCATGTCGTGAAATGTATACTCACTGAGATACAGGGTGTTGAAAGTACGAAAAAAGTTAAGATTTATCTAAATTTCTACAGAACCCCTGTGGCAAAAAAATTGAAACTTGGTATACCAATCCAGATTAATCAGAGTAATCACATGGAGTTTTCATCTCTGAATTTCGTCAAGCAGATGGCGTAGTGAGACAAATAAATTATCAAATTTAGATTATTATTACTTAACCTAAAAGTAATTACAGTCTGCATGCCTAAATGTCGAGGTTCCAAAGATATTTACGAAAAACTAAAGACATGTCCTGAGGTAATATTGAGTAGAGGCCCTATTTCCTGCGTACCATAATCGGATTATGCCCATATTATACGATATATCGATATCACTTTTCTACCTCCGGAATATTTTTGAATGTCTAAAAAATTTGAAACATTGTGTGGGTTAGTCAGAAGTGAATTGGCAAAGTCGAGGTTAATAGTCGTGAGCAATCTTGAATTTGTTAGAATCATCAAACTATTAAAATAACAGTTTTCAATCGTGGGAAACCATGCCAACGTTTTTAATATGTGAAATAATGACAATTATAACAATAGATTATTTGGCGCATAGATTATTTATGCGCTGAAGGAAATACAAAAATCAAATTCGGAGCAAAATGTTCAAACGGACCTCCATTTCGTTCAATACATAATTTTACATCTTCTGATCATGAACAACTGTCGCACGTTTTGCCTGGTGCATTCTGGATTACCATGGAGTAAAGTATGGTCAGGTTAGGTTAGGTGGTTCAAGATTCAGAATCGTGATCACCCTGTATCTGTTCCGATTAGATATCAGTGAATTGTGAATCAAAAGTTGAGATAGGAACATGTGAGCCGTTTCGGCCAATAATGAATAGTTTCGACACAAATCCATAAGTTAAAAATCTCGATTTTGAACACTCTATATCTCTGTAATCATTTCTGATAGACCCCAAGTTTGTTGTATCGATGAAATAAGTTGTTCAGGAAGAATCTAAACATGCAGGGTATTCTATTTTGAATAACAAATGTGTTGCTTATTTTTCATAGAAGCGCGGCAACACTGCATAGCTGGAATTAGTTTAACTGATGAGAACGTAATCTGAAATTTAATTTAAATTTATTTAGGGATTCGTCGAATAAATGATGACGTCAGTTTTTATGTTTCGCTATTGGTCAGATGATCTTCCATTTCCACTCAAGATGCAAGGTTGCCAAGTCACCAATTATAATCAAGTTATCGAAAAGATGTTAGAGTCATGTCGTTTATTAGAACATAATAGGAGGAACCCATGATGTAATAGTTCATTCTCGACTCTTTTGAGCAACCAGAATGTCCAAATATTTCTCATTCCCCATTACAAAATATCATGTGAATGTTGGAGACTTGGCAACATTGTGCTGAATGCTGAGAACTGGCAAGACCACGCCCACAAGTCGTGCGCCGTGGTAGTCACGTTCACCGATTCAAATATCTTCTCTCTAGTGTAAATTAATATTATATTGATTTACATAAATTGATTATAAAGCAATAAGCCACAAATCATAAGGAGACAATTCAATCTTTATTGCTAATTAGGGGTATGATAATATTTCTGAAGTTCCCGATCGTATTTCAACATATGGCAACGGTGCTATGGTCTGCCCTTACTTACGAAATCGTAGCGTCAGTTCTTACTGGCGGTAAATTTCTAGCTGTTTGAAAATTACCGTGTCATTATTGATGATTGTATAGCACCTAAAAATCGACCAAAAAATTCTCAAAAAATATGAAATTGAAAGGTATGTGAGTGATGATTCTATTTATGAAATAAAAAATTAGTCCACTCGCATATTCTTCATCTGCAATCTCCTATACAAAAACAACTCGGAACTAATGATGGGATTCAATGTTATGCTTTGCCTCTATCAAAAATGAGTAATGACTATGACATCTATAGAAACGATTCTCTTACTGAGATTACCTCCAGAAAAATCTAATAAACAGTTATCGAGATATTACAACATTCCAGAACTTCTCCCAACTCTGTTATGATATTTCTTTGAGGAGTGCTTCTGCTTCAGGATTCAATATAACAGAACCGTTCATAAAGGTCACAAAAATCTATAAACTAGTTATTATAACTATTGAAGAGGGAGTGGAGTGGAAGACGGAAGATGGAAAAGAATGAGAAACGTGACTGAAGCAAGGCAGTCTTGATGCAACTAATACTGGGTGGTCACAGCAACTTGGCCACTCCTGTAACTTCGAGTGTTCCGAAATGGAATTTAGGAATTTGGATAGCTTAACAAAACTAGTCAAATTTCGAGTGAACTTTGGATTTTAGGATAGAACACCCTCCTTTTTTCACCTTTTTTGTATAGTATCATTTTATAGTAGCATATACAGGGTTTTTCACTTGAAACTCCGCACGCCAATATCTTGTCAACGAATATATACAGTTCTCAACACACTTAATGGACCACTCATAATTTGACTCTATTTCGAAAAATAGGACAAAATCTCATTTCAGTCAAAAAAATCAGAAATGGTGACTAAAACCATGGCCCATTCTATTCAGTATATCCAGAAACGGCCTTCTCGATATCCATCATCCATATTAGACTATCAACTCGAGAAGTTTTCGAAAATTCGCCTCTAATTGAAATACAGGATGAGAATTTCCAATTCCAATTTGTTTCCTGATATCGATGATTCTTATTAACTTATTTCCAATATTTTTTGCCCAAATATGAGACACAGAGTATCGTCACAGATTAACAAAGTTAATCTGTGGTATCGTTGTTCAATATACTAGGTGTTTCACAACTTATCTGACAAATTTCAACCACAACTACGATATCACACAAGAAGTCTATCACATAAGAATAAGTAAAACGAGATGGAGAATAAAATACTTTATGTCCACGAGAACCATTCGAAATGGGCTCTATTGGCGAAATATGACATTAGTGAATTCTTCAGTATTATGAAGATCCAACTGGAAAGTCCTATATCCAAAATTTCAGTACTTGGTAGGGCCTCCCCGATTTAACAAAACCTCATGAAATTGGTTTGGCATAGATTCTATGAGGATGTTGATGAAGTCTATCGATATTGCCCCCCATTTTTCTGATACAGCTTGGATGAGGTTGTCATTATTTTTGGGTGCCTCTCGCCTTCTCGATAGGTTAAGTTTCATTCGGCCCAACACATGTTCAATCAAATTCAGATCTGGAGATAAAGCTGGTCACCACATTCTTCTAACATTATTGTTTTCTAGAGTTCGTAATTTGTCAGATAAGTTGTGAAACACTCAGTATATTGAAAAACAATTACTCTGTGTCTCATACTTGGGTACTAAATATTGGAAATCAGTTGATAAGAATCATCGATATCAGGAAACAATTATGAATTGAAAATGTTCATAGTGTATTTCAATCAGAGACGAATTTCGAAAACGTCAAAAAATAATAGTCGTATATAAATGATGGATATTGAGAAGGCCGTTTCTGAATATACTGAATTGAATGGGCCAAGGCATCAGTCACCAATGTCACCATTTTTGATTTTTTTCTACTGATAATATGAGATTTTGTCCTATTTTCTTATCATCCTGTGTGTTCCACAATAGTGCTTTTTCCGTCTTCCATTGTCCTCTACAAACATAGGCGTATCCAGGGGGGGGGCTGCCGGGCTGCAGCCCTCCCCATCACGGCAAGTCTTAGGAGGATAATTTATAATTTTTACATATTATAACCACTTCTGACGTACGATAATATTCATCACTTCTATTTTCATCACTTCTCTATAACCTACGTAATAAACAAATTAACAGAACATATTATTCGAAAATATTAACTTGATATATATAAGTGCGTATTGATGGCAACAGCGCCAGAATCGTTGCGACAGTCGGGACACATCATGACTCGTGACATGTCGCGTGAAGAAACTTGCGAAAGCGCAGGAAGGGCTGATGCTGCTAATCATACCTACATTACGATTTTAGTAGGCGTAGGTATTTGAGTTTTCCTGTTTACCCCTTCCTCAGGAGAGAAGGGGTAAACAGGATTCCTCCATCTCACAAACAAAAAGCGAATAAGTGCAAACTCGCACCTCGATGCAAAAATGTTTACCGTCCCGTTCGCCACAAAAGAGAATAACCGTGTAACGGTTCAGTATGTTTAGGATGAATTACGGACATAAATTGGGCGTGGCTCCGAAAAATGTTGTTAACCTGCGGTTCTTCTTTGGTTACCACTTTTTCTTAACACAGCCCCCCCCAAACCAAAATCCTGTATACGCCAATGTCTACAAAACATGATAACTATTCTTTCCAATAGTTATCTCATGTGGAGTTCTAGAGAAAAAAATCAAGAAATGCAAGACTTTCGAGGAAAAATCGAATTTTTGTTCCAATGGCCAATTAAGGGGAAATCACGAAAATGATCCGAGATGAGGTCCCAGTGTATCATAATATGACTGACTTATGATCAGAAAAAAATATCTTGAGTTCTGGCAGCATTGGAAATGTAGACCATAGTGTAATGGATCCAATTCACACCCTGTGTAAGTTTTGTTCTGCGGACTTTTTCAGAGGGTTTAGCTCTCTTTGAAGCCAATGAAACATCACATATGATATCGAAAACTGCATAAAGATCGGTCATTTTTTTCAAAAAATACAGGTCTTCGGAATAGAGTCAGATTATGAGTGGTCCATTTAGTGTGTTGAGAACTGTATATTCGATTTCTGTAGAAAGTAATCAATGGATGGGGTCAATTAGATTGCTTGCATGTACTGTTGAGTGCGCGTAATTTTAAAGTCAATGCAATCGATTTATATTTTCAACGCGTCGCGACGCTCAGCTCTTAGTCGCCGTTCGAGTTTTCATACTTCGAAAGAAATCTACTTGATCTCATCCATGATATTGGCGTGCGGAGTTTTGAGTTAAAACCCCTGTATATTTTTCGTAGAAAATTCTCAATCTCTACACATTTTGATTGAATCATAGATTAACGAGAAGGACATATAGAAATGAAAGTTTTCTTCATCACCCTCTCAGGGCTCAACGGTGCATTTTCTTATAGAGGTAAGTTGATTTCAATTAATTAATTTTGATGCCTAGTCTACTTTATAGAATCTAGGATACGTTGTTCTGGGACACATTGTATATGGGGGATATCAAATCTTTCATAATCATTTATTTATTCACTTCATTTAATGAGACGAAGCACATTATGTTGAGAGGTATGGGTACTTTGAATTGCATAGTCATTATTCATTATTTCCGTGTACATTACAATGAATTGTTCAAGGAACATAATTCAAAAAGTAATAGATGTATGTCAAGTGGATTGCATCAATGTTGAAATGTGGCTATAATGAAAACCAAGGCTTTCAATTTACCTAATCTTTGTCCGCACCAAATCTTGGAAACAATTTATTCTTGTTCTGCTCACATAAACCAAATTGAATAACACTAAGGAAAGTGAAAACAATATGCCCACCTTAAACGATTTGTTTTGTTTAAAAGATAATTGTGTATAAATAACAAGCTACGGCAATCATTTCATGATGAAGGTTCAACATGTTCAGAACCTAAGACAATATTTGCCATGAAAAATTGATTTATTAAATGTTCCATCCAATTGAAGACAAGTGTTAATGGCCATAATGCCAAAACGGTGTGGGCGATTTGGCCATGAATGCAAAAATAAGAAAATATTGAAAAAAAATCAAGATCAAGATCAAGTGGATTGTATCAATGTTGATATGGTTATGATAAAAACCAAGGATTTTAATTTATCTAATCTTTGTTCGCAGCAAATCTTAGTTAGGTAAAAACAATTTATTTTTGTCTTGCTCATATAAACCGAATTGAATAACTGAGGAAGGTGAATACAATTTGCCCACCTTAAACGATTTGTTTTGTTGAAAAGATAATTGAGCATAAATTACAAATTACGGCAATCATTTCATGATAAGTTTGACATGTTCAGAACCTGAGAAAACATTCGCCATGAAGAATTGAATGTTAAATGTTCCATACAAATATTGTGAAACAACGTGAATGGCCATATTGCCAAAACGGTGTCGGCAATATGGCCATACATGCAAAAATAAAAGGAATATTGAAAAAAAGATGTAATACTTGCGGAATAGTTTTTTATGTTCAACTGAATACAAAACATTGAAGAGGAATATTCTCAGATATATTAATGAACACGAAAAAATGGATATATAAATAAAGAAATATATTGAGAATTCGCATTCTCCAAGTGATGAAAATATTAATTCATTCTCGATTTATTCAACAGAAAACAACTACTTTCCTTGCTATATGCCACGACGAATATTGAACTACATCTACCGATCAGAATTTGAAAACAAAATCTTCTGAAGTAAAGAATTTGCATTCTCCTTCCTATAGAGGTATGCATTTAATATCATTCTGAATATTCAACAGAAAACAACTTCTTTCCTGGCTATTTGCCATGTCGAACATTGAATTATATCTGTTGAATATCCAAAAACAGAGCATGAAAAATCAAAATCCTCTGAAATTGAGATTTGTCATTATCTCTCAAATCGAATAGAATAATATGATGTATTATGATATTAAAATATAACTCACCATAATATATATATCATAATACATCATATTATTCTATTCGATTTGAGAGATAATGACAAATTTCAATTTCAGAAGATTTTGGTTTTTCATGCTCTCTTTTTGGATATTCAACAAATATAATTCAATGTTTGACGTGGCAAATAGCCAGGATAGTTGTGGTTTTCTGTTGAATATTCAGAATAATATTATATGCATATCTTCATATGAAGCAGATTGCAAATGGTTTTGGGTGTATGATAAATTGACATTCATCATACAGGGCGTGGAAAGAAATTCTGAATTGAGACTCTATCACGAATCTGCGATTAGAGGTCTATAAAAATCACAAGTTTCTATCGTTCAAGTTTGAACCCCCTGATTGGGTATGAAAGTGTTGAAAAGGAATATTCTCAGATAAATTATGAACGTACAAAAATGGATATATATTTATATAAAGCAATACATTGAGAATTCGCATTCTCTATGTGATGAGAATATTTACTCTTTCCCAGTTGATTCGATAGAAAACAACTACTTTCCTGGCTATATGCCACAACGAACATTGAATTATATCTATTGAACACACACGATAAGAGTTTGAAAATAAAATATACAAACTTCTGAAAATGAGAATTTGCATTCTCCTTCAGACAAAATTATGTATATGCACACATCATTCTGAATATTCAACAGAAAACAACTACTTTCCTGGCTATTTGCCTCGTCGAACATTGAATTATATCTGATGAACATTCAAAAGGAGAACATGAAAAATAAAGAATACAACCCTCGGAAATTGAGAATTGACATTCTTCTTCAAATCGAATGAATAATATGATGTATAATGATATAGAAATATAACTTACCAATATATTCAGCATTGAAATGAAAATTGGAATGTATATATATAAAGTAGTTGTTTTCTGTTGAATATTCAGAATGATGTGTGCATATACATAATTTTGTCTGAAGGAGAATGCAAATTCTCATTTTCAGAAGTTTTTATATTTTATTTTCAAACTCTTATCGTGTGTGTTCAATAGATATAATTCAATGTTCGTCGTGGCATATGGAAAGTAGTTGTTTTCTATCGAATCAACTGAGAAAGAGTAAATATTCTCATCACAAAGAGAATGCGAATTCTCAATGTATTGCTTTATATAAATATATATCCATTTTTGTACGTTCATAATTTATCTGAGAATATTCCTTTTCAAGAATGCAAATTCTCTACTTCAGAAGATTTGGTCTTTAAATTCTTATCGTGTGTGTTCAATAGATATTTTCTCTTAAGAGGCGACATGCGAGCCCCATGGAAAAAATTCAAATGCCTCGATCATTTCAAATCCCAATAACTCGAAAACAGTTGCTGCCAATGCTGAAAATTTAATCGAATAATATTTACGAAATATCTATTTCGTTGTCAAAATGTGAAAAATGAATTTTCCAAGTTGACAGTTTCATAAAGGTGCTAGTATTCAGATCCAATCGTGATTCGTGATAATGTCATACTTTCATCTCCTGACCTGAATATTCCAACATTCAGTTTCTCCTCACAGGAGCACAAGAAAATTTGAACTTTCCATAAAAGGTTGTTTGTTATTGATAGCTAGCATAACAAAATTCAAGGAAACCGAAAAAATATTTTTTCGAGAAATTTCTTCTTGAAAATTTCGACATTCCCAATCTTGAAAACTATGGGTATTTTCGAAGAAGTTTGGCGAAACTATTTTTTCTAATGCAAAAAATATACCTCACAAAGATTTTCAGAACATCAATGAAGCACCCGATTAAACATATATCATATTCATTTGGAATTGAGTCTGCTTTCTAGCAGAAATGAAAACCACTATCAGTCTTGCCTCTAATGTCATCATACCTATCCAAAGAAGGACACACTGTATAATCACAAAGAATCTTCTCTTCCACAAGAACGCACGAACGATCATCTGTTTATGGCCAACGGCCTACATTTTGAAATTCCGATTATGCCATAAGCGGATGACTAGCTGACAAGGCTACCAGCTACCAGATTTGGAAGAGTGTTGCCCATAATTATTATAATGAGACATCTTTTTGTGACGTCGGACTTAGAGAGCCTCAGGGGTCAGTTCTTGGACCCTTACTATCTTCATTATATATGTTATATGAATATTCCCATCATATACCAGGAATACTTGTGCAAGTACCATCTCAGGAGTTTCACATTACTGATGACTTCAAGGCCAAGTAGTAACCGAAGACACACACGTGTCTGCTGACTCGACATCCTCAGAACTTAGATGCTACATCGTTGCACTGCGAAGAATCAGTTCTACTCAAGCCAGGCTCTCGTCAACATCTAATTTTCTATTGTACTAATTCCATTCAAATTGTAGCTCATTCAAATAAATTGTTTTTAAAAAGTCTTTAGTGCTTCAAGTGATTTAACAAATTGGCGCAGTCGGTAGGATTCCTTCACATCCACGGAACAAGGGCAGCCTAACCGAGGGTGTTGGATCCTAATCCTTCAAAGGAAGAAACCTACAACCACCCAGAATAGCGACCCACTTGAAAAATCAATCTCAAGAAGCAATCATCTCGGAAGGACGGTCTCTTCAACAGCCGAAGAACACGCGCATGCTAACTTCGCTGGAGCAACGCTTGTGAAGCCGGATTTCATCCTCCAAATGAAAACAATCTACTGGTAAGAACTCAAACGAATCATCTCGCTATTTTTATAATTCCTATTTTTTTGTATTTAACCAATTCTATTGTCGATTCAATATTTTCCAATCAATCATGCCTGACTCACCTCCACCAACACCTACCCATCAAGACGAAGTCGAACCGTACAAGTTGAACGAAATTTTCTGTATAGTACCGGAATATGACGGTGATCAAATATTTCTTACAACCTTTCTAAATGCGTGTAATACTGCTTACCGCATGGCGGTTCGCGACCAAAAGTTACTCACAGTTCTCCATATTAAAAATAAATTAAGAGGAAAAGCAGCCGAATTGATTAGCTCTAGAAATCCCCAGACATGGGAAGAAATAAGGTCACTATTAAATCAATATTTTGGTGACAGTCGTGATTTAGCTTCTTTGATACAAGATCTCCAGCGTATCCATCAGTTACCTGGAGAATCGCCTCTAGTTTTTATAAATAGACTACAGACACACAACGCTAAAATGCACGCTTCAATTAATAAACAACTGCTATCCATAGAAGAAAAACAGTCACAATCAAAATTAATTGAATCTATGACTATGAATACTTTGCTCGCAGGACTCGATCCAGAAATAGGACGCATTGTTAGAGCTGGAAACCCTATTGATTTATTCACAGCCACTCTCAGAGTGAAACGTGAACTTCAGTTGAGCTATTTCCAAACTCAAAAATTTCCTAATTCGCGAAATACACAAAATCCAAATCCAAATCAGAACCGTAGAAATGTGACTCCACAAAAAGTATGCACTTACTGTATGCGCCAAGGTCATACAATAAACGAATGTAGGCAACGCCAACAACAAAACTCTCCCCAAACTTTCGGTCCTAGACCTAATTTTCAACCTAATTTCCGACCAAACTCCCAGCCTAATTTCCAACAGAATTTCAGGCCAAACTATCCCCAGAGACCACCACAATTCCAAAATCAAAATAATTCCCAGTCAAGGCCGTCAATTATTAGACCGAACCCAAATTTCAACCAACAAAGACCCTCAACCATTCAACCAAACCCGAATTTTCAAAGATCTAACCCGCAAAGAACTCATTGTGTCAACTATGGTCCCCAAAATTACGAATATGATAATTATACTGCTAATTATCAAAATTTGGAAAATCTCGGAGCAGATGGTTACTCTGTTGATTACCAGGAATACCAAGGTTATAACACCGATACATATTACAATGACTATAGCTCTGATACCTACCAAAATCAATACACAAATCAATATGACCCTAATGATTATTCACAGTATGACGAACAAAATCAATACGATCAGGATTTTCGATTGAGTTCGACGTCACGTGCCCCTCCTATCAAAGCGACTTCGGAATCGGTGGACCAAGTTCAAGCGCAAATTCAGACATTGAATTTGGACGATTTCAACCCAAACCTCAACTTCCCAGAACACAAATTTCTATAGATCCTTCCTTTACAGTCAACTCGAAAAATTTATATTATATTAAAGACGCAACAAATAAATTTAAAATCCTCATTGATACAGGTGCCGGACTCTCTATTTTCAAGCCCAAAACTTGTGAAATTTATTCTAAAAGATCTCCTGAAAATGTAATAATACAAGGTATAACTGATCAAAAAATATTGATAAATGAATCCATATTGATTCCTTTTTCTGACGACGACCCCCATAAAGTTTATATACACAACATTGACATTGAATTTGATGGACTTTTGGGCTCTGACTTTCTTGAACACTACAAATGTATAGTTGACTTAAAGAACAGACAACTAATCACGAATTTCAAGACAGTACCACTTTTCAAAGTTGACGATTCAGAATCTGAAGACAAAATTTCCCATAACAAAAAATTTGAAAATAAAATTTCACTTGAACCTAGGACAGAACAAATTGTTAAACTAAGATGTAATTTATTCAATACCGATGCTATATTAACAGCACAAGAAAACGAAAAAGTCAGACTTCCTAACGCACTTGTTAAAGTAAATGAAAAAGGAGAATTTTATACTTCAGTATTGAACGCGAACCCAATGGCAATATCAATCGATTTCAATGATCTTCAGTTAGAACCAATAAGCAATTTCGACCTAAATAACTTCAACGTTTCTGACACTAACGTATACATAGACAGAACAAACGAGATACAAAATCAACTACGCCTAGAACATTTAAACGAAGAAGAAACCGAACTAGTAACAAACCTCTGCTTAGACTTTCAAGACATATTTTATTTAGAAGGTGACAACTTGACATTTACTAACGAAATTAAGCACTCTATTGACACTAAAGACTCGAAACCCGTTTTTACCCGATCCTATAGATATCCACAAATCCACAAAGATGAGGTGAAAAATCAAATGTCAAAAATGCTTGAGCAAGGCATTATACGTCCTTCGATTTCACCCTGGTCATCCCCTGTTTGGGTAGTACCGAAAAAACTCGACGCCTCTGGAAAGCAGAAGTGGCGTGTTGTTGTGGATTACAGGAAACTAAATGAACTTACTGTAGATGACAAGTATCCCCTGCCAATGATTTCTGATCTCCTCGACCAACTTGGCAAATGCCAATATTTTACGACCCTCGACCTTGCCTCTGGATTTCATCAGATCGAGATCGATCCGAATGATATATCCAAAACCGCCTTCACGGTAGAGAATGGACACTATGAGTTTGTCCGAATGCCTTTTGGACTAAAGAATGCTCCTTCTACCTTCCAGAGGGTAATGGACAATATTCTCCTGGGCATTCAAAACGAGAGATGTCTCGTCTACATGGACGACATCATCGTTTACTCCCCCACGATTCATGATCATATTTCCCGACTCACCGATGTATTCAAACGACTTCGAAAAGCAAATCTGAAGATACAACCAGATAAATGCGAATTCCTTAGGAAGGAGGTAGCATATCTTGGTCACTTGATCACCAGTGACGGAGTCAAACCGAATCCATCTAAGGTAGACTGTATCGTAAATTTTCCTGAACCTAAAAACCAGAAAGAAATCAAATCATTTCTAGGTCTCGCCGGATATTACCGCCGCTTCATATCGAACTTTGCCAAAATTTCGAGGCCCCTCACTAAACTACTTCAGAAGGACACCCCCTTCAACTTTGATTCCGATTGCAAAAACTCTTTCGATAATTTGAAACAAACCCTCATTTCGACCCCTATTCTCATATACCCAAACTTCGAAGATACTTTTCTTCTCACCACCGACGCAAGCGCATACGCTATTGGTGCTGTACTTTCTCAGGGCCCCATAGGCAAGGATCTCCCTATCGCATATGCCTCCCGCACCCTTTGTGCAGCAGAATCTAAGTATTCTACAATAGAGCGCGAATTGCTCGCAATCGTATGGGCAGTCAAACATTTCCGTCCATACCTCTTCGGTCGCAAATTCAAATTGATTACCGATCATCGTCCCCTCACTTGGCTCTTCTCGATCAAAGATCCTGGCAGTCGTTTAGCTAGATGGCGCCTCAAACTTGAGGAATACCATTATGAAGTCATATACAAACCAGGAAAGATCAACAAGAATGCCGATGCTCTCTCGCATAAAAGTGAATCATATTCAAGAATGTGTTGCTTTTCATTCGAAAACTCTAGTACTTCCTTCGAACGAAGAAGACTCCGACCTTGAAATCATTGAGAACCCTAACGAAAATAAACCTCCTACTGAAGAACCGACAATTGCAGGAACCCCTGAAGAATCATCGAACGACCCTGAAACTACTCCACCAGAAGACGAAACTTCCGAAATCTCAATAGAAATAATACAAGACGAATTCAACAGATTTGTAGACCTATACAGAACGACATCTCTAATAGACTATTCTAAAGTTCAATATTCTCAATGCCACATACTAGACAAATCTAACAGACACACAATCGTTCCTATACAACAAAATAAACTCTCTAAAATTCATTATGACATCATAGACGATCTTTTCGAAGAACACTATGACTTTCAAAACCTCAAAATTAATATCCTTTCTAGTAAATCAGTTAAAAACCGAAAATATTACTTGATTCCACTGACATACGACCCTGAAACAGTGATTGAACACCTCTTTTTGACTTTATATAAAAATCGAAATGAGTTGGACCCATTGAATTACTATTGTATCGAAGACAACCCGGAGTTGCCGATGCAAGAAATACTTTGTTTTATATTCGCTGAAGAGGATATAAAAATTAAAGTATGCCAAAACGTAGTCGAAACACCAGATCAAGATCAGATACCCATAATTTTAGACCAATATCACAAAGGAAAAAATAATCTACATCGTGGTATTAACGAGACTATTAGACGAATACGACAAAAATATAATTGGGACGGTATCACTAAAGACGTTGAAAATTTAATAAAAAATTGCCAAGTATGTCACAAAACCAAAGTGTGTAGGAAAAATCTTAATAAACCATTAGTTATAACAGAGACACCCCATACTGCTTTTGAACGAATTAACATAGACATTGTCGAAGTCCCAGTTAAAAATTACGCGCTCACTATTCGAGACGAACTCACAAAATTTACACAAGCTCACGTACTTCCAGATAAATCCGCTAGATCCGTTGTAAACACCCTCCTTCTATATTTTCAACATTTTGGAACCCCCCTACGAATACACTGTGATTACGGACGAGAATTCGACAATACTCTAATAAAAGACTTATGCTCATTGTACGACATCAAAATATCTTTCTCTAGCGTAAACCATCCGCAATCAAACGGCTCTATCGAAAGATTTCATAGCACACTCCTCGAAATGATTCGTGTCAATATGGCAGAGAACCCAGATGAACATCCCTTCAATATTCTCCCATATGCAATTATATGTTATAACAATTCCACTAATAAAACTCATGGTTTCACCCCACATGAGTTAGTCTTTGGACACACGGCGAGTAGACCACCTGAAACTCTTTATAATCAAAAAGCCCTAATTTCAAAATACGTGAGAGACTTGAACAATCGAATATCGTACTACTATAAAGTAGCAAGAGCAAAGACAGACCGCACTAAACAAAAAGCAAAAGAACGCTTTGACAGAACCGTTTCAAAACAGACTGAATACGAAGTAGGAGAACAGGTGTACATAAAAGAATCCCAAATAAAAGACAAATTACAAAATAAATTTAATGGTCCATTCAAAATAATAGAAATATTGAAAAACTCAGCGATACTATTAAATCCGCAAACAAATCAAAGAACTAAAGTTAATTTCGATCGCATGATACCGTATTCTGAGAACTAATTTATTTTCAGGTTCACTCTGCTGCTCGGATCAGCAGTTTGTCAATTCAAAATTTTGCCGATTAATAACACTCTCGGTGTGTACTACCATGAAGAAGATGACATTATACTAACAAATGATTACTGGACCTTACTTGTTCATAAAGATATATCACTACTCCGAGAAGCTTACGAACACAACAGTAGAATATTAGAAACCCTGACCGACTCTGTGAAATCAACACCTATTCGCACTATAAGCGTCTTTCGATCAGAAGTTAAAACACATATCAGCCTTATTACCCAAATTTCGAAGTCAGTCAAATCAAAACTGAATGAAATATCCCTGGATACAAAAAGATACAAACGCGGACTTATTGACGGAATGGGTAGTATTTTCAAGTCAATCACTGGTAACCTTGATGCTTCTGACGGCGAGTATTATTCGAATTGTATCAATAAGCTACATGACGACGAACACCAATTAGAAAACCTTCTAAAAAATCAAATTTCGGTCACAACGTCAGTAATAAAAAATTTCAATATGACCATACGGAAACTTCAAATAGACGAAAAAACGTTCAATGAAGACATAAGAGAAGTCGAAAAATCATTTAGTGAAATGAATAACGCTTTATCATTTATTCAAGGCAAACTCAAAGTTTATGACCTATGTGAGAAACTTATGGAGAGTTATGTGTATCTTGAGGACAGCCTTGACGATATAATAAATTCAATCACATTTGCTAGACTTAATATCATCCACCCTTCAATAATCACACCTGACCATTTAGTAGGCGCTTTACAGGAAATTTCCCAAAATTTGCACAAAAGTAACTTACCTCTACCTGCAAAATTAGCCAATGTTGCCCAATATCTTGATATCATTGAACTCCAAGCATTTCAAATAAATTTAAATATTGTTTTTGTTCTGAAAATTCCCTTAATTGATCCTCAAATATACCACCTCTATCGACTCTATCCTATTCCGATTTTCGACAACAGAACTGGTTTACATCATGTCCTCTCGATTTCACAAAAATATATCGCGAAAGACGATGATTCCTTGATGTTCGTACCAATCAGCGACATGAAAGATTGTAAAGCTGTATTTCCTGGAATGAAGATGTGTTCCAATATATTTCCATACCCGATAGACAACACTGCCATGTGTGAAGCCCGTATCATGAAAACATTCCGAAAAGTACCAGAAAACTGTCAGAGTGCCCTCATACTTAGTCAAGGATATAAAGTCCAGAAACTAGCCGAAAACTATTGGTTAGCGATTCTGTCAGAACCGATACAGATAACGATAAATTGCCCCAAGAAGAGACCAGAGACCAGAATCCTTCACAAGAACTCTCTAATCAGCCTCAAAAATGATTGCAGTGCCTTCATTGGAATCACCAAAATTCAAGCTACCTCGACGAAAACTCTGAATATTTCGTACGGGACCTATCCAGTCGAAATCCCGTACGAATGTTGCAATGACCTTCCGGAACAAGTTGACCTGCCGAATTTGAAACCACTTAAATTGAGCGATTTGAATGTCGATGACCTAGACATCGCCAAACATAAGTTAGAATCCTATTCCAAGACGTTGGACGACCTAATCAATCAGCCATTTGTGGACAAAAACATATCCTGGTTCACGTATTTCACTATAGCCCTCATCGCAACCCTAATTCTTCTATACATATTCTGTAAGTGTAGAAGAATCAGAAGACTAGCTATAAATGGTCCATCCGATGCACCATCACCTCCGCCTAGAGGAAGTAAGGCCATGAGAAGTATTCGAGCCATGTTTCCAAGAAGACGACCCAATTTGGGAGCCCATACGAGTACAGAAGAAGACCAAGAAGATGCCTTCATCGAACCCGGCGCCTAGGTTGGCACTTCCAAAAAGTTGTCGATGTAGAGCAACAACTTTTTCAAAAGGATGGGAGCTGTTATATGAATATTCCCATCATATACCAGGAATACTTGTGCAAGTACCATCTCAGGAGTTTCACATTACTGATGACTTCAAGGCCAAGTAGTAACCGAAGACACACACGTGTCTGCTGACTCGACATCCTCAGAACTTAGATGCTACATCGTTGCACTGCGAAGAATCAGTTCTACTCAAGCCAAGCTCTCGTCAACATCTAATTTTCTATTGTACTAATTCCATTCAAATTGTAGCTCATTCAAATAAATTGTTTTTAAAAAGTCTTTAGTGCTTCAAGTGATTTAACATATATGCCAACGACTTATCACAGTGCCTATACCGGGTGTTCCTTGATGATATGGTAATATTCAAGGAGCTGATTATTCGACCCATTTCAAGAATTGAACTCCATATGAACGTATATCTCGTGAACGTCCTAACTCTTGAGATACAGGGTGTCAATGTTGAAAATATGCATGAAATCTTTTTTGCTTACCATGTATATTTTCGTGATGATAAAATTCGGTCAGCTATGTAACTGCATCGGTATGAAGATTTCAAAATGTTACAAACTGTGGTTATTCAGTAATGGATGTCCTGAATGGAGAACTCGGACATCAAAATTAGAAGTCTGGTCTCGTTTTTCCGTTCTTCTCTAAAACGAAGCGTTCTATCGAATGCTGCTCACTTTTAAGAAAAATATAAACAATGATATTCCCGTAACGGTGCCACTGGTGGAGAAAATCAAAATTTTTGTGTATCAGAAAATGCACCTTGATGCATGAAAGACGTATACCGAATTTCATGAAGATGTATACAATATATAGTCTCAGTTATTATGAAAAAACTGAATATTTCTCAAAACTTCATCACTCTGTATCTCAAAAGTTGAGACTTTCAGGACATACGTTTATATGAAGTGACCACCCTGTATATGACGAATTCAACGGCATGAGGATTTCGGAAACGGTAGATACAGATGAAACTTGCGCATTCAGAGGGTCATTCAAAAAACCCTCTAGTTTCTCAGTTTCATAGAGAAAGATCAATGTTGGGAAATATATTTTCATTTACTCGACTTTTCCATAGCAACTTTCGATGAGATTGATTCAACGTGGTGATATTGATTTCCGTTGATTTCTTTATGCGATGTTTCGTATTTATACAACCATCCTCTAATATTTTTTCTCAATAAAATAGGATAGGAAAGAATAGAAAAGAATTGAATAGAATAGTTTCGTTTTCGAGATTCACAATTTAAGAAATAACAGATAAATATATATACACATAACATATCATTGCATAAAATACAGTTAAAGAAAATGACGTCATATTTCATGAAGTACCATCAACGAGTCAGAACGTAATTCAAAATACGTCTGATATATCTGAATGGGAACTAGGAAGCAAGGAATATGACAACCGAGATGACAACAGTTGGCGAGTTTAGCAAGAATTTAAGAGGATGGAGCATTCAACACAATATAAGGCAAACTGTACTGGAAGATTTGATTTGATTAAAATATCTATGTATTTTCCTGAGTGTAGTTTGTCCATGTTTCCTACTCGGTTTCCTACTTGAAACCAATCACAAAATTCACAAACTGAACACTGTGGATAACAAAAGTAGGGTTATCCATGACAAATGTAAAAACTTCACAAACGATAATATTTCCACAAAATTCTCAAACAAACGACATGTTTCGCTAACACAGTAGCAAAGAATAGTAGGTTAGTCACCCCTCTTTGACAGTAGCTTCGTCAGATGATATACTGGTACAATGAACAGTATATCACCTGACGAAGCTACTGTGTTAGCGAAAACATGTCATGTGTTTGAGAATTTTGTGGAAATCTTATCGTTTGTGAAGTTTTTACATTTGTCATGGATTTCCATCAAGTAACGGCCGAGTCAATTCAAAATATGTTGATCATGTTGATGACGTTCTTCTACTTTTTGCCACACTGCCCAATGAGTACTAGTTAGGATATACTTAGAGCTTCATTTTTTTATGGAGGCTTTATCTTATATCATTTTTATATTAATCTTATTATTTTTGAAGCTTTGTTGTTATACCCTGGAACAAATAGTCATAAGAATGGATTTGAATATGCAATGAGTACTTCAACAGGAGGAAATCGTCTCATAAAACGCCTTATTATTACCTTAAGGTTTTAATCACGCATTAGAGAAAAAAATTTATTCAAAGTATATTTTGCGCCAGATTTACTACAAACAGATGTCGGCCATTGATGGAAATGAAAATTTCAAGCGGAAAATAAGAAAGATTCACTGATACTGCCGTCGAAAATGTTGTTTTTCCCCATTTTTCAAACGGCTCACCCATATTCAGCAAAAATTCATACAAAATGGTCAACTTTTTTGAAAAGTTATTGAAATTCACATCCAATTCTAACTGGTAAAAACACATTATTTCTAGGGCGCTGCTTTTTTTGAGGCATATCTGGTATGTTTTCGTCAAAAAAGTCGTCATCGTTTTCATTTTACAGTCCCAATCTTCACAAAAAAGACTATTTGATACAGTAGGGAATTATCTTATGATACCGCCATGTTTACTCCATTTCATAAATATTTGTTGTTTTTACTCCATTTTGACATGTTCGTATTATAATTTGTTCTGAAAGAAGACTCCCATTTAACACGTTATACGGACTATGAATATTTCAATTCTAGCCAATATGTGTTTCAATGTTGGCATAAGAACTGTCGCTTTAAAGCATATCGTCGGTGAAATGGCAAAACCAAGTAACTGACAAAAATTCGAAAATGGGATTCTGGCGGCAATCGGTCTATCATATTGGTGGGGACGCGTATGCAAAACCTCATAACTGGTAAAAAATTGTAAATAGTTTAAATCCATAAATACAAAACACCTTATCTGAGAAACGAAATAAAAGGGGTCCTCAAAAACAAGTACCTATCTAACAGTTGGCAACGTGATTCACGCCTCTGATATTTTGTGTTCAATTTCTTTTCACAGAGATTAATCTCTGGTAATTGGTTAGTGACTTTTCATCGAACAGATATGTAAAACAGTTTATTCTTAACTTTAAATGGTATTTTAACACAGGATGTGAGAATTTATCTTGAGTATTTGTCGAGCCGAAAGTCCAGAAAAATGAAGTTACGTGTTTTTGCCAATTACTTTTCTGAATAATTGTTGTTGCTTTCGCACAGAAGCAGATGTCAAAACCAAGTATCTCACGCTAACAAACAAAAACAATGACTTATTTCAATAATCATTGTACAAACGTAAGGATAATAATGATCAGGTGGTTTGTAACTATTTTTTATTGAACCTGATCAGTTAACCCATAATTTTTTTGTGGGTCCTGAAAATTTTGGGTTTTGCAGTTACTTGGTTTTGCGGTTTCGTCGACGATATAGGTTTTTACTCGTGCTGAAGGGCTTCAAAGGAAGCAGTCTTGATAGGTTTTATCATTGCTTTGAGGCATACTACAATGAATTCCTTTTAGTTTTATGACAAGCTTTAAGAGTAGCTGTGACAGCTTTCATTAAGGTGGGCCTCTATGTTTTGATAAGGTTGTTTTATTGTTTCAATGGTATAATAGTTTTGAAAAGGCATTTTAAAATAGGATGTAACAATAACCTCCTGTAGCTAACAATAAAACCCCTCAGAACCGCCCTTGCAGTAAATATTTAATATTCAATGTTGGAAAGTGCGGATATCAGAATAAGAGTCCGCCATGATTATTGGAATTATTAATGCTTCAATAACCAATATCCTATGGTAACCAGAATGAGCTTGAACGTCATAGTTTGCTTACATTTTTGTATAACAATAATGGGTGCCGATTAAGGATCGAGGGAAAGTGTAATGTTTCAATAATTTCCGCTTGAGTTTGAAAGGCCATCGTCGATATGAGGTCAACACGGTATAGCAATGAGAGACATAGTTTAGTCATGCTTATATTTATAGTGATTCGTTGATATATTGTTGACAAATGAGTCGAAATTTGAACTCTTGACAGCTCATGTCTCTTATTATAGTAACGCTAAAAAGGAATGCCTATAAATGTTCTGGAATTTGAAATCTTCTAGTATTTTTTCAGACTACTATACCTAAACTGGAACAATTGCCACTGGTCAAAAAAATGTGGTGACGCATTAAAATCATACCCAATTTTCTGCAAGTTATTCATGTAATCATAAAGCCAGAAAATGAATATCTTCAACCATATGGAAAGTGGTTAAAGTTTCAGCAATTCCTACGGAGTATCATTGCCATCAATTCCGGATACAATACTCAGAATATTCCTAGAGGATGTTGTCGAGAAGATTATGAGGACGTTTTCAGAATATTCTGATGGTACTTTGAATATTCTGGGAATGTTTTGAGAATGCCCTTAGAAATATTATGGAAACGTTCTTGGAACGTGAATTTTGTCTCTTTTCTTCAGAATATTTTCAGAACTTTCAGTGTCCCTTCTGAGAATATTCGAAATGTTTCACAGGAATAATATTTGAACCATCTCAGAATCACTTGGTGCTGCCTGGGTGCAGTACCAGATAATAATATAAGGAAATCGTATTGGAATGAAGAACATCCTGTATATACATTTCTACTCTCATATTATTATCACCATGTATATTGATGTATGTCAATTGTGTTGTTCAATATATCGAAACCTTGTCACGTCGTGTATCTTTTCATCTGGCTGATTTCTGTATACCTAGGATATAAATTACATCCATTCAGTCCCTTCTATCAGGTTATGGGCCCAGCACGTGCTGAAGAGAAAGTTTACGGATCTTAGGTGAATAATCAGCACTTTGAAAAAATTCCGAAAAAATTTTGACAAGTTGTCAAGTCAGTCGAAAATAATTTTCAAATAACAAGTTTTCCGTCTACCAATGGCTTCATCAAGTGGATTAGGAAGTTTGCCATCGATAGAGAAACTCAGGGGTCGTGAGAATTATAATACCTGGCAATTTGCTGTTCAAACATATTTGGAACATGAGGAGCTCTGGGACTGTGTAACTGGTAATGATAATGATGAGAAGAAAATTGTTAAAGCTAAGTCCAAGATAATATTACTCATCGATCCAATCAATTATATACACGTCCAATGCGCGAAGACAGCTAAAGAGGTATGGGACAAGTTGAGAGAAGCATTCGAAGACTCTGGTTTGACTAGGAGAGTTGGTCTCCTCAGAACATTGATTACCACACGTCTCGAAAATTGTAATTCTGTTGAGGAATTCGTTAATACAATCTTCATCACCGCTCACAAACTATCAGGTGTTGGTTTTATAGTCAGTGATGAGTGGATTGGAAGTCTTTTATTAGCTGGTTTGTCTGATGAATACAAACCCATGATCATGGGCCTTGAAAGTTCCGGTGTGAAGATCACAGGGGATTCTATCAAGACAAAGCTTCTTCAAGACGTAAAGAAATCGAATAATGATTCCGCATTCCTCACTCAGGCGAAAAATAAGAAGTTTTCGCATAGAAAGGGGCCACGTTGTTTTCAATGTAACCAATACAGTCATAAAGCACAAGATTGTAAAATCGTCAAGCACAGCGACAAATCCCAAAAATCAAAACGTACTACACAGTCATCAGGTATATCGGCGGCCTTCTCTACTGGAAAGGCCGATATAATGAATTGGTACATCGATTCTGGTGCGTCTATGCATATGACGATGCGTGATGATTGGCTTGAGAACAAATCATCTCCTGAAGTGAATGAAATAGTTGTAGCAAATAACTCAAAGCTCCAAGTTACTGCAATGGGAACGATCACATTAAGAATTCTTTTGAATGGATCAGAAAAAAACATCCAAATTCAAAATGTACTGCTGGTTCCAGGTCTATCAACTAATTTATTATCTGTGAGTCGCATCATAAGGAATGGACATCGAATCAAGTTTTCAGAAAATGTCTGCCGAATTTTCAATAAAAGAAATGATGTAGTAGCTGATGCAAATTTGGTGGATAACATGTACAAGCTGAATATTTTTCCCCAAGAAAAATATAACTTCATGGTTTCCCATAAATCGGATGCATTATTGTGGCATCGTAGGCTTGCTCATATTAATTTCTCCGATCTGAATAAATTGAGAAATGGTTTGGCATCGGGTATCAACTTCGAGGAGCGACAGATAGATACATGTGAAGCTTGTCTAAAAGGTAAACAAAGTAGATTACCTTTTACCCATGTTGGCAAAAGAGCTGAAAATTTCTTGGAAATCATTCATAGTGATCTCTCTGGCCCGATGGAAGTAGCTTCACTTGGAGGAGCACGATATTTCTTCATGTTAATAGACGATTTTTCGAGAAAAACCTTTGTATATTTTCTGAAACTCAAGAGTGAAATGAAGAAATATTTTGAAGATTTTAAATATATGGTTGAAAACCAAAAAGGAATGAGAATTAAAATTTTACGCACTGATAATGGTTCAGAGTACTGCAATCAAGAGTTTGGAACATTTTTGCGGAAATCAGGGATCCAACATCAGACAACAACTCCTTATACACCAGAGCAAAATGGTTTGGCCGAACGAACCAACCGAACCATTGTTGAAAAAGCTAGATGTATGATTCAGTATGCACAAGTAGGAAAGGAGTTTTGGGCTGAGGCAGTTTCAACCGCAGTGTATATAAAAAATCGTTCACCAACCAAAATTATATCAGAGAAAACTCCAGAAGAACTATGGACTAATGATACTCCAGATTTGAGTCATCTCCGAATATTTGGATGCAAAGCAATGGTGCATGTTCCGAAGCAGAAACGAAGAAAATGGGATTCGAAATCAATCGAAATGATTTTTGTTGGATACTGTCAGGATTCGAAGGCATATCGACTAATCTGCCCTGAAACAAAAAAACTCGTGAAGAGTAGAGATGTCGTTTTCATCGAAAACAGTATTCCAGACCAAAACAGCACTTCGACCTCGACTTCGACTCATGATTCAACTCAATTCGTGCCATTTTTCGAAGAACCTGTTCATGCTTCCGAAGAAATCTCCGTAGAAAATGAAACAAATGCAGTTGAAGTTGGGGCAGATAATGAAAATGTATGTTCTAACGAGAGTTCACCCCCACCTACATCAGAAGTTCAAATTCTACGAAGATCTTCAAGGCAACCAAAACCGAAATCGATGACAATGTATCAGCTTTATTGCGCGAAAATTTCCAATGTGACAGAATTAGCCGATCCTTTGACAGTTGAAGAGGCTATGGAGAGGCACGACGCCGAACTTTGGAAACAAGCGATGTCGGAAGAATACTGTTCCTTACAAGAGAACCAAACGTGGATTTTAACCGATTTACCACCAAATCGAAAACCAATAAACTGTAAATGGGTTTTCAAAACGAAAAAGGACTGCGAAGGAAATATTCTCCGCTACAAAGCACGTCTCGTTATCAAAGGCTGCGCACAGAGGAAAGGGATCGATTACGAAGAGATTTTTTCTCCAGTCGTCAGGTACACATCCATACGTCTTCTGATTGCTCTAGCTGCAAAATTAGATTTGGACATAGAGCAAATGGATGCCGTTACTGCGTTTCTACAAGGTGATCTCAGTGAAGAGGTTTATATGGTTCAGCCCAAAGAATTCCTGTCCAATCAGAATCCAACAAAAGTTTGCAAACTGCAGAAAACCATTTATGGGTTGAAACAAGCAAGCAGGGAGTGGAATGTGAAATTGGATGCTGTTTTGAAGAATATTGGAATGAACCGAAGTAGACTAGATCCATGCGTTTATTATAATGTTTCTGGTGAAACAATCATTTTTGTTGCTGTGTATGTCGACGATTTGCTGATTTTTTCAAACAACGGGGAGATGAAAGACTATTTGAAAGATGAGTTACATAAAAACTTCAAGATGAAGGACTTGGGAGAAACAACTAGTTGTGTTGGTTTAGAAATATCAAGAAATCGTCCTGCAGGTAAAATTTTTCTGAATCAGAAGAAACACATCAATGAGCTACTGGTTAAATACAATATGGCTGATTGTAAACCAGTCAGAACACCGATGGATCTCAACCAAAAATTAACCAAGGAAATTTCTCCACAAAATAAAGATGAAATAGAGTACATGAAAAAAGTACCATATCAGCAAGCAATAGGGAGCATTTTGTATATCGCTCAAGGTTCAAGACCGGATATTGCTTATACTGTAAATACTCTCAGCAAATACAACAATAATCCTGGCAGAGCTCATTGGACTGCAGTTAAAAGACTAATGCGCTACCTTAAGGGTACAGTTGATGTTAAATTGGAGTTCAGTCAAAATGGCTCTAATCAAATTGTTGGATTTTGTGATGCAGACTGGGCAAGTGATTCTGACGAAAGACGTTCATGTTCCGGCTACGTTTTTCTGATGCAAGGAGGTGCCATTTCATGGTCATCCAAGAGGCAACAAACAATTGCTCTATCTACGACAGAGGCGGAGTACATGTCACTTTCTACTGCAACGCAAGAAGCTATGTGGCTACGACAATTCGCTCAAGAAATCTGGCCGAATGAAAAAGAAGCTACTGTTATATTTTGTGACAATCAAAGTGCTGCAAATTTAGCACAGTCGGAAGGTTATCATGGTAGAACAAAGCACATTGATGTGCGACACCATTACATCAGAGAAAGAATATACTCCAATGATATAATGGTCAAATATGTGGGTACTGAAGAAATGGTGGCAGATGCATTGACCAAGCCGTTGAATTCTAATAAACATTTGTTCTGCTCTACAAATATGGGCTTGCTCTTTGATCAACGTGATGATGTTCTAGAGGGGGTATTGGAATGAAGAACATCCTGTATATACATTTCTACTCTCATATTATTATCACCATGTATATTGATGTATGTCAATTGTGTTGTTCAATATATCGAAACCTTGTCACGTCGTGTATCTTTTCATCTGGCTGATTTCTGTATACCTAGGATATAAATTACATCCATTCAGTCCCTTCTATCAAATCGTCTGCCACGTTGATATTGCCCCATGATCTGATGAAATTAGAATTATAAAGCTATGAAAATTGCCAAGCTAATTCTTTTTATTCAAAATACTATAGACCTTCCGAAATTCTCAAAATTTGCCGAGGGAGGTCATTTCTGTTTTTGCAGAAAGCACTCTTGTTGACTGTCAAGCCAACTTGATATGTTGATCACACTAAACAAATCATTTTTATTTTATATTCTGGTTCCCACGAAAAGGGATATCCTGTAATGTTCAGAGAACATCGTGAACACAAGGGAAATAAGGTAGGAATTGGTGTTCTTCTTGAATTTTTGGAGGTTATATGCCTCGGTGAACACCTCCCTTGGCAATGTGTTCCAGAGCCTCGCTGTTCGTTGGCTGGACGAGTCTTTGGAAAGAGATGTTCTGCAGGTCTCCAAAGTGACGACGAAGGGTGCGAAGCCTCAACTCGACGGGTTAATCTCGCGGGGACTGCCAAGAGAAAAACAATTGTTGATATTTCGGAAGAGCATCGTCCATGAAATTATCTATGCAATAAAGCCAGATCGCCAACTTTTCTACGGAGTCCCAGAAAAGTGAGTGAGTTTGTGAGCGAGGCATTACCCACGAGACGAATTGCTCATTTTGGACAGAATCCAATAGTTCCAGGGTATGTTTGGCTGATGCACTCCAAATATGGGAACAGTTTTCCAGGACAGGTCGGATCTGTGCCTTATAGATCATAAGCAGCTGACAGGAAGTGAAATAGCTCCTGGCCCGAAACAGAAAACCACGTTTTTGGGATGCAGTTTCAGCAATCGACCTCACGTGATTTTCCCATGAAAGGTCATTGCTGATGGTAATCTCATGCATCGAAATAGATGTCTTCGAAGGTATGGTTACTCCTGACGAGCTCATGTTAGCACAGTGAGATCGGCTTTTCTAGAGGAGAAGCATGCTTGTGTTTTGTTTGCATTAAAATCTACCAAGTTATTGGATCCCCATTCGCGAATTATTGTCAAATCCATATTTATGTTGTTAACATTTCTCCCTCGTTCGTTTCTGTTTTTCCTGGCTGGAATTGGAGCCCTGGAAGAGGAGGCGGTATGAAGAGTACTGTCATCCGCGAAGCTGTGTACAGGACATGAAGTTGCTTCCAACAAATCGTTGATATGGAGTAGAAATAGTGTTGGTGCTAGAATTGACCCTGACGGAACACAAGCATTTATGATAAGAGAGTCAGATGAAACTCCGTCGACCACTACATAGAGATACCTGTTTGAGAGAAAACTAGCTAGCAGAGAACATAGCTGCGGAGGCAAGCCATAAGATATGGAAGCTTGGCGAGGAGTCCGTGGTGCCAGACTCGATCGAATAGTCCCTCAACTTTCGATTGAAAGTCTAGTTGAAATTGAGGATCTGGAGAACATTGCTTCTACTCTACCTAGAAACAACGAACAAGGCTCTTGATATTCATCATTACCATTTCTATGTTGAAATCAACACCAAGCATAAAAAGTGTGCTTGCTTATCAACATAAATATCTGAACGAATTTTTACCATATATTTCAACTCGTTATTATACAATAGGTCTGACTAATCCATCTGGTATTCATGGGTAGACAGACTGTAGGTATAGATTTTTCCCACAAATATTATAGCAAACAATGATGGGATATCGTAGTGGGTATTCAATATAGCGCTGCGCCTAATGAAAGTTGCGCAATCTGCTCTGGTGTAATAATAATTACATTACACTGGTTTTATTGTCCATCTTCGTTATGTCACAATGCCATACATACACTGTGTGCAGGATAAGGATGTCTACCATTAGGGTTCGTTTAAATTTTTTCCTGAAGTTATTTTTTTTTATTACTTGGAGCGCACGAAAGGGAAGCCCTATAATGTGCAAAGAACATCGTGCGTTCCTAGGGAGGATAGGGATAGGAGGTAGGTATTGAAATTGTTTTTGAACTTCTGGAAGATTATATGTTGTTGGGAATACTTCCACAGGCAATGAATTCCAGAGCCTAGCCGTTCGATGGATGGAGGAGTTTTGATAAAGTGCTGTACGACATCTTTCGAGTCTGACAACGAAAGAATGTGCTGACTGGACTTGTCTAGTTCGTCTGACTGGTATTTTTAGTGAAGGGATGATAGCAGAGATTTCCGAAAAACATTTCCCGTGAAAGTATCGATAGAAAAGTGAAAGGTCACCGACCTTTCTTCGGTGTTCCAATGATGTCAAAAAGTGAGTGAGTGTGGCGTCACCCACCAGGCGGATGGCTCTTTTCTAAGAGCATCAGCGTATGTTTTGGTGCTGAACCCCATATGTGGGAACAGTATTCTAGAACAGGCCGTATCTGTGCTTTGTAGATCATGAGGAGCTGTTGAGGTGTAAAGTAGCTTTTCGCACGGAACAAGAATCCGAGTTTTTGTGAAGCAGCTTTTGCGATGGATCTGACATGGAAGAGTGTTGCTGATGGAAATACCGAGCATAGATATGGTGAGCTTGGTGGGGATGGTGGTGCCAGAAATTACAATGTCGGGCATACTGATTTCCGCCTTTCTAGAGAAAATACAGGCTTGAGTTTTGGTGGCGTTGAATTCAACTAGGTTGTTGGTTCCCCAGGCTGTGATTTCAGCAAGGTCTTCATTGACAGCATTGACCTGCCTGCGCCGTGAGTTCTTAGTTTCCTGGGAAGAAATAGGAATTCTGGAAGAGAACGCAGTATGGAGGGTACTATCATCTGCAAAGCTGTGGATGGGGCGAGTTGTTACTCCCAACATATCATTGATATGAAGAAGGAATGATGTTGGTGCCAAAATTGATCCTTATGAAACGCCGGAATTGATGCCAATTGTATCAGATGATACACCGTCCACCACCACATGAAGCGATCTGCCTGAAAGAAAACTAAATAAGAGATGGCATAGCTGAGGTGGTAAGCCGTATGATGGTAGTTTGTGGAGGAGTCCTTCGTGCCAAACACGGTCAAATGCTTTCGATATGTCCAACGCGACAGCTAGAGATTCCCCGTGTTCCTCTTATGAAGCTTGCCATAAATGAGTGACGTAGGCGAGTAGATCTCCAGTAAATCTTCGGTGGCGAAAGCCGTATTGTCTATCATTGATGATTCCCGAGCTCTCCAGATATTTGATGAGCTCAATATTGATGGCTTTCTCCATCACTTTGGAGATTACTGATAACAGGGCAATGGGCCTGTAGTTGTTGGGCAGGTTCTTGTTCCCTTTTTTGGGGATTGGTTGGACTCTAGCTGTCTTCCAGCATGATGGAAAAATACCCGACCTGTACGAGATGGTAAACAACTTGCAGAGAATCGGTGTTAATTCTGGCGCACATTTTTTGAAGATGATGGGTGGAATTCCATCAGGACCCTTAGCCTTATTCGTTCTGAGATCAAGCAAAATTCGTCTGATCGTGCGTTGACGGAAGACGATTCCGGGCATTCGACTCTCAACGGGTGGAATGTCTGGCAGCACTTTCCCTTGGGAATCTGAAGTAGAGTTTGCTGCGAAAATCTCTGCAAATGTGCCGTCGGATTTGGACAGTGGTGGAAATGAACTATTGTAATACTATTCAGAAATATTCTGATAGAGAGATACAGATCTTGAATATTTATTGTACAATTAATTCTAATGATACTCATTACTATAGCAACATCAGATTATACAGAGATTATACTCTACTATAACATTACAATTCTCCCTCTCCAAAAAAATTATCACTCCTGTGATAAAATGGTCTTATATTCGAGATATTCGCTGTTTCTTCCTTCAAGCCATTTTGGAAATGAACATATGATAAAACCCCATCGATATATTTGACTTTCGAAATCTGGAATGGACCTCTGATGACACAGTTCTTTCCAGTTTGTCGATTCCTTGTCAAAATCCAGTCGCCAACCCTCAACATTGGTGGTTTGGTTTTACGGGTTTTATTAGCTTGTTCCTGTATTCTCCGTTTATATTTTAATTGTTCTTCAGGATTTTTAATTGATTCAGTTTCACTGCAATCTATTCCATATTTCTTGTCTGCATGTAAGATTATATTTTTCCCATAAAGTCTAAAATTTGGAGAGCATCCCAAATATTCGGTATGCGAATAATTGTGGTGTCGAACTGCCGCCTCAAGACACTTCTTCCATCCACCTTTGAAATCTTCGTAGCACCTCATATATGTCTTCAGGTTTCGCACAGCTCTTTCAGCTAGTCCATTACCAGCAGGATGGTATGGGGTTGTATGAATCAATTTTATTCCTTCCGTTGTAGCCCAATCATGGAAGACACCCGATGTAAATGCTGCTCCACGATCCGTTACAATGTTTTTTATTTTATCCTTGAATGGAAATTGACTGAAGTAATTTTTCAAGGCTATTCCACTTTCCTTCATAGCCTTCGCAGAAATATGTCGAGTACATTCGTCAATAACAACTATAAATGATCTGGTAGATTTCTTCACATCTGATTTCTTGGAGAGTTCGGCAAAATCAACATGTATTGTCTCATATGGATTCTGGGAAGTAGAAGTTAAGTGAACAAAATCAGGTTTTGTTAAGTACTTGAACTTTACTCGTTGGCAAATGTCACATGTATGAATATAATTTTTAATATCTTTACTCATCCCTTTCCAATGAAATCTCTTACTAATTTTATAATACGTTTTATAATATCCATCATGACCACCAGAATCACAGTCGTCATGATAGGATTCTAAAATCTCTTTTTTCAGATCATTGGTTTTGACTGAATATCGTCCATCATCCATTAACTCTAAATTCTGGATATTCAAATGACACCAGAAAAGATCATTGACATCGTCAGGAATATCAATACATAACCGAGAAATAGCATCAGCATCTTTCATTTCTTTTCCTGATTTATGATTTATTTCCATGTCAAAAGCAGTTAAGAAAATTTGCCATCTAGCTAGTCTATCTTTAAGAGTTCCTGATGTTAAAACATACTTTAAAGCTTGATGATCGGTATGCACAATGAATCGTTTTCCTTCTAAATAAGTCCGAAAGTATTTAACTGCTTTTACCACAGCCAGGCACTCTTTTTCAGTTACAGAGTAATTTTGTTCACTTTTCGAAAAAGTATATGAATAATAAGAAACTACTCTAAGCTGTCTACTTTTGATCTCCTCAGTATCTCGTTGATAAAGTACCGCACCACAACCATAGTATGAGGCATCTGTAGAGAGTTCAAACTTCAAACGTGGGTCTGGGATCCTCAGGATAGGTTTCGAGGTGATGAGATTGATCAAAGTTTTGAAAGATTTCTCACATTCATCAGTCCAAACGAATTTTTTGTTTTTCTGTTTCAGTTCATCTAAAGGCCTCACAATGTGTCCATAATTTTTTATAAAACTCCGAAAGTGGTTGGTTAGTCCAGTAAAGCATTGTATCGATTTCAAGTCCTTGGGTCTTTTCATTGATTTCACTTTTTCAACAATCTCAGATTTCAATTTTTTCGTATCACCGTCAATTTCTCTGCCAAGAAATATAACTTTGGATACACAGAATTCACATTTCTTCAGATTAATTTTCATGTTGTTGTTATCTAATCGTCTTAAAATTTCTTTAGTTAACATACTGCATTCATCATAAGTATATCCACCACACATTATATCATCTATGAAAACTATAACTTTTTCAGATAGGAGGTCTTGAAGAATTTCTTGCATAATACGTTGGAATTTTGCACTTGAATTCTTCCAACCAAATGGGAGGCGGTTGAACTCATAGTGTCCTTCTTGTGTCACAAATGCTGTAAATTTTCGTGTATATTCTGAAATGCCTATGTTCCAGAAACCATCTTTTAAATCTAATTTGGTGAAATACTTGCATCCACCAAATTTTTCTATTATATCATCTGCAATGGGAAAGGGGAATGGATCTAATTCAGTTTCATCGTTTATCTTCCTGTAGTCGATGCATAGACGAAAATTACCATCACTTTTAGTTTTTAAAACACACGGGGATGCATAAGGTGATGTTGACTTCCTGATGATGTCCTTTTCAAGTAATTCGCTGATTTTATCAGTTATCCATAACCTTTTATTTGGTGGATATCGATACGGTTTCAATCTTATTATATTTGGGTTTGGTTTTAACTTGAAATCAATTTCATGTACTGAAGGTTTTTTATCCACATGATTTAGCAGATTTGGGAACATTTTTATAAAACTTGTCTCCTCAAAGTCAATTTGGGTTGATTTTGAGTTCACATTCATTTGGAAAATATTTAATTTATTCAAACTGTTTTGTCCAATTATAATTCCAAAACACAAATCTTTCACTACAGCAGGCATGATCGTTATAGTCTCACCATTGATTTCAATAGTCATCTCAGATTTATATAAACATTTTGTCATCCCAGCTAAACTCCTGATACAAATATTGGTTTTATGCATGGGAAATTGATTTCTGATGACTAAGTCTTCATTAACTAAATCTATATCGGATCCAGTATCAAGTAAGACCTTGACCATATCATCATTGACCTTCACAAGTTTTACATTTCGATTTTCATTATCTCCATATGTAGAATGATTCATATACATTTCAACATTTTCTATTTCGTCTTCCAAAGAACTATAAAAATTATTATTCACTGGCTGTCTATCTTTATAATAATTATTTGTTTCATTTCTTCTTTCTTGTCTCTTCTCCACTATTCCATTACTCTGCTCTACTTCCATGCCAACTTGACTATTTTTGTTCACTCCTGGTCTAAACTGATGGTTATTGGATGCTCTATTGAACGTTTTCAGGGATTTCAATGTGTGTAAGAGCTCTTCTTTGGAATTTATCAATCTACCATTTATCTGATTTTGGATGTGTGAAGGTAAACCCAGTATAATCAAAGAAATTATAGATTTTTCACATAAATTTTCGTCAGCCCAATACAATAGTCTTTGCTTTTCATAGAAGTATTCTAGCGTACTTCCCTGGTAAAATTTATAAAATAGTGCTTTTTCCCATTTTATCAAAACGTTTTCATCAAATGTTTTGATGAAACATGATTTCCAGTCATTCCAGGTGAATTGGTTCATATTTCTGGTCCGAATTCTGTCCTCATACCAATGCAATGAAGTTCCGGTCAGATAGCTTCTTAAATTGAATATTTTGTCAGCATCCGAGTTCCACTGATTGGAAATACATAGATATTCATAATTGTTCAACCATGTATTTGGGTTTTCATCGAGACCTTTGAACTGTGGGAGATTTGGTTCAGTTTTCTTAGATAAAGCTGACATCCATTTTGACATTAGATGATCCAATTCGAATTTTCCAAAAACTATTTTGCTTTGCTCATCTCCGGATCCTTGTATTTGATCATAATCCACTCTAGCAAACGTAGGATTCAAATTTTCACCCGACTGCGCCATTTGTAATACTATTCAGAAATATTCTGATAGAGAGATACAGATCTTGAATATTTATTGTACAATTAATTCTAATGATACTCATTACTATAGCAACATCAGATTATACAGAGATTATACTCTACTATAACATTACAACTATTAGTGAAATTTCTTCCGACCACTTCAGCAAGGGACCAAAACGAACGGAAGCCATTGGGGCAATCTATGAGTTTCGATCTTATCTTGGCATTGTATGTTCCTTTCGAAGCATCTATTGTTTGGCTGCAGTTATTTCTGGCATCAACGTATTCTGGTCTAGTCGCGAGGTTAGGATTTCATAAAGATATAGGAAAACGAAAGAATTGGTCATCCTGATAATCAGCTCCCTAGGAGGCACGCGACATACGCTGCTCTTGGAAATCCAGAAAATCCCAACGTGCAGTGATAAGGTACACATCCTGGCTGGTGGAATGCAGGAGGCCGTCATACTTGGATCATTGCGTGTACTCAGGACACACGGCTCTTGGTCCCAGTGATTATTCACCCCGCAGGCTGTGGGGAGTAGTCACTGTTTTTCATCCAGCACGACTCTGCGTGGCGTCGGAGGCCGCAGAGTCGTGACTGGAAAAATATGAATTTGAGTGAATAATAATGATAATGATTTATTTACTCAAGTTTCGAGTCAGAAGTTATAAATTACAATGTTATCACATTCTTGGAATGGCGAGTGGTGAATATATTGAGAATCCTTACGAAGCAGGGCAAGTCTAATTGTGTTTAAGAATACATATCAATCAATTTTGCCATACATTTTCATAAGTGGAATTGATAATTATGGATGTTTAATAGGAAAATGTTGGTTTCGAATATATACAGGGTGTCCCGTAAAGACCACGTCAAACCTACGGAGGATGTAGATCAAAGGATAACCCACCTGCTATGACAAAATTCCCACTATAGAAGTCTTGCCGTTTTCGAGATATCTTGTGTTGTTGAAAATATCGAATTTTCGCCCCGTTCAACCCAGGCAACCAGATGACGTTTCAGTGACGTATTTTTTACGTCACTTGAATGACCAAGATGACGTCAGTAGTTGACGTCGCATTGACGTCATAATGACGTCAAAATGACGATTGAATTTCGCGATGATACGTAAAAAAGATTCCTTCAACATGGTGTGATCAACACCACTAGCCTCTGATGACATTATATAATATTGATTATGCATTGTTGAGCCTGCTTGGTGGGTCCCTCCTGTTTCATGTTCATTCAATCGCCTATTCAGCAGCACCATCCTTCAGTACGCATCTCCATCAGAATACAATCACAATCAGTTACTCGTATTTGTATAAAAATTATGTAGTTTGTGTCGGCGAGATGTAAGCAAACAAAGAATAGTTTGATAGCAATGGAAAGGACGTTGGCGAATTTGGCTTCACTTTGTTGAATAATGTATATTGATGCATTTTTTGTCACCCAACAGTCTAAATAGCGAATCATTGAAAAATTTCCTAAATGACGAAGCTCACCAAATTGGTACGTCAAACCGATGTGATTTTTAGACGTCATAGATACGTCACTGCAACGTCATAAGAGTAACGGTTTCAATATTGAAATACCTGAACAATCATTTCTATGTATACATAGCTTGTTGGTTTTCGAGATATACAGTGTGTCAAAGTTTTTTAGAAAATGTTTTTCTACTACTTTTCGGGTATATTAATAGAATAGTATAATTATAGAATGAAACTTGCATGTTGATTGGCTTGAGCTATACTTTTGTCATATGATAATATATACGTATCCATGGTTTAGAGAACGTCTGGGAAAAATGGACGTCGACAGGACGTCCCTGCAACGTCATGAAACTGACGTCTTATTTTACCCATCTAAGTGACGTTCACTCGACGTCGAAACAATGACGTGATTATCACGTCATAGAAAGTACGTCATAGTGACGTCACAAATTCTTGTGTGACGTCTCTGACGAAAAATCACCAATTGGGGACGTCACAGTGACGTGATCATTCGTCATCTGGTTGCCTGGGGATAGATCCGTCTGTACGGTTGGTACAATTTTACATAACTTTTTGGTTCATTTTTTCAGTGAATATTGCTGAAGAATGATTTTAACGTATATATACATAACAAACATTCTCGAACATTCTGTGAGAAATATTTTTATTTTAAACTTTGATAGTGGATTTTTCAAAAAAGAAAAAAAAATCGGAATCGGTAAGACTTTTATGATGGGAATTTCGTTATGTGCCAGGTGGGTTATTCTTTGATCTACATTCTCCCTTGGTTTGACGTGGTCTTTCACGAGACACCCTGTATGTATATAGTATAATAAAAAATATAGATATGAAGAAAAATATAAAATGAATATATTGATGGTATTTCAGGTAGACTGCTGAAGAGTTCTGGGCCCAAGTGATGATAGTTTCTTTGACCGACTGACTTGTGCATGACTGGTATTACAATACTTTCTTTGTGGCAGGTTCTATAGTTATGACTGTAGGTGATCAATTCGTTTCTGTGTTTATATTCAGAGATCAGTTGATCTCTGTTATATGGAACTGTAGTTATATATTTATGAAGAATAGTTATCTTGGGTCGAATATAGCAGTTTCCGTGTAAAGGAAGTTGATAGGTAGATATGTTTGAGAGACTCCTTCCCCAACCAATTATGCCATAGTTCAAGTGAGATTCTATCAAACTTTTGTACAAAAATATTTCATGTTTATGGTTGAGTACGTTAGTTATTTTTTTGAATTTGTACAGAATGCATCGAAGTATTTTCACATTATGTAATAATCTCGGTAATAATTATTGGTCTCATGTTATATGATTATCTAGAATCCAAATAGAGAACAAATTTCGAGTGGAAATTACGGTTCGCCAACATAGCTATAACTGACACAATAACGTATTGGGTACTTACATTCCGCGTTCACCTCGAAATTACGTAAAGATGTAGTTATTTTAGTACTGACTTTTTGTTCATGTAATATAATTGGTACCACTGTCAGAATTATTATATTTCAATCATACCAAGTATAGTTATATTGTTATAAATCATTAAAAATAAAATGAGAGCAAGGACATTTCCTTTGATCTCTTTTGTCAACTCGATGTTAGTTCACATCGACAAAAAAAAATACAATCGACCAATGTTTGACAGTAACTGTCGTCAACGAAAACCATAAAATCCCTGATCCTTTCCAAGTAGATTATAGTCAATTCAAATGAAGGAGGGTTAGGTCAGTTGAATGTCCCAAAATATGAAGAAAAAAAAATAAGGAGAAGCTAAAAATACCGATCTGATGTGGATATATTCAAAAAAGGTAACATTTCGTAACAATCGGTAAGATTTCACTTGAAACGAAAATGGCTACAGAATTCCCGAATTCAGTGATGAATTGTCGACTTCGGCAACACTGTTTAAATAATGACAACGTATTGCAAGTCGTTCACCCTGATGATCTTCGATGGAAAACCTGTTCTTATTTGGTTCCGGTATGGTGATCATTATCATAATTATGTCAACTATTCTATGAGTTAATCATCGATTATCAAGTGCGCATTTCTGCATCAAGGAAACGAATATACTATACAAGGTGTTAATGATAGTATGGCGCTCTCAAGATCGGTGAAGACTCGTTTTTGCCTTCCTGGCACATTTATGGTTATTAAAGCCAGAAGTCCTTTTTTGACTTAAAAAACACCGTTAGAAATTTGATAAGGAATTTTGTAATACTTTGTAGTTTTTATACAAGGTATCGATTTGAAATTTTCATTTTCAATATTGTTGAATCATATTAGTTTGGTTTCTATCCTAGGTGGACATAAATTCCTCCATATTATATGTACAGTGTCATTCACGAGGTCATTCATAAAGTCAGCATCATATGGGAAACACTTTTATTAATGACTTATTTTGAAATTCGAGTTGGACGTCAAGTTTTGCTTCAATAAAGATGAAAAATGGCCTACTCAATTGGGGTCACGTGATTTTCGCTACATGTCAAAAGTGAAATTTTTTCAAATTAACCGCTGAAAGTAGGTTTATTTGTTCGAATATCGAAAAAGTTTACTTGAAAAAGTTGTTTCTATTCCAATTTTACATATGTGATTCGGATTTTATCTTTCTATAACATATCTTAGATTTCGATATTTTTTAAAAATTTTCGAAACTGAAATATTAAAAAAATTGTAAATTCGATAAAACTACTTCATACCAGTAGCTCCATCATGCTACTAACTTTCAATTACTAATTATCACTAATTATCGACAAAAATATGATTTTCTTCAGAAAATGATAATCTCCGCTTCAAAAATCTGTTATGTTTGATGCAAACATAACATCAAAATGCTGTTATGTTTGAGTCAAGCATTTAGAAACGAAATTTATTCGAATTTATTTTTTCAGTACTGAAAAGATCAGTTTAAATGGATTTCGTTTCTAAATGCTTGACGATATATCAACTTTGCATCAAACATAACAGAATTTGGAAGCGGGTATTATAATTTTCTGAAGATAATCATATTTCTGTCCGTAATCAGTGATAATAAGTAATTGAAAGTGAGAAGCATAAGAAAGCTACTGGTATGAAGTATTTTTGTGAAATTAACAATTCTTCAAATATTACAGAAATTTTGATAAATTAAAAAAAATTAAAATCTAAAAGTCGCAATAGAAGGATCAAATTCAAGAAGCATGTGTAAAATTGAAATAGAAACAACTTTTTCAAGTAAACTTTTTCGATATTCCAACAAATAAACCTACTTTCAGCGATCAATTTGAAAAAATGTTACTTTTGACATGTTACGAAAGTCACATGACCCCGATTGAGTAGGCCATTTCTTTTCTTTTTTGAAGCAAAACTCATCGTCCAACTCGAATTCCAAAATAAGACATTAATAAAAGTTTTTCTCATATGATGCCGACTTTATGAATGACACTGTATACGGACAGCTTAATGGATATGTGGACAAATTAGTCTGTAACATCAATGATTACAAAACGCATAACTTTGACAATTTAATGAACAGCATATTTGGACATTCTCTGATTTGAAATTTGTGGCAACTTAGATTTTTCAAATGAAACATCCTGTTTATATTATTATTTTCAGAATTTTTAACAATTCCTCAGCAACTTTTCGTAATATTTCCTCATAGCCTCATGTCTGTTACCGTTTTGGAAATAAAAATTCATTCTTATACTTATTTCTTTGTAAATTTCAGTTTCAAGATATTTGATACCTACTTTGAAACTTTCTATAATTCAGCCTAATCTACGTTTTACGTTACTTCAATACAGAGTGGTGAAAAATACAGTTATTCCTTTTGCTCGAAGGAAAGTGACGGTAAGTTGATTACTTCACCGGAACGCCCTGTATATTATTGAAAATTCGGGAAGCTGCTTAAATCTGATTTCTTTCTATTCATACCATACCTATACCTGAATATCCGAGTTTCGGAGTTTATTTGTGGAATTGGATAATGCTGAAAGTCATTATATTCCAGCATTTCACATGCCCAAATATAAAGGTTTCCGAGATGTTGACTAGAAACTATGGACAGATTATTTGAAAAAGAATAATTTACATCATCGTTTGTTGATGTGCCACGCATTTATATTATGCAACTCATTTGAAACGTATCGGAAATATTGAAATAATTTTCTATCGCCTGAACATTTTTTGACATTGAGAAACTATAAGAATCCACCCTGTATGAGTTTTCTCAAACTTGATGCATTGTAGTTACCTAGAAATGAAGAAGATGAACACGAGTTGTATCGGTCTTATTATGACTCAACCTGTATACCTGCTCTTATAGAAAAAATAATCATCATAACTGTAGTCTGCAAAGGTACAGTAGTTTTTTCTGTTCTGCCATCAGTGGAATGGGTGCCTATACGAATGATGATAATAATTATTTTGATCCAATCTGATACGCTCAATTACTTTCTATATTTTTTTGTCATTAGATGCACCTAAAAATATCATTCACAGACTGCTTGATAGAATACAGAATATATAGAACATTGCAATAATTATTGTTTACAAAATCATGCTGTAGTTGATGTTGATGCATATTTTGTATACTCCTGTATGCAGTGTCAATCATGAAATTGGTTTCATATAGAGAAAATTTTCGATAATATACTATTTTGAAGGACGACTTAGGCCTTGAGTTTTGCTTTGAAAAAGATGAAGAAAAAATTTTTAGTGGGAGTCACTTGACTTGCCATTTTCATCATATATTATATTTCAAGATCTATATGAGTTCAATTAATCTCAATTTATAGGTCGAGGGGTATACAGCTAGATAATTTCCTGAATAACTCAGATTGAATCCAACATCCAATAGTCATGCCAGATCTACAGTGTGTCCCACTTACCATGCTCATTGTGGGTATTTTTTTAACGGTGAGAGATACGAGGTCGGTTAAATGACACAAAATGTGGAGTTTGTCAAGGCCAACTATAATGTGAAACAATATTTTGATAAAATCTATTCGTTTTTGTTTTATACGCAAAAAAACAGATTTTGATCATTTTCATGTCTCTTCCGTAACTTCTTTATTCATGAAAATTTTCAAATAGGAATTTCACATTCTCATGGCAAATTTACAAAGTGATTTTGAAAAAAATATGAAATTTATACCAACTCTTCTAGAATTTGAGCTCATAGATCACTATGACTTAGGTTCCTCTAGTGTGTTTTTCTGAGAATTCATTTGAATTGATTTAACGATTTAGTGAGAATGGAATCACGTTCTAGTAATATTTCGTGTTGAAGTATACAGTGTGTCCCACTTATCATGCTCACCATGGGTATCTTTTTAACGGTGAGAGATACGAGGTCGGTTAAATAACACCAAATGTGGAGTTTGTCAAGCCCAACTATAATGTGAAACAATATTTTGATAAAATCTATTCGTTTTTGTTTTATACGCAAAAAAACAGATTTTGATCATTTTCATGTCTCCTCCGTAACTTCTTCATTTATGAAAATATTCAAATAGGAATTTCACATTCTCATGACAATTTTTCAAAGTGATTTTGGTAAAATATGAAATTTACACCAATTCTTCTAGAATTTGAGATATCAGCACCAACTTTAGTTTTTCGAATGTAGGTCATAGCTCACTATGACTTAGTTACAAATAACTTTTTTTTCTCTTACAGATGATATGTCGCAGTAATAGTTTTGTGTTGATAACAACGGAGTTACGTCATTTATACAAAAACAAAAAATTATTTGGAAGCCGCCATCTTGAATTTATAAATTTTAACAAAAAATCATGATCTCCGACCTCAAAACCCCCCCCCTTACCAATTATGAATGGAATCGGACCAAATCTTGTCCGTCATCTTGTAGCAGCTATTTTTTTTAATTTCAACAAAAATTCCATTCAAAATTGGTAAGTGGGGGTTTTTGAGGTCGGAGATCATGATTTTTTTTGTAAAAATTTATAAATTCAAGATGACGGCTTCCAAAAGATTTTTCGTTTTTGTATGAATGACGATAACACCGTTGTTATCAACACAAAACTATTACTGCGACATATCATCTGTAAGGAAGAAAAAAAGTTATTTGTGACTAAGTCATAGTGAGCTATGACCTTCATTTGAAAAACTAAAGTTGGTGCTGATATCTCAAATTCTTGGTATAAATTTCATATTTTTTTCGAAATCACTTTGAAAAACTGCCATGAGAATGTGAGATTCCTATTTGAATATTTTCATGAATAAAGAAGTTACGGAGGAGACATGAAAATGATCAAAATCTGTGATTTGCGTATTAAACAAAAACGAATAGATTTTATGAAAATATTTTTTCACATTATAGTTGGCCTTGACAAACTCCACATTTGGTGTCATTTAACCGACCTCGTATCTCTCACCGTTAAAAAGATACCCATGGTGAGCATGGTAAGTGGGACACACTGTATACTTCAACACGAAATATTACTAGAATGTGATTCCATTCTCACTAAATCGTTAAATCAATTCAAACAAATTCTCAGAAAAACACTAAGGGAACATACACAAATTCTTGATCTCAACAATCATACAGCCAACACACTCGCCTTGTTCCTTAGTTATAATTCACCACCTCACACCATAGATGTACGAGCTCCAATTGGCAATTCTGATCATACACATCACAACCTGCCCATTCTTTATCACATCAACTTCTCCAGCCTCCCCACGCCCTGAATGACATTGTAACTCTCGATATCACCAAGCTTTTATCTTATGGCTTGCCTCCCCAGCTATGTTGTCTGCTAACTAGTTTTCTCTCAAACAGGTCTCCATCTAGTGGTCAACGGAGTTTCATCTGACTCTCTTATCATAAATGCTGGTGTTCCGCAAGAATCAATTCTAGCACAACACTATTTCTACTTCATATCAACGATTTGTTGGAAGCAACTACATGTCCAGTACACAGCTTCGCGGATGATAGTACCCTCCAGACCGCCTTCTCTTTCAGGGCTCCAATACCAGCCAGGCAAATCAGAAACAAACGAAAGAGAAATTTTGACAACATAAATATGGACTTGGCAACAATTCTCGAATGGGAATTCAATAACTTGGTAGATTTCAATGCAAACAAAACACAATCATGCCTTTTCTCAAGAAAAGCCGATTTCACTGTGCCCAACATAAGCTTGTCAGGAGTAACCATACCTTTGAAGATATCCATTTCGATGATTGGTATCACTATCAGCAATAACCTTTCTTGGGAAAATCACGTGAGATTAATTGCTGAAAGTGCATCCCAAAAACTTAGTTTTCTGTTCCGGGCCAGGAGCTATTTCACTTCCACTCAGCTGCTTATGATCTATAAGTCACAGATCCGACCTGTCCTGAAATATTGTTCTCATATTTGGAGTGCACCATCCAAACATACCCTGAAACTGTTGGATTCTGACCAAAAAAGGGCAATTCGTCTCGTGGGTGATGCCTTGCTCACAAACTCACTCACTTCTCTGTAACACCGTAGAAAAGTTGGTGATCTGGCTCTATTTTATAGATTTTTTCATGGACGATGCCTTTCTCAAATATCAACAATTGTTCCTCCCTTGGCAGTCCTCGCGAGATTGGCCCGTCGAGTTTAGGCTTCGCACCCCTTCGTGGTCACTTTGGAGACCTGCAGAACATCTTTTTTCAAAGACCCGTTCATCAATGTCGCGGTATACTCATTGTGATATATCATAGATGTTCATGCGACATCTAATTGTTGGCTGGGTTATGACCTCCAAAAGTCCAAAAAGAAAATTTTAACACATACCTCCTCTACATATTAGGAATTTCCTTGCGTGCGCTCCAAGTGGTAAAAAATTAATTATGTTGGTGATTACTCATCTGAGCAGCATCGAAGAGGCCTTCATAGCAAAGTGTGCATGTAAATATTTGAAATTCTGACGTATTTTCATCACCTTACCCGTCGCCTTATGTCGAAAATGACTTTCTATACTGATGAGAATCAGTAGCCATTCACTCCGGTCTACGGAATAACCTTGTGGGGCAACTCCTCATAGGCTGAACGGATATTTATCCTCCAAAAAAAGACCGTCAGATTAATTATTGATGGTGCAGGACCCAGGGAGGCATTCAGACAGAAATCCCAAAATTGGATATTATGACATTACCAGCTTTATATATATTTCATTGTCTTTTAGAGATTCACCAGAACATTAAATAATTCATTAGGCATAATAACATTCACAATCACCATACAAGACATAAAAACTCACTTATCAACCCAAGATTACGAGTGGAAACCCCATCCAAAAACTCCTTAAATGCCGATCTGTACAATAAACTTCCCGATATTTATAAAAACCAGAATACCACCAAATTTGAAACTTCAATCAAACAGATGTTACTAAGGTTCAATTTTCATTCTATAAGAGGATACCAATGTGCCGAATTTAGTGATTTACACGGGATACCCAATTCCCAGTGACACAGAATCTCTCCATTTCATCGACCGTCAAAAGCTTGCTGCTTGAGTATGTTTATGTTTGTTAGTATTATTTGTTTGTATTTCACAAGTACTCAAATGATTAACCTGTAAACTACTGATGTGTGTAATTGAAAGTATTTCGGATCACTCAATATTTGAACAAATTTTATTTGAAAAATGGTGGTGTCGGATTGGTCTATTTCATGATGAGAGAAATATAGTGCGAGAACTCCATTTCTACCGCAATCTCTGTTGAAACGATTAATTTCGATGAGTTCCTGTTTGAAAAATACGCTTACTTTTGAAATCACCCAGTATACCTCTACCTGGAGTTCCATTCCAAACAAGCGAAGATTGAATTAGATTCATGGCCTCAAAGATCACAGAGTGCCTCGAGCCGCAATTCTCAATTATTATAACCTCTGTCCCTTTGATCCCAATTACTATTTTTAGTGGCCATGATTTTCCATTGTGTCGTGAAGTATACCTATTTGGCACAATAAACTGCATCTTGTTTCTTTCATACCAGAGTTATCGCGTACTTATTTTAAGTGTAATTTCTACTGAATGGACAGAGCACGGAACATTTTCATAATGGAAAGTTTAGGATGATATCGTCGGGTTACTGCAAAAATAAGATAACTCCGTTTTTCCATTTTTTGCGTTAAGTTCACTATCACACATATAATTGTATGTAGATTGTTCTGCGAAAACAAGACAAGTATAGTGAGAGCTTTGAAATACAAGAACATGTGTAGCAGAAATCAGATAACTCCATTCAATGTAGGAAGAAACATTCAAAATAAGCTAAGTGCATATACATGTGCAAACATGATGAATATAATGTTGGTTCTTCCTGATTTTGCCAGCCAAAAGCAGCTTTGTGCCACATATCTTGTTTTGAATGTCCGAATATTAACGATCCTTCAGTGTTGGTTTGTTAAAACCAGATCACTGCCAGTTATCTTGTTTTAGTTGTACGACTCTCTACAGAATGCTGAATGCAGCCGCATATTGCTAGTGTGTTTTATGGCACTTGACTTGTTTTAGCAGTAATTCATTGTGAACATAACCTAAACATTTGTTTATGTCAGAATGAGATCTGTTGATTTCAAGTATATTTATTGAGTTGTACATCTCAAACAGACTTGTCAATCATGTCATCACGTTGTGCATTATTAGTAAATAAGGCACGAGAACTACAAAGACTTGCAGGTGAGTCTCGTTTATAATTGCAAATGATTTTTTATCCTATTATGCTCAACCATACTTTTTTGTTTCAAATACAAGATGCATCTATTGAGAAAGTTGTGGACAAGGAGCCTGCAGTACGAGATAAGTCTGAAATCATTGTTTCAAACCAGGGATTTGATTCCACACAAAAGCATTTTACTAAGGAATTTGAAAACTACTTGGGGGAGTCTGAGGTTAGAGAGGATGAGTCTGCTGAGCCAGTTGTATTCAACCCGAAAATTGTTGATACCTCACAAGAGCGTGTACATTCTGCTGAGGAAATCAATATTGTCGTGGGGGAGCCGTCTGTCTATTTGGTGAGAGATTTAGACCATGAAGAAACAGAAAGCTTCCAGGAGGATTCTGACTGTTCTGTGAAAGATAAGGACTATGTGCCTGAGGAAGAATCTTCAGATGCAGGTAAGATCATTACTCAGAAAAACTTTGTGGTATCAACGAAAAACTCGCACGATATATTATATCGTGCGAGTTTGAACTCTTTCCGTCAGACCCCATTTTGATTGATTAGGAGTTGATTTGGAGTAGGTACCTAAATTGTCGCAACCACACAGAACTGAGAGACATAAGGGCGTCCCTAAGGTGCAGTTCTAGGGAGATGATACTGTAGGGTGACCTGAAGTTCAAAATTCATAATAGAGAATTTTAATGAGTAAAAATGAATTATAATAATCGAATTGGAATTCCCTACATTTTCATTTACCCAAAAAATTTCGAGAATGGGTTGAGAATCTGATCCCGTTCTCGATATAAAAAAATGGAAAATTATTCCTGGCCCTTGGTACCATTTATTTTCCTAGGGACACTGATGCTCAAGGAGATTTTATAACTCAAAGGCAATTAGGAGTGAATTATCTGATTTCCTTACACACTACACACCATGGTATATATATACTTATGTTTCTATTTATAGAATATATTTTGTTCGTTTTTCATTACCATCAGAATTAAATTATCTGTATTCGAGTTGCCTACTGTTTTTCTCATGAATTGACTTCCTCTCTTTATATAACTATGAAATCGTACTTTCCAGGAAAAGTTGAATGTTCACAAATAAAAAAAAATACGATGGAATAATACCACAAACAACCAAAAAAAAAAATACCAGAAAAATTCGACTAAAAATCTTTTTGTTACGCTTACTCTGATCAAAGATTGACCGCAAACCTCGCCGCAAACCAACCGACCTCGTACCTATGACATATTTATGTTGAAATAAAGAAACCGATTAAGCAAACTCACGAACTGCAACATTTTGCGGTTATATCAAATGACCCAACGCCTCTTAAGTAATACTTCTCCGCTAAATGATGACAATTCGACCAAAGAGCAATAATACGTATTTTTAACACTGTCTGTAGGTTAACACGTTCCCGAAACGTCCAAATATTAGTGAAAATTCGATGTTTCTTCAATATATCTATATTTCCTTCCTTCAAACATTGTTTCCAAAGAAAGTGTCGCTGACAAGCTATTGGATTTTTCATTTAGGATTCCTGATATGACATCTTGAGGCAAATCATCTGATTTGTCCTATACTATACATAAATATACAAATAACATTATTTTATAGAATCGAAGGGGGAAAATCTCAAATAATCGAGTGAACTGAAGGTATCTTCACTTGTAATGTGAGAGAGGGCAAAACACTATACATGAGCACTGAGAGGAGAAGTATACTGGTAGATCCTACTCTTTGTACTTCTTTGAAGAGAGAGAAAAAGTTAGGTAAGTGTTTTCGAAGTGAGGGCATTGAACAAAATATTAATTTATCATAATACAAAATAATTATACAGTAAATCACATGTTCTGTCGATGTCTACATTCATTTCGTCATATTCATAAATTATTAATCAATAAATTCAGTTCCAGAATATGAAGTCCATAATGAACTACATTGATATATAGATGAACACGAAATCTTGGATACCACCTCTGATACCACCCACCTCAACTTGATGTATATTGTATATTGTCATTATTATTATTTTTTTTATGTTCTGGTTCCCACGAAGAGAGATATTCTGTAATGTTCAGAGAACATCGTGAGAACCAAGGGAATTACCGAGAGGTGAATCTCCTTGGAAGTCTGGTGTATACACCGTTGGAAGTCTTTGGAATTCTTTGGATCTCTTTGGAAGTCTATGGGAGTCTTTGGATGTCTTTGGAAGTCTTTGGTAGTCTTTGGATGTCTCTGAAAGTCTTTGAATGTATTTGGAAGTCTTTGGAAATCTTTGGAATTATTTGGAAGTCTTTGGATGTCTTCGGAAGTCTTTGGATGTCTATGTTAATTGAAAGTCTGGTGTACACATTTTTCCTGGAGATTTACCTCTCGGGAATTGGTGTTTTTCTCAAATTTCTGGAGGTTATATGAACGAGTCTTTGGAAAGAGATGTTCTGCAGGTCTCCAAAGTGACCACGAAGGGGTGCGAAGCCTCAACTCGACGGGTAAATCTTGCGGGGACTGCCAAGGGAGGAATAATTGTTGATATTTCAAAAGAGCATCGTCGATGAAAATATCTATGGAGTAGAGCCAGATCACCAACCATTCTACGGTGTTCTAGGGAAGTGAGTGAGTTTGTGAGCGAGGTAGCACCCACGAGACGAATTGCACTTTTATGATCAGAATCCAACAGTTTCAGGGTATGTTTGGGTGCTGCACTCCAAATATGGAAACAGTACTCTAGGACAGGTCGGATCTGTGACTTATAGATCATGAGCAGCTGAGTGGAAGTGAAATAGCTCCTGGCCCGGAACAGAAAACTAAGTTTTTGGGATGCACTTTCAGCAATTAATCTCACGTGATTTTCCCAAGAAAGGTTATTGCTGATAGTGATACCAATCATCGAAATGGATATCTTCAAAGGTATGGTTACTCCTGTCAAGCTTATGTTGGGCACAGTGAGATGGGCATTTCTTGAGAAAAGGCATGATTGTGTTTTGTTTTTAGTTTGAAAAATAAGTACATAACATGAATACAAATCACACACATAATAATTTGCTATTATTGTGAGTGAGAGTTTTGCTGGTTTGCAATATATTTGGTGGTGCTATAAATCATCCTCCAAGATGCTTAAAGTGATATTGTTGAAGTTGGGCCATTGATGATATCTACTATGAATTCACAGTAACCAGGAGCTGTTTTGAAGAGTGTTTCCAAATTTGCAAACATTATTCATACATGGCAAAATTGGAATTTTTGAGAGTCGAAACTTATGGAAGTTGAAATGTTTCTTTCTTCATATTGGCTTGAAAATGGTTTTCCTGAGGCTGCAGCTATAAGCATGTTGTGGTCAGATGAAATGAAAAACGTTGGGACCTCGGTTGGGACGATATCTCCTGGTCTTGGTATATTATAAGGAATAAAAATGTGTGATGGATGATGGATCTCAGGCATAAGCTGACCCGAGAGCTGAATCAAGTGTTTTCATGATGGTCAGTAGACAGGTTAGCACATAGTTCGGTCAATTTTGTGCTGGGATTGTCTATTGCCATTGCAAATATATCAGCTTCCTTCTTATTCATCGATAGTTGAAAAGGTTGGGTAATTTCGATATCTCTGAGAATGTCACAGGTTTGATGAAAGGCTTCTTCATAGCTTTGATACTATTCTCGATACTATATTATCTCAATCACATACACGATGGAATGATGATTCAACAACATGTATGCAAAATCACGTGCAACGGAAACAAAGTGCTCAGATAATGCCGCCATCTTGTTTTTGAAACAGCGCCCTCAACGATCGATCACCTTACCTATTGTTACATCAGAAAAGTGAATTTCAGAATAGATACAGGCTAACAAAAATCGCCCTTATTTTAAAAAACAAAAAATTTTCTGTTAGATGCGAACCATTGCGAACGAATGTACCTATAACAGCGAAGGTCCTAATAAGAACCATTTTATTCAATTTCTGAGTCAATTTCATACTATCTGGTAGGTACCTATGAATAATCGAGATTGTTCTTTTATAATCAGCAGTAATACTATAAATACTTCAAAGTATATATTATAATTATATTTGAATTAGTTCTGAACGAACGTCTAGATTTGACGACCCTCTGTATGTAACAAATATGAATTGGTTAGGTTAGGTCAACTTCTCTATGCATATCCACGTATATTCGAAATTATAGCTTTAACTTAATTGAACGTTTGGTTGGTTTGAAATTATACGAAAAAAATAAACATCGACATACATGTGATGTAATACTACTGTCAACCTATTTATGAGAAAACTCATTTTATTTGATTTATTTGCCCTTTTATTTCATAACAAAACTCGGCAGAATCATTGAAGAAAATGCATTGTAGGCGATTTTTTTCTGTTCAAGGTCGGATGCTCTTCAATTGAAAGTTTCAAAAGTATCAAAATATACAATTTGGTACAAACAATTACGAAACAAGAGAATCTACCATAATCTTCTGAATATCTTTGTTTAGACTAAACATTGGTAACATAACAAACAGTGTAACAGCCTCCTTGAGTTCATTATCTCGACTATGTTGACATGAAAATTGAAATTCAATTATAACTCGATTATACCGAACAATGGAAATAATGTACCTACTACACGAGGTTAATCAATTTGAAAGAAACAGTGGCGTAATTTCAGGATTTCGTTCTCAGCAAGGTCCACCCAAGGTTTTGCGTTTGAAAAGTATGTCTCTACTTTTAGCAGTATCACCCATATTTTTTTCTACGGCTATCACACAAGATTGCCCTTGTTTTACTGTGTGTGTGTGTGTGTCATTAATTTCATTTCCTTGCTCGATATCACAATGACTCGATTGTGTTATTATTCAAAGAAAAAACTAATCGCCCATGCAATGTCAAATTTCAAACAATGACAGCTCTGTCTAATAGATGAGCATTTCTTAACAGGAAATCAGATGGCTTCAAGACGAAGAAATCGAGAATACCGCTGTTATCTATTATAGCCGTAGAAAAATCATAGTGTATAACTTGCACGGAATGCTAATCTCCTACTCGAATGATTGCAGCACTTGCCTATAGCTCATGCTGCAAACTTCATTCTCGTAGGAAATCACTCTCATTGCGTGCTCGTCAAACAATATACTATTTCTTATTCGTTGACCGATAAAAAAATTCACACGATAACACGTATTCAAAGAGATTTGACGTCTTGACTATTCAATTTTTTATTTACTATAAATTGCATCATATCATGATACTTCACCATTGTATGCCTTGAGCACTTGATGTATTTCAATGAATATGAAAATTCTCCCAATAATTTTTATAGTCTCACAGTAAATTTGGAGACTTTCAAATACTAGGAGATTTAGTATAGTTTATACGTATAGTTAATACTTATTTCAAGAATTTATACTTAGTAAATATGTTTATAATTGAAAAAAATGTGATGTGAAACTAGCGAAAGCTAAATAAATCTTTCAAATCAAATCAAATCAATCAATAAACTTCAGTGATGTTTCAAGACGGTTCGATGAAATTATTTCAAAGTTTTCGAAATATATACTTGTCAAAGACTACCAAAGAATTTTGGGAGATTCCTATAATAACTTCAAGATATTTTCAGTGCTCTCAGTAGAGTCTTTGAGTGACATTGAAGAATTCCGAAGAATTTCAATGTTTTGTAATGATTCCCAAAGACTTGATTCTCTAGTTCATTCTCAAACACTTGTATGGCTTTCATATTCTAAAAGACAAGGTACCAGAATACTTTCAAGTACTTTCAAAAATGTCTATACTGTCATTGTTAGTATCTTTAGAACGAAACAAATGTACATCACTGACTAATGACACTGCATAGTGACAACAAATGTTAAGTCACGTCAGATGATGCTTGAATCTTGTTTTGAATAGGATATTCAAGAGACATCTTATGACTTCCAGAAATTTCTAGTGTATTCACTAGTATTTTCGAGTGATCTTCAAATACTTTCTAATGATTCCTCAAGACCAGCCCAAAGATTATCAATCACTAGAAGACTTATGGTGACTTTCCGTGTTTTCAAAGAAATCTGAAGCACTTTCTGACAATATGGTTTTCATATATAGCTACTTCTTATAGCACTGAATGACTATCAAAGATTCGGGTTTCGTTCTGAATGAGTCAGTTTTATGAATATAAAGGGGATGATTCTATCAACAAAAACGTAATTATTGGTTGAACATTATTGGTGAACAAAATGATCGCTGTTGAATTTCAGCAAGAGCTATGCATTCATTCAGTTCAAAACTATATTGGCATTGCAGATGTCACAGCAGCTACTTTCAGCATTCTGTGAGTCTGTTTTTCTTTAATATCATTTTTTTACACTGCCCTGAGGGAATTATAACACAAGACCAACTTCTTTGTCTAAGTAAGCCACTGGAAGGTATCGATTATCGCATTCGCAATGACTAGGAACATTATGAGAATTCTAGCTTTCACTTCCCACGACAAAAATTGACCACAATACCCAGCGAAGTCAGAGGTAATATCAGAACAGTAATACAACAAATATACCACTCGATACCAGGCAAGCAGATGACGTTTCTTCCATGTTTTCTTGACGTTGGTAAATGACCAAGTTACCACGTTATGTGACGAAGAAAATAACAAAAATGAGTCACAACCCAATGACAGCTTTGTTTATGTTCATTACTCACTCCGGTGACGTCGAAATAACGTCGACATAATCTTAAAATCAAGTCTAAATGAGGTCATCAGTCGTGAGAACAGTTCTTCCTAACATGGTATGATAGATATATTATGGATATGATGATATCTGATATAGACTATGCATTGTTGTGACGTGATTTGTGGTTTATCTGTCCCGTCAAACCGAGCCGTCGTGTGTCATATCCATTTAATAGTCAGTCAAGCAATGCTATCGTCAGAGTAAAATTAGCTTTCTACTATCTCGTACAAGTCGAATATTTTTCCATATTGCTGGAAAATAGCTATAGAGTCCAATCAATCCCGAAAAAAAAACAAAAGCCTGCCTACCAACTATAGATAGATAGATAGATAGATTTTATTTGATCATGTTATGTAACAAAATTACATTTATGACAAGTTCTAAGAATACATGGGATAAGAGTTTTTGTTCTTATAAATATAAAGTAAGGAGTAGAATATATAAATACAGGGCAATGGCATAATTCTGAATTGTTTGAAGAGTGGTTGGCAATGATCATCAAATGGAGCTCCAGCTATAATTCTGATCGTCTTTTTTGTATTTGGAATGCTCTGAGGGCATGGGTGAACTCACCCCGAAGCAATATTCCATACATCAAATGGGTGTGAAAAAGAGAATGATACGAGGTTAGGAGTATTTGGGGGTACAAGACTTTCTTCATCTGACGGAGTAGAAATGTCTGTGTGGATAGTTTTTTACACAGTTAGTCAATGTGATTTCCTCATTTGAGCATATCATCAATAGTTATGCCAAGCAGTTTAACGTAATTATCACTAGTTAATCTGTTATTTGAAGATGTCAAGAGATTTTGGGTTTTATTCCTGTTTAATTCAAGATTGTTTCAAGCAGACCATTTCTCAGCTTCAACCACGATTTTTCAAGTCTTTTGTAGTAATAGTAATACATCAACATCAGAGTCCGATTCTAACATTGTGGTATCATCTGCAGGGCAGATAATTGTACTGGAAATATCATTTATTTAGACGATGAAGAGTGTCGGTCCCAGAATAGAGCCCTGGGGTATACCATGAGACATATGTTGTTCATCTGATAAAACACCATCCACACAGAAGGCTATTTTTCTTGCGTGAAGATGAGACTGAAAAAAGCTTGAAGCTGTTCGTTGGACTCCATAATGTGTAAGTTTTTCTATAAGGATATGATGGCGGATTCAGTCGAATGCTTTGCTGAGATCCCACAAAGTCAATCAGGTGTGTTCAACATTTTCTACATTCTCAATCACATTATGTATCACTTCTACCACTGCATCGGTTGTAGATATTCTTTTCATGAAGCCATATTGATGTTCATGTAGTGAATTGTATTTGTTAATGAAAATCATCAGGCGCTCCTCACAACTATAATCTCTATTATTTTATCCAAAACAGGTATAATAGGATAATTATCGGGAAAATCGGGATCCCCTTACTTGAAGATAGGTGTTACTTTGCTCACCCTGAATATATGAAACACCCCTTCAGAGGAACAACGGTTTATGAGAATGGTTAATGGTTCGATGATATGTTCAAGTGTTTATTCGATGATTCGGCTATTTAGATGATGTATGTCAAGGAAAGAAGATGTCTTCGGATTTCTTATCTTTGGGTTAGTGTCAGGACAGGGTCTTTTGGTATCAGCCTCATCACTTCTTTGCCTCAGTTCTTTGTTGTCGTGTTTTTTGAGCAATTATTGTCTTTCATTAATTAAATTTGGATGTTAAGTGAACTGATTTCTTCCTGTAGATGATGAATTATAGCATCTTTTTGTTTAAGAATATATTTGATGAATACATAATCTACTTTGGACTCACTGTTGCATATTTGGTCAATTGCACCATAAAAAGCTGCATCTTCATATTCAGTACTTGATATCTCCATCATGCATACACACTGGATTTTTTAGTTGAAGTGATTGTCTCCAGCATCCTAGATGAAAATTATGTTTGCACTTGTTACAAAATGATTTGTCTTTGATTATAGTCCTATTGCAATGTTTGCAAATGGTTTGATTCTTATTTTTTGAGAGAGCTTCTACACACGTGCTTGACCCGGCGGCCATTTTCCCACAAAATTCTCAAACATACGACATGTTTCGCTAACACAGTAGCTTCGTCAGGTGATATACTGGTACAATGAACAGTTCATTGTACCAGTTGACTCGAGTCATTGGTAGTTATTCGAAATTTTGGGAAATCACTAAAATTCTTTGAGAGTCACTGGTAGTCTCGTTGGTAGTCATTAGTTATCACTGATAGTCACTGATAGTCACTTGAAGTATTTGGTATTCAGTGTTGTACTCGTTCATTAGAAGTCTTACAAATATTTCTTGCTGATTTGCGACAACTCGGTTACCTCTGTGTTGATGGCCTGATGACCTACACAATTTCTCACACACTATTGCTCCACCACGATATGAGATGGAGACGACAAAGGAAATGTATTCATTGTGCACAATTTTAGGTCACAGTGAGGTCGATGGTATTACATGAACACGACTACTACATGCCGATACAGAGATGTAGATATTGCATAATTATCACATAGTTATATTCATTAGACATTCTTGTAAATTACTATGGCATGTTGTTCTGAAATGAGCTTCAATGGATTCATGGTATGTAATTAGGCAAGTAATTTGTACTATTAGAACCTAATCGAGATGCCAAAATTATTCTAAAACTCTGATAACGAGAATAAAAACGCGAAACATATTTATAGTAGGTAATTGAACTATGTATAGTGCTGGAATAATTCATACATTGGATCAAACTGTACCCACGTTATACATCGAGTTATTTGTTTAGTTATCTGGTAACATCTGCTTATCTCAATTATCTGGTAACAGATACCTTAATCCGAGCCAAATCCTTGATGCGAGCCCATAATATGCATGTAATTACTGGCATATTAAACAGAAATATAACTTATAATATTACTCTGGAATCTATACACAGAGAAATTCAATTTTCATTCAATTCGGAGACTAAGAATTGTGGAATCAGTTTCAGTGATGTAAATTTCTGAAGCGGTGAAGTCATTGAGTTTTGTAGATCACGCAATATTTTTGAGTCCTTTTCAGAGTCTCCATCTGTCTTGGAAACGAGCTCTGTTAGTTCTACTAGTAGTCACTGACACTCAGAGAATCTTATGAAGTGTTAGGAGCCAGGATTCGTTATTTCAAGTCACTTGAAGTCAACGAATTTGGATGTTGAGGGTTTTGTAGATCCTGTGGTGAATCATCATTGGTAAGTCATTGAAGATCTACAAAATGCTTCAAAAGTCTCTCATTTGGAGTCATTATGAGTTACCTAGGTACCAACAATATTGAACCCATTTCAGTATTTACCATGGAATTCACTATGGCACTAAATAATTGGTAATCTTATGAGGTCTTGAGGATAGAAGTTGTTGAAAGCCATTCAGAGTATATCGATGAGTCTAGGAATCTTCTAATGTCTTTGGAAATTTTCTAAATGTATGATGAATTGACATTCATCATAATGGACGTGTATTTCTTTATACAGGCTGATTTTAAAATGAGTGCATATATTCAAGACATATATATATGAGAGAGTCTAACAAAAATTACTAAAATATTTGATTTTTCCTAAGTCTTCACATTAACGAGAAATTTCATTTTGAAAATTGAACATAAAATGCTTCGAAATTGGAGTACGCCACTGGGAAGCAAGTGACATCTGCGGAATCCCAGGAAATCCCCAATTCGTCATTCACTAAAGTCAAAACAAGACAGTGATGCCAGATTGTTTCAGAGACGAATATCCTGATAAAAATTTGTCACAGAATGAATATGAATTGAAATAGGTTATGGAAACTAATAGAGGTGAAAGTAATATGTACAGGAGCCTTATTTTTTAAAGTTTACTGAGAGAACTGTGGGGTGATTATCTCCATGGATCACGAGAGACGGAGAGAAACATGAGGGGAATGATAGAACGTCCCCCTTCCTTCAATTCGAAAATAAAGGCCCCAGCGGGTAGATACAAAATTAGCAGACAATAAATAGGTACACAACATACACAAAGTTGAAAATCGACTCACCTAGTAGATTTTCTCATACCTGCTCGAACAGCAAAACTCCCGAGAGCAAACAAATACTAATATCGAGTCCATTCCAGACTAATATCGTCCTGTGTTCTTGTTGGTTCATATTCGCACTTAAACCATCGAAAACGACTCGACGACGACATATCCTTCTTAGCAATCTCACATTGAAAATCACGACCATAAACAAAACTATTATCATATGATCTGTCAACATCATTTCTCAGAACAGTAGTATCTGTGACCATAGATTTCCTCTTTGCTGTGACCTTTGACAGTACTAACTAGGATTGTTCGCGTTCAGAAAATAAACAATCCGAAACCGTCAGAAGCATGCACAAGTCCACAGAACCCAAAAAAATCATACAGTTCTGTGAAACTGCGCATGCTTCTGACAGTTTCGGACGCAAGAATTCAGATGACCATGAATTACTAATAGGCGATTTCTACGGACCAATCAGAAACAGCAAAGTAGTGCCTGCGTGGTTGCGATTCATCCTGATTGGACACATTGGATTTGTGAGATTAGTGTATAGTGAGGAAGTATCATTTCATTGAATTAAGCTAATAGATGTTTTTTCCAAATTAGTTTTTTATGAAACTGGTAGTTTCATTTGAAGATATGATCCTTCCTCACTAATACATTAATCTCAATCACCTGTGCCCAATCAGGATGAATCGCAACCACGCAGGCACTACTTTGCTGTTTCTGATTGGTCCGTGTAAAAGTCGCCTATTAGTAATTCGATCATGGTCATCTGAATTCTTGCTGCTAGCACACCATAAGAACAATCAAAACAAAGATCCTTTCTTGACAGTTTGTTGTTCTGAGAATGTATGTTATTTTGGAAAACGTCAAAACTAGGGTCCCTTGATGGATATTGACATTAAAGTCATCTTAACAGGGTACGGACAGATCATAGCTGCATTCTTTTTTAATGGTCTAGAGACTTTAGTTTTGTCTACTGGCATCCCTGACATTGCTGTCACGTCACATCCATGGGCGCTACAGAAAATCATTCGAAATTTTGATAATTGGTATGTACAGGGTATGTACTTGTTGAGCAAGATCATATGGCGGACGAGTTTTGTAATTATGATCCGATTCTATTCAAAAATCAATATTGGTATCTATGGATTTCCGGGGTCGGAGATTATAATTATTTCGACAAAATTGAGATACTCAAGATGGCGAATCCAGTATGGTGAACGATTTTTGTAACGAAGATCCGATTCTATTCAAAATATCTGGTAGTTTTTGGGGTAGGAGATAATGATTGTTTCGTAAAAATTGGAAAATTCACGATGACGGATCCAATATGCCGAAAGACATCAGTTTATATAATTATTACTCTACCACAAATAGAAAATATATAGGATGCAAGAGTGAAAATAACGTGCCTATAAGTTATACTGCGTATACCTACTCCTTTGTTACTTTCATCAATAAATTATTCGAAAATGACTTGTTATTCAAGGGAGACGGAAAAATCAGGTAAAGTTTATTCTTTTTTCAGCCTTCTTCTCGTCCTAGACGAAGTTTTATACATGTGATATTAGTAACTTCATAAATTCTTCTCCGAGTTGGATTTACGAAAATATATTTAGCACACATGACATGAGCACAGTAGTTTAGATACCCATATGGAGGTTTCCACCATTTCTCAATCATAAGGCTCTGCTTATTCAGCGCATAGATAAACTACTGCTCAGCTTGAAATCAGAATTCATTCAGTCAATTCAGTCAACCCTGGTATACAGTCTAAGAATAGTCTCTTTTGGTGAAATTGAGATGTCTCTAGTCATCTCAGGTTCCCTCCCTCGCAAAGATTATGCTGGTGTAGTAAACTCTAAAACTAGAGAATTGTTTATCTATATCTTGGTATAGTTGAGTCAGGAATTCCATATGGAAATTACGTATGATACGCCAGTGACCTCAATATAACCTAAAAAACAACGAATGTCAAAAATCTAGTGTTTATCCCCAGAAATGAATAAGGATGGAACTATATTACTGTTTCACAAACACTTTAGAGTGAGAGGAGACGAGGATCTGTCCGTACCCTGTTAAGATGACTTTAACGTCAATTTCCATCAAGGGACCCTAGTCAAAACGTGATACTAGTAAATGTAAACAGTGTGGCCCTTGTCATTACTTTTGTAATAGATCTATTACTATTCCACGGAGATTGTTACAATATTACGATTTGTCATGAATCTATTACTATTGGGTGTTAGCACCAAAATATGATGTTTTGTTACTGTTAGCACCAAAATATGATGTTTTGTTACTAAAAAATCTATTTCTGTGTTCAGCGGATAATTATGCTTCTGCTCTATGGGTCTATGTTCTATATTTATGTCATAAGTTCTGTGTGACCTGCCTCATTCCTGCCATAACTGTCTAATTTGTGCGATATGGTTTTACAAGAATGACATTCAGAATGTCAAATGTCAGATTTTTAGGATCTATTACCTTTTGATACAAATCTGTTACCATTTTCCAAGAAAATCTATTACGAAAAAATCAGACCCAGGAACAACACTGAATGTAAAGTTTTGTATCTGACAATTTGCTTGGAATGTGACGATGCATTTCTCAAACATTGAGCTGAATGATATGGTTCTTATGTCGGGTCGTTATTGTGCGGGGCCCATGAGACTCCTCGAAGACCACGAAATTGTAGCGATGCAAGGAGGTGGAAGGAAGGGTCTAAAGGATTTTTCAGTAAAATAACTTCCAACCGTGAGGTGTTAAGTTATACGAGCTTATGTGTAGAAATCTTGGGTGAGTCCATTTTGAAGTTTTTGTATTATCTTTCTGAAATTCAAGACCAGGGTTAGGGAAGAAGTTATCCCCATGTACATTTTCTCGATTACACATTTTATTTAATATCTCCTAATTTTCATGTAGAGTGGCAACGTCGCTTCGTTCATCACGGTCGACTGCGGATCGCAAACGATAGTTGTGACAGAAGTAGAAATCTGGGCGGAAAAAGGGTATTTTGCCCCAAATCTATTTTGATCCTAATAATATTTTCAATAGTGCTATTCGGTAGTATACCTCAAGCTTTCTTAGTGTTTAAAATATATGCACTTATTTTAAAATCAGCCTGTATATAAATATCTATTTTTTCGTGTTCATAAATATATCTGAGAATGTTCCTTTTCAATTCTTTGAAAATTATTGGGAATCAATGAAAAGTCTTTGAATTCACTGGTAATCACTGAACATCCCTTACATTCCGTTGGTACATGTTATAGTCTCGAGAAGTGTTCCAAAAATTCCTGTTAGTCAAGCTGGAATCTTCGAATGCTTACTCATATCATTATATACAATGATTTCTGAGACAATAGAATAACTAGAACTATCTTGAGCTCATTGATTCTCACAGTTAGTCCCAGAACAATATTGGATATTACTGAAACTAGACCGAGTTCTTAGAATTTCACTGATGGAAGTTTTCGTAGGTATTCAAAAGTCTTCTATACCCATTGGCAGTCTCCAATGTTACTCACAGTCATATTCACAAGCTTATAAAGCTCCAGAGTTTTCAAAACTCTTTGAATTCCAGTTAGATTTACTTGAAGTCTTCGAAAGTGAGTGACACTAGAAATTTCGAAGGTCTTCGGATTTTCATGAAATTTTCTTGAAGTCTAAGAAAGTAGGGAGTGATTATATTGCAGGGAATCCTCGAGAAAAATCTTAGAAAATTTTTGAAAGACACCTCGGGAAACACTGTAAGTCAGTACAGGTCGATAGAAGTAGGGGAGTTCTACCTTGAATGACGTACCCTTACCGGTGTGAAAATAGAAACGGTCTCCCTATCGGAAACGAAATGATAGTATATGCGCACAGGTGTAAAATGTTATTACATCGATTCTTCCGTTTTAACATTCAGATATCGACTGAAACCATTGCGATCCAAATGTTTTGCGTCAATATAATGATTATAATGATGAATTGGGGTATACACGCAAATAGGGTGCTACTACCCCTATATATAGATTAATATCTTCAGAACTAATCAAAACCAAATTAACTCATCGTTTTTGAAAATCTATATTCGATAGGATATTCAAAATGAGTGAGAGAAACATACCAACCCTGTTCCAGAATTTGTATCTCAAAACTCACCCTGGAAACCACCCCCGAATAGATGAAAATTACGTAAAATTATGTGAAATAATCGTTTCTGAAAATTTCTTTCTGACAATATCATCAGAACGAACAGAGAAAACATACCTACCCTGTTTCAGAATTTGTATCTCCAAACTCACCCTGAAAACCACCCCCGAATAGATGAAAATTACGTAAAATTATGTGCAATAATCGTTTTTGGAAAAAAAAATTTCACAATGTCTTCAGAACGAACAGAGAAAACATACCTACCTCGTTTCAGAATTTGTATCTCAAAACTCACCCTGGAAACCACCCCCGAATAGATGGAAATTACGTAAAATTATGTGCAAATGATCGTTTCTGAAAATTTTTTTCTCACAATATCATCAGAACGAACAGAGAAAACATACCTACCCTGTTTCAGAATTTGTATCTCAAAACTCACCCTGGAAACCACCCCCGAATAGATTGAAAGTACGAAAAATTATGTGAAATAATCGTTTCTGAAATTTTTTTTCTCACAATATCATCAGAACGAAGAAAGAAAACATACCTACCCTGTTTCAGAATTTGTATCTCAAAACTCACCCTGGAAACCACCCCCGAATAGATGGAAATTACGTAAAATTATGTGCAATGATCGTTTCTGAAGATTTTTTTCTCACAATATCATCAGAACGAAGAGAGAAAACATACCTACCCTGTTTCAGAATTTGTATCTCAAAACTCACCCTGGAAACCACCCCCGAATAGATGAAAATTACGTAAAATTGTGTGCAATGATCGTTTCTGAAATTTTTTTTCTCACAATATCATCAGAACGAAGAGAAAAAACATACCTACCCTGTTTCAGAATTTGTATCTCAAAACTCACCCTGGAAACCACCCCCGAATAGATGGAAATTACGTAAAATTATGTGCAATGATCGTTTCAGAAAATTTCTTTCTCACAATATTATCAGAACGAACAAAGAAAACATACCTACCCTGTTTCAGAATTTGTATCTCAAAACTCACCCTGGAAACCACCCCCGTATAGATGGAAATTACGTAAAATTGTGTGCAATGATCGTTTCTGAAATTTTTTTTCTCACAATATCATCAGAACGAAGAGAAAAAACATACCTACCCTGTTTCAGAATTTGTATCTCAAAACTCACCCTGGAAACCACCCCCGAATAGATGGAAATTACGTAAAATTATGTGCAATGATCGTTTCTGAAAATTTTTTTCTGACAATATCATCAGAACGAACAGAAAAAACATACCTACCCTGTTTCAGAATTTGTATCTCCAAACTCACCCTGAAAACCACCCCCGAATAGATGAAAATTACGTAAAATTATGTGCAATAATCGTTTTTGGAAAAAAAAATTTCACAATGTCTTCAGAACGAACAGAGAAAACATACCTACCTCGTTTCAGAATTTGTATCTCAAAACTCACCCTGGAAACCACCCCCGAATAGATGGAAATTACGTAAAATTATGTGCAATGATCGTTTCTGAAGATTTTTTTCTCACAATATCATCAGAACGAAGAGAGAAAACATACCTACCCTGTTTCAGAATTTGTATCTCAAAACTCACCCTGGAAACCACCCCCGAATAGATGAAAATTACGTAAAATTGTGTGCAATGATCGTTTCTGAAATTTTTTTTCTCACAATATCATCAGAACGAAGAGAAAAAACATACCTACCCTGTTTCAGAATTTGTATCTCAAAACTCACCCTGGAAACCACCCCCGAATAGATGGAAATTACGTAAAATTATGTGCAATGATCGTTTCAGAAAATTTCTTTCTCACAATATTATCAGAACGAACAAAGAAAACATACCTACCCTGTTTCAGAATTTGTATCTCAAAACTCACCCTGGAAACCACCCCCGTATAGATGGAAATTACGTAAAATTGTGTGCAATGATCGTTTCTGAAATTTTTTTTCTCACAATATCATCAGAACGAAGAGAAAAAACATACCTACCCTGTTTCAGAATTTGTATCTCAAAACTAACCCTGGAAACCACCCCCGAATAGATGAAAATTACGTAAAATTATGTGAAATACTCGTTTCTGGATTTTTTTTTCTCACAATATCATTAGAACGAAGAGAGAAAACATACCTACCCTGTTTCAGAATTTGTATCTAAAAACTCACCCTGGAAACCACCCCCGAATAGATGGAAATTACGTAAAATTATGTGCAATGATCGTTTCTGAAAATTTTTTTCTCACAATATCATCAGAACGAACAGAGAAAACATACCTACCCTGTTTCAGAATTTGTTTCTCAAAACTCACCCTGGAAACCACCCCCGAATAGATGAAAGTTACGAAAAATTATGTGAAATAATCGTTTCTGAAATTTTTTTTCTCACAATATCATCAGAACGAAGAGAGAAAACATACCTACCCTGTTTCAGAATTTGTATCTCAAAACTCACCCTGGAAACCACCCCCGAATAGATGGAAATTACGTAAAATTATGTGCAATGATTGTTTCTGAAAATTTTTTTCTCACAATATCATCAGAACGAACAGAGAAGACATACCTACCCTGTTTCAGAATTTGTATCTAAAAACTCACCCTGGAAACCACCCCCGAATAGATGGAAATTACGTAAAATTATGTGCAATGATCGTTTCTGAAAATTTTTTTCTCACAATATCATCAGAACGAACAGAGAAAACATACCTACCCTGTTTCAGAATTTGTTTCTCAAAACTCACCCTGGAAACCACCCCCGAATAGATGAAAGTTACGAAAAATTATGTGAAATAATCGTTTCTGAAATTTTTTTCTCACAATATCATCAGAACGAAGAGAGAAAACATACCTACCCTGTTTCAGAATTTGTATCTCAAAACTCACCCTGGAAACCACCCCCGAATAGATGGAAATTACGTAAAATTATGTGCAATGATTGTTTCTGAAAATTTTTTTCTCACAATATCATCAGAACGAACAGAGAAAACATACCTACCCTGTTTCAGAATTTGTATCTAAAAACTCACCCTGGAAACCACCCCCGAATAGATGGAAATTACGTAAAATTATGTGCAAATGATCGTTTCTGAAAATATTTTTCTCACAATATCATCAGAACGAACAGAGAAAACATACCTACCCTGTTTCAGAATTTGTATCTCAAAACTCACCCTGGAAACCACCCCCGAATAGATTGAAAGTACGAAAAATTATGTGAAATAATCGTTTCTGAAATTTTTTTTCTTACAATATCATCAGAACGAAGAAAGAAAACATACCTACCCTGTTTCAGAATTTGTATCTCAAAACTCACCCTGGAAACCACCCCCGAATAGATGGAAATTACGTAAAATTATGTGCAATGATCGTTTCTGAAGATTTTTTTCTCACAATATCATCAGAACGAAGAGAGAAAACATACCTACCCTGTTTCAGAATTTGTATCTCAAAACTCACCCTGGAAACCACCCCCGAATAGATGAAAATTACGTAAAATTGTGTGCAATGATCGTTTCTGAAATTTTTTTTCTCACAATATCATCAGAACGAACAGAGAAAACATACCTACCCTGTTTCAGAATTTGTATCTCAAAACTCACCCTGGAAACCACTCCCGAATAGATTAAAGTTACGAAAAATTATGTGAAATAATCGTTTCTGAAATTTTGTTGTACCTGTTGGCAAGTGTAGGGAGGAGCTTAATACGTCCAATAATTTCCAGAAACGATTATTTTACATAATTTTCATCTATTCGGGGATGGTTTCCTGGGTGAGTTTTGAGATACAGATTCTGAAACAGGGTAGGTATGTTTTCTCTGTTCGTTCTGATGATATTGTGAGAAAAAAATTTTTAGAAACGATCATTGCACATAATTTAAGTAATTTCCATCTATTCGAGGGTGGTTTCCAGGGTGAGTTTTGAGATACAAATTCTGAAACGAGGTAGGTATGTTTTCTCTGTTCGTTCTGATGATATTGTGAAAAAAAAAATTCCAAAAACGATTATTGCACATAATTTTACGTAATTTTCATCTATTCGGGGGTGGTTTTCAGAGTGAGTTTGGAGATACAAATTCTGAAACAGGGTAGGTATGTTTTCTCTGTTCGTTCTGATGATATTGTGAAAAAAAAATTTCCAAAAACGATTATTGCACATAATTTTACGTAATTTTCATCTATTCGGGGGTGGTTTTCAGGGTGAGTTTGGAGATACAAATTCTGAAACAGGGTAGGTATGTTTTCTCTCTTCGTTCTGATGATTTTGTGAGAAAAAGAATTTCAGAAACGATTATTTCACATAATTTTTCGTAACTTTAATCTATTCGGGGGTGGTTTCCAGGGTAAGTTTTGAGATACAAATTCTGAAACAGGCTAGGTATGTTTTCTCTGGTTGTTCTGATGATATTGTGAGAAAAAAATCTCCAGAAACGATCATTGCACATAATTTTACGTAATTTCCATCTATTCGGGGGTGGTTTCCAGGGTGAGTTTTGAGATAAAAATTCTGAAACAGGGTAGGTATGTTTTCTCTCTTCGTTCTGATGATATTGTGAGAAAAAAATCCAGAAACGATTATTTCACATAATTTTACGTAATTTTCATCTATTCGGGGGTGGTTTCCAGGGTGAGTTTTGAGATACCAATTCTGAAACAGGGTAGGTATGTTTTCTCTGTTCGTTCTGATGATATTGTCAGAAAGAAATTTTCAGAAACGATTATTTCACATAATTTTACGTAATTTCCATCTATTCGGGGGTGGTTTCCAGGGTGAGTTTTGTGATACAAATTCTGAAACAGGGTAGGTATGTTTTCTCTCTTCGTTCTGATGATATTGTGAGAAAAAAAAATCCAGAAACGATTATTTCACATAATTCTACGTAATTTTCATCTATTCGGGGGTGGTTTCCAGGGTGAGTTTTGAGATACAAATTCTGAAACAGGGTAGTTATGTTTTCTTTGTTCGTTCTGATAATATTGTGGGAAAGAAATTTTCTGAAACGATTATTTCACATAATTTTACGTAATTTTCATCTATTCGGGGGTGGTTTCCAGGGTGAGTTTCGAGATTCAAATTCTGAAACAGGGTAGGTATGTTTTCTCTCTTCGTTCTGATGATATTGTGAGAAAAAATCTTCAGAAACGATCATTGCACATAATTTCACGTAATTTCCATCTATTCGGGGGTGGTTTCCAGGGTGAGTGTTGAGATACAAATTCTGAAACAGGGTAGGTATGTTTTCTCTGTTCGTTCTGATGATATTGTGAGGAAAAAAATTTCAGAAACGATTATTTCACATAATTTTTCGTAACTTTAATTTATTCGGGGGTGGTTTCCAGGGTGAGTTTTGAGATACAAATTCTGAAACAGGGTAGGTATGTTTTCTCTGTTCGTTCTGATGATATTGTGAGAAAAAAAATTTCAGAAACGATCATTGCACATAATTTTACGTAATTTCCATCTATTCGGGGGTGGTTTCCAGGGTGAGTTTTTAGATACAAATTCTGAAACAGGGTAGGTATGTTTTCTCTGTTCGTTCTGATGATATTGTGAGAAAAAAAATTTCAGAAACAATCATTGCACATAATTTTACGTAATTTCCATCTATTCGGGGGTGGTTTCCAGGGTGAGTTTTGAGATACAAATTCTGAAACAGGGTAGGTATGTTTTCTCTCTTCGTTCTGATGATATTGTGAGAAAAAAAATTTCAGAAACGATTATTTCACATAATTTTTCGTAACTTTCATCTATTCGGGGGTGGTTTCCAGGGTGAGTTTTGAGATACAAATTCTGAAACAGGGTAGGTATGTTTTCTCTGTTCGTTCTGATGATATTGTGAGGAAAAAAATTTCAGAAACGATTATTTCACATAATTTTTCGTAACTTTAATTTATTCGGGGGTGGTTTCCAGGGTGAGTTTTGAGATACAAATTCTGAAACAGGGTAGGTATGTTTTCTCTGTTCGTTCTGATGATATTGTGAGAAAAAAAATTTCAGAAACGATCATTGCACATAATTTTACGTAATTTCCATCTATTCGGGGGTGGTTTCCAGGGTGAGTTTTTAGATACAAATTCTGAAACAGGGTAGGTATGTTTTCTCTGTTCGTTCTGATGATATTGTGAGAAAAAAAATTTCAGAAACAATCATTGCACATAATTTTACGTAATTTCCATCTATTCGGGGGTGGTTTCCAGGGTGAGTTTTGAGATACAAATTCTGAAACAGGGTAGGTATGTTTTCTCTCTTCGTTCTGATGATATTGTGAGAAAAAAAATTTCAGAAACGATTATTTCACATAATTTTTCGTAACTTTCATCTATTCGGGGGTGGTTTCCAGGGTGAGTTCTGAGATACAAATTCTGAAACAGGGTAGGTATGTTTTCTCTGTTCGTTCTGATGATATTGTGAGAAAAAAAATTTCAGAAACGATTATTTCACATAATTTTTCGTAACTTTCATCTATTCGGGGGTGGTTTCCAGGGTGAGTTTTGATATACAAATTCTGAAACAGGGTAGGTATGTTTTCTCTGTTCGTTCTGATGATATTGTGAGAAAAAAAATTTCAGAAACGATTATTTCACATAATTTTTCGTAACTTTCATCTATTCGGGGGTGGTTTCCAGGGTGAGTTTTGATATACAAATTCTGAAACAGGGTAGGTATGTTTTCTCTGTTCGTTCTGATGATATTGTGAGAAAAAAATTTTCAGAAACGATTATTTCACATGATTTCACGTAATTTTCATCTATTCGGGGGTGGTTTCCAGGGTGAGTTTTGAGATACAAATTCTGGAACAGGGTTGGTATGTTTCTCTCACTCATTTTGAATATCCTATCGAATATAGATTTTCAAAAACGATGAGTTAATTTGGTTTTGATTAGTTCTGAAGATATTAATCTATATATAGGGGTAGTAGCACCCTATTTGTGTGTATACCCCAATTCATCATTATAATCATTATATTGACGCAAAACATTTGGATCGCAATGGTTTCAGTCGATATCTGAATGTTAAAACCGAAGAATCGATGTAATAACATTTTACACCTGTGCGCATATACTATTATTTCGTTTCCGATACGGAGACCGTTTCTATTTTCACACCGGTCGTACCCTTAGCGTTTTGGTCCATAGAGAGCAGAAAGATTTGTTATAGTTACCTATTTACACCCCATTGTTCAGATATTATGTCAAGAAGCATGTCTATTTCAAATATGTTATTGATATTGATATTTTGACGTATTTCGAACTGATGACCAAATGGTAAGTGTCAGGACAGGGTCTTTTGGTATCAGACTCATCACTTTTTCACCTCAGTTCTTTGTTATCGTGTTTTGTTTTACGTTTTGACGTATTTCGAAATGATGACCAAATGAAAAATAATGATGTCATTTCAGACGTATATATATATGAGTAAAATGACATAGTTGTAAGTAGATAATAAGCGAAAAATGGGGCTCCTTCATTGAAATTGCTGGAAAATTGAAGAAAACTGAGATTTCACGTCCTGCTGGAACATCGGCACACTAACAGTGGATCTATCAGTGTTCACATATCTGATGCATTTTATAAATTTTCCTCCATTTCTGGATTCCCAGAATGATGAGTCACAATAAAAGGCAAGCTGCATCGTGGGCGTCGGTACTGTCGACCTCGCTTTCGACTTCAAATCTAGGTTTGACAAACTATATGTTATTTTCGAGGTTATTTTACCCTGATGAGTTGTGTGTTATTTCACCCCCGATGGCCCCGATGCATCTAATGTCAAAAATCTCGCCTAGCACATAGCATAGTTTCGATTGAATGTAGGCTCAAACTTCGAATCCATCCAGAAATGAAAAATGATGATCATCCTAGCATCAGATACTGATGCAGCTTCAAATCATCAATTCTTGTTCACAATATGTCCATCAAATCTAATCTGGATCGATACACTGGATACCTACAATTATGAAAAACATTTATAACGATATGGAACTATGGATATCAGAGAGTTGGCCATAAGGCTCGCCATAAGGTGAAAACCTCGGTAAAAACAGAGTGCTACTAACATGAATTCTGGAACTCACATCCTTAGTTTTGTACAACCCTTCGAATTCAAAATAAGGCCCGTATGTCATTTTACCCAAGTAGTAGTCATTTTTGGCAGAACTCCTTTAACTGAAATCATTTCGAACAATCTCAAGATCCCTTGGAGATTTCTGAATCTCAATAAGAATCATTGATATTCTAGTCTTCGAATCGACTTCGAATATAATTGGAAGTCATAGAAGTTACCTTACCACCGAACCCTCGACCGAACCTAATGAGAAGTTATTACTGGAGCTCTTTGTCGAGCTCTTACGAACAAGCTCATAGATGCTTGAGTACTTGCTTGTGAGTCACTAGAGTCATATATATAGAGAAAAACCGAGAGAAATAGTTATTTATTATACAAGGGAAAAAAGGAGTAGATTTTAGCTCCAGGTTGTGTTGTCTCCCGATATTACATTATTTCGAAATCTGAAAATTATCGACGTGAAATTTCAAGTTTTTAACAGTATATAGGGACACCTGCGTTTTATAGGCATCTTTATCATTCTTTTGAAGTACCTAATCAAATATCTGATGTCACTTCTGTCAGTTCAATTCTGTGATTTGATTTTGAAAAATTGCGAATTCAGTAGTTGTTTAGTAATATACGAAACCGCGAAGTCGAATGGAAGATATAAAAGGACTTGCAGTTTTTTCTCGGAGACGGTATTATTGACTCATTTTTCGGAACTATAGCACAACAAAAGCCATCAACAGAGTATATATATGTGATATATATCCGGGAAAAAAGTACTCACTTTCTTCCCACGGGAAAAAAGTAATTTATGAAAAGTGACATTTTATAACCTGCCAACAGAGATGAAATGCCAAACTTTTTTCCCGTCACAGAAAAAAACATTTAATATATTTGTTCTTTCGAAATGTTCAATCTCATTATAGCAAGATTTTTCTTCATCCGCGATAAAAAAATGTTACTGAATTCAGCACATCACGAAACGTATTAGGTTACTCCGAGGGTTACTCTTTGTTATGTATGTCATTGTTTGTTTTTCCCGACCCATAACAGGTTTGTTTCATTCTGACACCATATACATGTTTTCCCGATCATGATGTATTTTAGGTCTTATTTGGTCTGATGTAATGTGATTTTTGAAGTTTTTTTTTTTCATTCATGAATAATAAGGGTCCACTTTGAGAATACATGATTTTCATAGTTTATATATAGAGTGGTTGGAATTCAATGGAGATGGTCTCGGGAGATGATGCCATTTCAATTCTTCAGGTGCCTTCAGATGTGCCTAGGCATTTTAATATGTCTTTGTGCATTATTGTGAGAAAGATTATTATTTGATCAATGGAAATACCCAGAAGTTATATGAAGACCAAAGGCGTCGTACAAAGATTTCATGGAACTTCCATAGTTACCTTGGTATATAGTTACAAGCCACGGTACATACTTTCAAGTCAGATAGTAGGTAGGAGACTCTGTATAGGTGAGAATTGTGCGGAATTGTGTAACTATATTCTGGCATTTGCACCATTCGTGTTAAAAGAAACCCAATCACTAGATTTTTCGGGAGATTTTACTATTTATGTTGAATACTAAATGATACACAGTCATCTCCACGACATTTGATGTGATTAATACATCAAAAATTGGTTATTATTTCCGAGCATATTTTGGAATATATGTCCATCATCAGAAATAACATAATTGTCATGAGGATGAAAAGGTTATGTCGCCAACTTTTATATTTAAAAAAATGTAGTTGAGGGTTCTTCAATAGTGGAAATTAATTATGGGGAAACCTAACAAACCCCCGCTCGATTTTCCGAAATATTTCCTCTTATTTGAAAGTTGGCGACATAACATTTTTATCCCCATGACAATTATGTAATTTCTGATGTAAGGCTGATGATGGACATATATATGTCCGAAATATGTACCAGTTTTTGATGTGTTAATCACATGGAATGTCGTGGAGATGACTTTGTGTATCATTTAGTATCTAATAATTGACTTCACTATGAGAATGCATGGACTTCTACCAAAGACTATATATGTTCGTTTGATCATCTCGAATTTGTATATACCTAGAGGAACTCAGGCCTTTAATGAGAATATAGGATAGGCATGAGACATCGGACACAATAAAATTTGCATTTCTTCAGAGGTCAGAATCTTCCTAGCATTTCCTTGTAAATGACTCACCATTTTTCAATCTGCTATGATCATTTGACCGAGATCTAGAGGTGATATCTTATGAGTAGGCGATATTCCCAACGCAAATGCACTTTCCAGCAATTAATACAATAAACACAATTATTATCAAACACGCACAAATAACAGCACGATTGTTTTTGACACAGTTGCAATCACAGATCGAAAAAAAATGTTCGTTCAGAACTAGTTAGGTACCTATACCACCTGACTGAACTCTCTCTGTAGGCATGAACAACTGATTGAATAAACTGAAAGCCAAAAGCCATGAGTCAGACAGGTTCTGTGATAGTCGAGAGGCTCGATTGTTTTGTTTTTATCGTCGGTTGCCGTGTTCCGAGCAATGTTGCCGGCTTTGGTTAGGTGTTTGTCCGTGTACAAGTTATCTCCCTGTATATTGATTTCGGGTTGTGAGGAGTTGAGTGCAGTTGATGCCCAAATGCGCTCAGCTCGTAGCACAGTTTATGGAATCTCGTAGGCAAGGCATAGGTATCTATCAAAGAAAAATGATAATATATTATAAGTGATACAATAAGATTAATAGGTACCAATCAATATGGGTCGAGAAACGGCGGTATATGCACTGGTTAACCGACCGGCACTGGTTCTCGACAGTACTGGCATTTGAGACAAAATAATAAGATAAATATTTCTTATACCATTGAATTATAAGAAAATGTGTTTTTGGTCACTTAACTTCATTCAAAGTTGCTGGCAGAATGAGAGAAAAAAATAAGCTCCTCGCACGAAAAATCATTTGATAACCGTCTGACATTGACAGAGGCTATGTTATCGTCCATATTTGAAAAATGCTAGTTGATACCAGGCCAGAAAATAGTGAATAACCTTCATTTTGAATGTTTCTCCTGTATTTCAAGAAAAAATAAACATGAATATTATTTTTTTGATAAATATTCGGTGGTCGCGAACCCGTTTCAGAAAAATTGGTTCTTTTATTTGAAAAACTGTTGAAACATGTTCACAAATTACTTTCAATTTATCAAGGAATCGATACGCACTAACTCCAATAGAATGTTATAAGATTTTACACGAATTTACCACTCTCAAAGTTGACATTTCGGTTAACTGGTCGAGAACCAGTGCATTTACCCTAGGTGATACAAGATTAATACCAATCAATATGGGTCGAGAAACGGGTTACTCAGCATTAGTATATTCTCGCTGAAAATCTACTAGTCAAGGAATATAATTATTCCAATTCTATAAATAGAGGTAAAAATCCTCATAACCGGGATCCAGAGTAATGTTTATTGTGGTTGATTATCCACTATATATCATAACAAGAAAAACTGCGCCACAGGTCGTGGTATAGTTCTCAAAAATAAATAGTTTTATTAATATTTGTAATTCCACTTCAGATATTCTAATGAAATTTGATATACATATAAGCTATGTATCAAGAAACATCAGTTAGTGTCCCACATTTTTTGTTGTTGCCACCATTGGCCATGAACATAACAATATCGTTAATAATATGAAAATATCACAATGCAGAGAAATGGATTTCATTTTTCAGATAAAATTTCAGGAATACAATTCATATTTCATGATATCTTGAATTGTTTCAGTCCGAATCACGGTTATTACCTAAAAAATCAAATATATTCCTCTGCATTGTGATATTGTCATCTTAACGATATATTGTTATGATCATGCAGTGAAAAAGTTTTATTTTTCAGGAAGCCTAAGGAAAGCCGTTCGAAAAAACAGATTGAAAAATTGTAGAAATCAATTTCGCTTAGAAATGATCGAAAATTTCAGGAATAATTTTAATTTAGAGATTAATCAGCGGCGTACCATCAATGTCTGCCAAAATAGGTATGTGAAATTCCATAGTACTGGTGGCAACACAAAAAAAATTGGTACACTATCTGTTGCCTCTTGATACATAGTACATGTATGCCAAATTTCATTAGAATATCTGAAGTGGTATTACTGGTAATAAAAAACAATATATTTTTGAGATATTTACCACCCTGTATCTCAAAATTCAAGACGTTTATGTCATACGTTCATATGAAATTTTCTTCTTGAAATGGGCCAAAGAATCGCCTCCTCAAATATTGACATTCAATTAGGAAACACCCTGTGTAATATTGTTTTTTCCGAATTCGTACAATTTCATATTATTGTGAGTATATATATAGTCTATTCCATTTGAGACTAATATATCTTACGTATTTTAATTGTGGTTATATTTTACCCAATAGCTATCTCAGCTAATACTGGCCTTACATAAACGTTTAAATAGGCAAGTATTAATTATTTTTCATAGCCATCCAGAAATATGTACCAAAAATGCAAAAAAGCATCGTTGGCCCAATAATTTTGCATAAACTGGTATTTTTCAACCTGTATTTAATTTTCCTAATCAATAGAGCTCTTTCTTCTGATTAAGTCTGAGGCAGCTGTAGAACGCCATACTCCAAAGCTGCGATTTCTGGCGTTCTATACAGCAGCCTTAGATTTATACGAAAAATTTACATTTTTCGAAAACTGACGAAGATAACCTCAATACAAAGCATAAACATATAGTTGAAATCAGAAGAAAGAGCTCTACCGATTGGATAAATACAAAATACAAGATGCTCCATTTGAGAAATACTAGTTTTAGTAAAATTTTTGGGTTCACTATGTTTTTTTACATTTGATAGTACTGAATTCTGAATGTCCATTAGAAATACTTCATATTCAAAATTTGGGAAGAGGGACTTGAATGTGATATTGTTTTCTTCCGGAAATTTATTTTTTGCTTGATTCTATCTCTTCATACACATGGTGTGTGAAAAACTTTCTTTTCGATGGATCACCCTGTTCATTTTCACATATTTCGAAAAAGCTCTCATTCCTAATTACGAGAATATATATATTCCTTATATTCTATCGAGGATTTGACGGATTGAAAGTGTGCCCTGTATATGTTGCAATAATTAACTGTTTCTGAGAAGCGGTCGCAAACTATTATTCAAATTGAAAATTCAAGATGGTGGATCCAATATGGCGGACGAGTTTTGTTATCTGATTTTATTGAAAATCCGAATCTAGGTGTTTTCAGGGTCGTAGATTATGATTCTTTCGTCAAATTTCGGAAATTCAAGATGGCGTTTCCAATATAGCTGACGAGTTTTGTAATTATGGTCCGATTCTATTCAAAATTGATACCTGGGGTTTTTCGTGGTCGGAGATCTTGATTCCTTCGTCAAAATTAGGAAATTCGAAATGGCGGATCCAGTATGGCAGACGAGTTTTTCAAAATTATGATCCGATTCTATTCAAAATTGGTATCTAGGAGTTTTCGAAATCGGAGATTCCTATTCTCTCGTCAAAATTTGGAAATTCGTGATTGCGGATTCAATATGGCGGACGAGTTTTGTAATTATGATTCGATTTCATTCAAAATTGGTGTTGGGGTTTTAGAAGTGAGATATTTTGATTCCTTCGTCAAAATAAGGAAATTCAAGATGGCGAATCCAATATGGCGGACAAGTTTTCTGGTTATGATCTGATTTTATTGAAAATTGGTATCTAGAGATTTTCAGAGATGTAGATATTATGATTAATTCAACAAAATTCAGAATGGCGAACGAGTTTTTTATTATGATCCAATTTCATTCAACATTTGTATCTGGGGGTTTTTAGGGTCGGAGATCATGATTCTTTCTTCAAAATTTGAAAATTCAAGATGGCAGATTCAATATTACTGACGAGCTTTGTGATTATTAACCGATTCTATCCAGAATTGGTATCAGGGGGTTGTCGAGATCGGATATTATGATTAATTTGTCAAAATTAGGAAAGTAAAGATATCGAATCCAATATGGCGAACGAGTATTGTAATTATGATCCAATTCTATCGAGAGATAGATCGCCTAACGAATAAGAAGTAGAAAATAAATGAATGAGTTTGAAAAACTAAAGAAACACGCTTTCCTTACGCATCACCAAACTATAAGAAAGTAGAAAATGAAGTAATAAAAGTGTGTTGATACTGTTGATGGAAATTTGACTGAAGAAATATTTTCTAGAAATAATGATTATGGCAAAACAACGTATGCCGGGTCAGCTAGTTTGCTTATAAATATCGAAGCTTGGCAACGATGTTTGCGTCATAGCACGGGACTACATCATAGCATTTATCTTGAACAAATTTATGCTTTATCGTGTTGTTGGAGTAGAATTCGTTGGAATTTCCTCATTTATGGTTGATAGACGTGTATTTATATAATCTTTTGGAATTATTATTGATTTTTTCAGCACGACAAAAAAGTCGTTATCACATTACATATATCACGACTAGAATGTTTTGTTTGTTCTTGGTATCTATAGAAATATTTCAGGCGGAATATTAGATATATTTCCTAGAACTGAGAATAGATAAACTGTTGAAGAAACCAACAGCTTAGTTGAATTCAACGCCTGTATTTCATCTAGAAAGGTGGATATAACCCACCATTCCAGCACCAACACTACTACGGTATTTCCACCAGCAAATATTCTCTCGATTATAGGAGAATCATGCCCGATCCAACGCAAAAGCTGCTTCCCTATAATTTTTATTTTTTTATCTCTTGGAGCGCACGAAAGAAAATCCTTATAATGTTAATTATCATTATTATTATTATTATTATTAGGTTGACAACGAAAGGATGTGCTGACTGGGCTTGTCTAGTTCGTCTGACTGGTATCGCTAGTGAAGAGATGATAGCAGAGATTTCCGAAGAACAATTCCCGTGGAAGTATCGATGAATTTTTATTCCGTGTCAAAATCTACTTTACACCTTAACAGTTTCTCCTATGATCTATACAGAGCATAGATACGGCCAGTTTCAGAATACAGTTTTCACATATGGGGTTCGGCACCCAAACATACGCTGATGCTCTTAGATTCCATTCAGAGATGAGGCACCTTTTTTATCACTGTAAAACTGCCTGTTCCTCAATACCCAACTTCATCAAGTGAGTATGCGCCTGATGTCACTACAATTATTTTTGTCTTGTCAATTTTAATTGTTGGATGTTTTTCACTCGTGAATTAGCAGTATGAGTCGTTTTAGGACAATCTCGTCTGAAGAAACCACAAAAAAAATACAAGAAATTCTATTGATTTCACGAAATAGAGAGTACTGGAAGGATTAAAGTCACCAGTAGTACTCAACGCGGTAGAAATTCCATTCGCCCTAGAGGCAAAATACTTAGGAGTCTTCTTTGACCATAAGTTAACATGGAAATCAACATCTACAAAAATGATTCAAAAAAGTACAGTAGCCTTCAATCTGTGCAGACGAATGTGCGGAAAAAATTGGGGAATGCAACCAAATATGACCACATGGCTCTATGCCAGCGTCATCAGGCCTATGATTGTTAATTTGTTAATTTTAATCAATTAATTAATTTTAACAGTTGTTTTATATGTTGGTCACATTGTGTTGTGCAATTTTTCATATACTCATTCTGATTATAATGTCCATTTATATCCTACACATGGTAGTAAATAAAATGTGATAGATGTCAGATAGGAAGAAACTTCAGTCAGAATAAAAATTAATAAAGTCAACACTCGTTTTGTTCATTGAGTCGAAATCCAGCTTAGTCAATAAAGTGGATAGTAATATACATTTCGAAGCAGATCAATGTTATTATGACCTAACAGATTATGAGACTTAACAGTGCTGAAGACTAAAGAAAGAAAGAAAGTTAACGAGTGAAGTTAGAAAGTTAGAATTAGCGAAACCAAGTGCGATCAAGGAAAGACGAAAGAAAAGATAGAAAAGTAATAATGGCAGAAGACGAAGCAGTAAGGAAATATTTGAAGCTGGACAAGGACAACTACTTTTCATGGTCGTTGACCACGAAAGCTCTACTGCGTCAAAGGGGTTGCTGGGACGCTGTCTCCCCAGGTTATCTTCAAATAGGCGATGCGGATGAGATAGACACATTCTTAGCTGATGAAGAGAAGAAAAATGATAGAGCAATATCGATCATACTTTTGACATTGAGTTCGAAGACGATCAACTTCGTCGGCGCTATAAATGTCGCACAGTTTATGTGGAACAAGCTTGAAAAGCTGTATACCAAAGCAGGACCCATAAACCAAACATTGCTGCTTCGCGAACTGATATCTATTAAGAAAGAAGATGATGAACCAATGGAAGATTACTTCGGAAAATTCTTCAACATAAACAGAAGATTGAAAGCAACAAAAGCAGATTTCGGTGACAAAGTTATAGCAAGATTCATTATTGGTGGTCTCCCGCTTGATAAGTATGACGTGCTAATTACCACCATAGACCAAGGAGAACAAATAGATTTGGAAGAAGTTATGGCTAGATTAATGGCTAAGGATGCAAGAAGAGAAAGCTACAAGTCATCAAACAAGACGAACAAGAGTCAAGATGAAGTTACTGCTCTAGTTTCAAGGTTCGAGAGAGCTACGAAATTTGAGAACAGTGGATGTTGGAGAAACGATTCCAGGGGAGGCAGTTACAAAAGTGATCTGTCGAAGGAGAAGAGATTTGTATGCTTTTCTTGCAAAGAACCTGGGCATATAGCTCGTGAGTGCCCATATTTCGAGGAGGAAGAAGATTCAAAAAGATACTACAAGAAGAAAGGAGAGAAGAAGTATCAGATAGAAGATAGAAAGCACCATTCGAAGTCAATACATCAAAAGAAAACTGCAAGATCTGCTGAGTTCAAATCAGATTCAAGCTCAACTAAGGAGAGTGACAGTGAAAGTGAAGAGGAAAAATCAAAAAAAGGTGAAATGCAGTGCAAAGAAAGCATCGATAAAAACCGTCAAGTCGAAAGCTCTCATGGCAGGTATGAGTTCTCTAATTAGAAAGTCCGAGTCCCATGCAATTTTTATTGATGGAGGAGCAAGTGATTATTTAACCCATCATGAAGAACTAATTCAAGATCTAGATAAAAGTTACGGAGGAAAGGTGAAGACAGCCAGTGGAAATTGTCTGAAGGTAACTGGAAGAGGCACTATGATTGCACAGCTTATAAAGAAGTGTGGGGGTTATCAAATAACTCTGCAGAAAGTTTATTTAGTCCCAGAACTCGACTGTACTCTCATCTCAGAAAGGAGACTAGAAGAGAAAGGTTTTAAAATCATTACTAAAAATGGAGAAAAGAAAATTTATGATGGCAAAGAGTTATTCATGACAGGTTTTTGGAGCGAGAATGCGAGGATGTATCAACTGAAGTGTGAACATTTTTTGATAAATGGTGAAAAGATACAATTGAGAGCAAATCAGAAGCATGAAGAAAGAATAGTTGCGGCGAAATGCTCAAGAGTCGAATTGTGGCATGACAGATTTGGACACCTGAATGACTTACCTAACATATGTGAAGTAAAACAACCAATGCCAAAGTGTGATATATGTCTAGAAGGGAAACTACAGAGACTACCATTCAAGACAAGTGAATCTCATGCCTCAAATGTGCTAGAATTAGTTCACTCTGACATCATGGGACCACTACCTGTTGAATCAATAGGAAAATCTAGATACGTCTTAACATTCTTAGATGATTATTCAAGATATGCTGAAGTGAAGCCCATCAAGAAGAAAAGTGAAGCTGCAAGTGAGTTCAAAATCTATCAAGCTAAAAATGAAAGGAAACATGAGAAGAAACTCATAAGATATTGATGTCAGACAACGGAGGAGAATATATTTCAAAAGAAATGAAGACTTTCATGGAAGAGAAGGGGATAGAGCACCGGTTTTCCATCCCTGGAATACCACAGCAGAATGGCAGGGCAGAACGACTCAACCTTACTTTGCTGAATATGGTGAGGTGCATGCTCATCAGATCAGGCCTGCCACCCTGTTTTTGGGCCGAAGCAATAGTGTATGCAGCGTATTTGAGAAACAGATGTTGCACCACAGTAATAGGAGGAAATGCCCCATTGGAATTGTGGAGTGGAAAGGAAATGACACTCAAGGATCCAGAGTGTATCAGAGTATTCGGCTGTGAAGCTTGGACTGCGGTAACTCGAAACAACAAACTTGAAGCGCGAGGAACCAAGTGTGTGTTCATTGGTCTGGAACATGGAAAAAAAGGTTTCAAATTATACAAGATCGGAGAAAAGAAGATGACTATCGCAAGGGATGAGAAATTTTTCGAAGAATCGTTTCCTTTCAAGCAGGTGAAAACTACAGAACAACAGAAGGATGACAGCAGCGCTCACTTGGACGCTTTCTTAGAAGACTTGGGACTCGATTTGGACAATGAAGATGCAACTGACTGTGAATACAACAGTCAAGGTGTCGGCGCTCCCTTAGAAATTGTAACAATTTCTGGAGAAGAAAATATGGAAAAGCCTGTTAATCAAGAACAAGACGAAAATCAAGATTTGTCATCAACAACACTACCATTGAGAAGAGCAACAAGACAATGTAAGAATAAACATGTGTGTGATGGAATATGCTGCACTGTTAGAACATATAACCTAACTAGAGATCCAATAACTTTAAGAGAAGCAGTAAGTGGTCCGAAAGGAAAGCATTGGGAACAAGCCATGCACCAAGAGCTTCAAAAATTTCAAGAAATAAATGCGTGGGACATTGTTGAACGCCCAACCAACAAAAATGTTGTGAGCTGCAAATGGATATACAAAACCAAATATGACAGTGATGGACATATTTCAAATCATAAAGCAAGATTGGTGGCACGAGGATTCACCCAGATAGAAGGAGAAGATTTTTTCGATACATATTCCCCAGTGATCAAGAGATCTACACTCAGGTGTATACTCGCTGTTGCCGCTGAAAGAAATTGGGAAATTCATCATGTAGATGTTGATGCAGCTTACTTGAACAGCAAGCTTGAGGAAGAAGTGTATATGGAGCAACCTCCAGGTTTTGAATTGAAAGAACCTAATCTCTACGTGTGCAAACTCAAAAGAAGCATCTATGGTCTACATCAGTCCGGCAAGAATTGGAATGAAGACCTAAATAAAACTATGGAAGGCATGGAATTGAGAAGATCCAAATACGATCCATGTCTGTACATATCAGAAGATAAAATTCTCATAGTAGGAGTCTATGTAGATGATTCTTATATTACTGGGACCAAAGCAGCCATTAGTGGTTTCAAGAAGAGGTTTGGTGAAGTATACTCTGTCAAGGATTTAGGACCGGTGAAAAACATTCTCTCGATGAGAATTTCAAGAGATCAAGAAGGTGCTGTCTATATAGACCAGACACTATATATAGAAGAAAAACTGAAACATTTCAACTTGGAGAGGGCAACAGAAGTTACTGTCCAACTTCCATCATCACAGAGCCAAGAAGATCAGCATGAAATGTGTCTTTCCGACCCAAAAATATACAGAGAAGGAACAGGGTCCCTGCTGCATCTTGCCAACAACTCGAGACCTGACATAGCTTATGCTGTGAACAAACTAGGTCAAAAGAACCAAAATCCCTCAAGAAAAGACTGGAATGAAGTGAAATATCTATACAGATATTTGAAAGGGACCAAAAATTTGAAATTGGTCTACAAGAGAGGTGGACAACAACTGGAAGTTTATGTGGATGCAGACTGGGCTAATGAAAGGTCTGACAGAAAATCTGTTACTGGGTTCTGTCTCTCCTTAGCTGGTGGAGTAGTCAGCTGGCGCAGTAAGAAACAAACTTCTGTGAGTCTATCTACCGTGGAGGCAGAATACATTGCTCTGAGTGATGTTTCAAGAGAAGTCACTTGGATCTGTGGGCTACTTCGTGACATTGGGTTTGAACATTTAGTTGCAGAACCCATCAACATTCATGTGGACAACCAGGCTGCCATTGCAGTTGCTGAGAACAACATTGTGTCTGAGAGGTCCAAACACATTGATGTCAAATATCACCACGTTCAAGAACTCATCAGGAATAAATTTATTACACTAAAATATGTAAATTCCAAGGCAAATCGTGCAGACCTTTTCACCAAAGTCTTGAACTCTAAGATGACCAAATATTGGTGTCAAAGCTTAGGGCTTAAGTAAGTGTTGGCATAAGTTGTTTTTAATTGAGTGTCATATGGCACTGTTCATCGATTTAGTTTGCAATTTATCTCACAGGATGTGCCCAACAAGGGGAGGTGTTAACATATAATTTTAACAGTTGTTTTATATGTTGGTCACATTGTGTTGTAGCGTTTAGATTTTCTGAATATAGTTTTGGTTTTGATTTTCATACAGGTCTTGGAAATATTCAGGTAAATAAATCATCAATTATGTACATATTCACAGAGAACACTCAGTCAGATAAATGATGCAAATACCTGGTATAGTTAACACTTTTAATTGCAGTTGATTCATATCACACACCTTTTATTTTGGAAATTTATCATCAATTTTCTTAGCATCCTCTCTGATATCAGTACACCTGTAGGATGTGATGATCCAAGCTGAGGCTTCTTTTTCTGATCCAAATAAACAGGTTCTGATATTGAAAGGGGTCAATGCAGAAAGACAGGTTGATAAGTGAAAGTTCTTTTAGCCTGAAATCAAAAGGTTAATTAGTTTTTTTTGGGGACTTATAAGAAAACAATCGCTTACCTGTAGTGTTCTCCAACTAGGATGAATGGATTTGCTTGACTATTTCAGGGATCATTAGGTTGACTGTTCCCTTAGGACGTGTCCCTTTTGAAGAAGAAGTTTATTAATTTTCTAGGATTTTCATTGTTGTTAAGAATGAGCTCACTTGACACCTTTGACATTTTTGATGTTTTTTCTCCAGGACGTCATTGTCAGTTTGACACACTTCACAGTCGCATGTCTTGTCAGCAATTGTTACTGCCGCTGGCTTGGACGACTAGAGAGGATGGCTCACGACAGTGTTTCGTCGACGAGTTTTGAAACAGCCCGTGGTTCGTCGAATAGATTTTCAAACAGCCATTGGTTTAACCCATGTGAAAAATAATTTCTCCTGTGTGTGACCTTCTACGTATTGTGTTGGCAAAAATGGTACCAGGGATTTTTGGATGAAGTTAGGGAAAAAGGAGGGGTTTTGGAGTTGGAGAAACTTCCGGCCTTGTGGCTTTTTCTCAGCGGCCATGATAGAAGAAGGCTGAAGGTTTTGTTGGTCCGGCAGTAAGCACTATAAATTTGGCTTTTTAGTCAAACCCATTTTGGGGATTTGTATTTTCGAGTGTTTTACAAGCTCTAAGGCCAATAGCCAAGTCATTTTTGTGTAATCATTGAGAGATTGTCCGTTGCCACCTGGGAGCCCTACAGCATGGCCCCCCAATTTTTTGGTGCTGGTTCGACCCTTCGCAGAAGGTAAGCAGTTTAAACTGGCATGATTTTATTTTCTGGATTGGTATGTCTCGCCATTCTGGCTGTATTTTTTCTTTTTGTGATCCACGTGGTAGGAGATGTACAGGATGTTAAGTGAGCCTATTTTTTTCAATAGGGTCGTAGGAGACCATACTACTCGGTAGAGATCGTAGGGTCGTGAAACGACCGGATGGAGGCTGTTTGTGTCTAGCTTCCATTGAGGACACCACCTTTCCCTCGTCAAGATCTCCCATAGGACGATCTTACCATCTCGTTCGGGGATTTTGACCAGTGGAGACCAGGAGTACTCTGGACTCCAGGCGCAGCACCGTATGCTGAGCTGCTGAGCTATACTTCGTTGTAACGCCAGGAGGAATACCAGGAGGAGAGACAGCGGAGCTTAGCCCACCAGTTCAGCGGAGGGCCACCTTTTCGTTTGTGTTTGTCGCAGTGACCTATGCTGCTCACCTTTGCACCCAGTGGACTGTGATCGGGGTGATCTGAATCCCTGGAGAGGACCACGCCAGGTTTTTATGAAAAACTGAATTTTTCACCTGTTTTCATGTTTAGTTTTTTATAAATTTCATCATTCACCATCATATGAAAATGAAGGCTTTTGTGAAGCTTTCCCATGGTACCATGTGACAGCGGTTGTCATTTTTCATATTTCTTTTTACACCATATCAAACTGAATTTTTATACTATCCCGTGTTACTGTTGGATTAGGATGATTTCTTGTCTCATTTCTTATTTGAGTTTTGAGTAATTATCTTAGTATATTAATTCATTTTACATAGCATTTCAGACCTTGTAATTTTTATACTATCCCGTGTTACTGTTGGATTATGATGATTTCTTGTCTCATTTCTTATTTGAGTATTGAGTAATTATCTTAGTGTATTAATTGCAAGTTCTAAGGCCTCTACAGCGATTGACATGTGCCTTGTCCATTTGGGTGTAATAAATAGGTTTTGAAGATATTTCTGTTTTCATTCATGTACTTGTCTGTCCCAGCAATCTAAGAGAATTTTTTATACATATTCAGGTGTAAATATTTGGCTTTCTCAGTTTCCCAAGTATTATCAACTTTTCAAATAAATTGAGTGGCGCCCTTAAAAAAAAAAAACTTGAATTGATGGGCATTTAATTCTAACGCGAATTCACTTATCTGTTCTCCGATGAAAAGCTGCCGTCTGCATACATGTAACTTATTTTCTTATATTCTGTAGTAATTATTTGGAGGTTGAGAAAAGTAGGCTACATAAATAGCGTCCAACGTGTGGAGCCCGAAAATCTGGAAATTCAAGTTTTTATCAAAATTGAATTCAAAATTTCAAAATTAATTTTCCTTAGATTGTTGTCTGGACATTTATATGAATGAAATATTTTGCAATTTTACAGGGGATGAGAGGTATAGGCACTTTAGCGGAAATATATAGACAGGAAGGTTTTCCACAGAGAAAAAATAGACTTTCTTATCCTGATTTAGTTTTTTGCCTGTCTATCATTGTGTTTGAGAGCACTGCAGGTGGCAATTGTTTTTGTCTGTAATAATTGCGTATTTGGGAGTTAAATAGTTGCAATTTGGGATTTTTTCATTTTTTAGATAAATTTGCAACGTTGCCAAGTTTGAAAAATTTCCAACTTTTGACAGATTTCTCTTTTGTGAAATATTTTGCAGAGATTAGTGTTTTCTGCTTGACATAATTTTTGTGATTGCACATTTTTTTATATTTCATTTGTTCTTTTTGTGAAGCATAAGTCAACATGGAGTCACTCAAAGTTAAACATTTGCTAATTGGAGAAATCAACTATGAGTTGAGGATTAGAGGTGTTATTTCAGACAGGAATATGGATGACAAAAGAAAGACTTTGGGACGTTTGTTTACTAAAGAGTTACAACAGGGTCAAGATGTTCTTAACCTAGTAGATCCGTCATTTAATTTTGCAGTTGATAAAGTAGAGATTGAAAACACTTTAGCATCAATAACAACTTTGATTAGTGATTTTGAAGGTCCATCTTCAGACTCTACATTTAAAAGAGCTTTGTCTAGATTGACTCATGTTACTCTGAGAATCCAAAGAATTCCTCTGAATAATGCAGATGCAGATTATGCAGCAAAGTTGTCTTTTAAAAATGAGTCATATGCTACTGCTTTATTATTAGATGCGGACTTGCATGAGAAAGTTGTAGAACCAGAGCCTGTACAGAATAACATGCCACTGATGAATTCTACTGTAAACCCTGGAGTTAGTATGGCACAAAATCATTCTTTCTCACCTTTCTTGAAGTCTACCCCTGTTTACAAATTAGGAGTACAATTTGATGGAGACCCCAAAAATCTTTTGTCATTCATAGAACGGATTGATGAACTTGCACAGTCTAGGCATATTTCCAAAGCAGAACTATTTGAATCGGCTAGTGACCTTTTCACTGGAAAAGCCACTTTTTGGTTTCGTTACATCAAAACTCAAGTCAATGATTGGGATTCATTGGTTTTGAAGCTTAAGAAAGATTTTTTGGTAGCAGATTTTGATGATGAGATTTGGCAGCAAATTAAAAGTAGGAAACAGAATAATTCTGAGCCAGTTGTCATTTACATTGCCTGTATGGAGGCTCTTTTCAATAGACTCAGTCATGGAGCAGCTGAGGTAACCAAAGTAAAATATATTAAGTTGGGATTAAAATCTGATTATCGACGTAGACTAGCTCTCAGTGATATTGATTCCGTTTCAATGCTTGGAACGTTATGCAAAAAATTAGAAGAAGCAGATTCGCTAGGCGCTATTTCAAATTCCAATCTTAATAATAGATCAGTATCCATGGTAAATGACCCTGAAATTGCTTTTGTTGCCAAAGATCAGTCAGAAAGATTGCCTTTCAATCGAAATAAAAATTTCGGTAATAGAAATCAGAAAAATAAATCCAGGAATGCCCCTAGTACCTCAACTAACACTTCTTCTCCTTCGACTTCAAGTAGTAAATCTCCAGTTATTTGTTGGAAATGTGGTTTAGCAAACCACACGTTTCGTGTTTGCAGATCTGGTATTAAGAAACAATTCTGCTTTAAATGTGGTACACCAGATGTTATGTTAAAAGATTGCGACAAGTGTAGACAGGGAAACCTGTAAAGGAGAATTTTGATGAAGGCTCTCAATCTTCTCCAAATATTTTAGGAGCCAATAATATTTTAATAGAGTCAGATGAAATAAAGGAGGAAGATTTTCAAAACTTTGTAGCTCCTCTCTTAATTAAAAATGGTAACGATAACAGGCCTTATGTTAAAATCAAACTTTTTGATAAAGATGTCATTGCACTTTTGGACAGTGGTGCCAATATGTCAGTCATAGGTCAGGGAGGTTTAACGACAATAAAAAATCTTGATTTAATAATCAGAAGCCCTCACCTGAACCATGTTTTTACTGCAGATGGTGCCCATCAAAATGTTGAAGGAGTTGTCGATTTACCTATAAATATTAGTGGAAAATTTCAGATCATTCCTGCACTTGTTGTACCTTCCCTGTCACAATCTTTTATACTAGGCAGTGATTTCTGTAGTAAGTTTGGTGTAACCATAGATTTTCATGATCTTAGTTGGGACATTAAGTGTCGAGTTTCAGATGAAACTGTCGACATTGTTGCCAATTCTCCAGAATTGTGTAGTATCTCCGAATTGAATGTTGATGATGAGCTTACAGCAGAACAAAAAGAGCAAATGAAAAGTCTTATCAACTCTTTTGGTGAAATTAGTAGTGATGTTCGTTTAGGTCGTACTGACAAAATTACTCTTGAAATAGATACTGGCGACTCGAAGCCCTTTAAGCAGAGGCAATATTTAATGTCTCCATACATGTTGAAGATCTTAAATGAAGAATTAGATGATATGATTAAATTAGGTGTCGTCGAACCATCACATAGCCCTTGGAATAGTCCGGTGTTACTTGTCAAAAAATCCTCTGGTGAATATAGGTTTTGTTTTGATGGGCGTAGGCTAAATGAACTTACCAAACATGATAGCTACCCACTTCCACGTATCGATAGGATACTTACTTTATTACGAAATGCAAGATACATTTCAAGCATTGATTTAAGAAAAGCATTTTGGCAAGTGCCGTTAACACCATCTTCTAAGGAGAAAACAGCTTTCAGTGTACCTGGTCGAGGTTTATACCATTTTAACGTTATGCCTTTTGGTTTGTGTAACAGTGCACAGACACAACAAAGGTTATGTGATGCGTTGTTCGGTCCCAAGTTTGAACCGAATTTATTCACTTATCTGGATGACATCATTATCATCTCTTCTACGTTTGAAGAACATATGAAACTTTTATCAGAAGTAAAGAGTATTTTGCAGGATGCGAATCTAACTATCAACTTAAAGAAGTGTGAATTTTTTAAGACATCTCTTCGATATTTAGGCTTTGTCATTGATAGAGAAGGTATTAGAACCGACCCAGAGAAGGTTTCGGTTATGGTCAATTATGCACGTCCTACTACCAGCACAGAAATTAAGCGTTTCATGGGTTTATGTTCCTGGTATAGGAGATTTATTGAGAATTTTTCCACTTTAATTGCCCCTATTAGTGCTTTATTGAAGGGTAAAGGGAAAAAACAACCCATTGAATGGACTTCTGAAGCTGAGGCATCTTTTATTGCTATCAAGAATGCTCTTGTGTCAGCACCTATTCTGTGTCCTCCTGATTTTGCTCAGCCTTTTACCATCCAGTGCGATGCAAGTGATGTAGGCATAGGTGGGGTGTTGACCCAAGAAATTCAGGGTGTTGAAAGAGTCATAGCATATGCTTCAAGAACATTATCGAGAGCAGAACGAAATTATAGCGTGACAGAGAGAGAATTACTTAGTCTCATATTTTTAATTGACAAATTTCGTCCATATATAGAAGGCACTGTTTTCAATGTAATCACTGATCACCATAGCCTCCTTTGGCTAAATAACCTTAAAGATCCTTCAGGAAGATTAGCTAGATGGTCCGTCAAGTTACGGCAGCATACTTTTCAGCTACGTCATTTAAAAGGCATTCATAATGTAGTACCTGATTTTCTTTCAAGGATACCTCCTGGTGAAAATAGTCTAGAAATAAATTTAATTGATGTCAGGCCTGTTGACACAGACAAGTGGTACTTCTCTCTACGCAGTAGGATCCTTCGAGACCCTGATGCATATGCACATTTCAAGGTTGAGGATGACCAAATTTTCAAGTATGTTCCTTCTAAAATACCTATCAAGTCGAATATTATTGAATGGAAAGTTATAGTTCCTAATTCTCAAAGAATTGCAGTTATAAAAGATTCACATGATCCTTCTGTATGTAGTCATTTTGGTTTTTTCAAGACACTATCTAGAGTACAACAACACTACTACTGGCCCAAAATGAGATGTGATATTCTAAGATATGTTAAATCATGCAAGGTTTGTCAGTCACAAAAATTATCAAACACTCCTCGTATGGGACTTATGGGAGCTGAGCGTACAGTCAAATTCCCTTTTCAGACTATTGCAGTAGACATTATGGGACCTTTCCCTAGATCTTCTAAAGGCTTTACTTACTTATTGGTAGTCTCAGATTTCTTTACAAAATATACATTATTGTGTCCTATGCGTGATGCGAAAGCACCTAGTGTTATCAAATTCATGGAAAACCAAGTATTTTTAGTATTCGGGGTACCACAATTTATAGTTTGTGATAATGGTCAGCAATTCGCTGGTAAACTGTTTAAAAAGTTAGCTGATACCTACAAGGTACAAAAAATATGGTACACCCCTCGTTACTCGGCGCAATGTAATTTTGTAGAAAGAACGAATAAGACAATAGGTCAAGCAATTAGGAGTTATGTAATAGATCATAAGGATTGGGATAAAGAATTATTTAGGATTCAGCAAGCTATTAACACATCTATACACGAAGTCACCCTGTATAGTCCAGCATTTTTGACATTCGGTCGTAATGTACCTCTTTCTGGTGAATATTATGGCAATCTTCCTAGCACCCAAGATATTGAACTTTTACCTGACAGCAGGGATAGTTATGTTCAGAATATCAGTGGTCTTTGTGATGTCTATAAGACAGTTCAGGAGAGATTACATAAGGCTTACCAGAGGAATGCATCTACTTACAATCTTAGAAAGAGAGATCATGTATTTAATGAAGGCGATAAAGTCTGGAGAAGAAACAAAATTCTTTCAGATGCTTCAGTTAAATTTAGTGCCAAGTTAGCCCCCAAGTATGTGTTATGTACAGTGAGAAAGCGGATATCTCGCTTAGTTTATTCTTTGGATAATGTCGATGGATCTCCTGGTGGAGAATGGCATATCAAAGATTTAAAACAGTATTTTGGATCCAATTCAGATGTCTCAGTGGGGTAGATAATCTATTGGATAGATATTTTTGCTTGAACCATAGTTATTTTGATTTGTATACCTATTGAATAGGTTTGGTTTTAGGTAAAAATTAGTTTTTGGAATTTTTCAAGATGAAAGTTCAATTTTTTTTGGTGCGTTATGGCACAAATAATTTTAGAGACTACTGTCATGTAGTAAAGTATGGTTCCGTTGTAACCTAGATTAAGGATACATGGTGTATTCCTTGAAAGTATGCATACTGGACACTGGTGTTTATTTTTTTATTTTTTTGATGATCCAAGAGGTCTGATCAACCTGAGCATCATTATTTCCCTGATGTAAATATTCAATTTTCTGGATAGGTTATTTTGTAAATATTTTTTTGTAGTTTTGATGAAAAAGGATTTGACTTTACCAATTATGACATTTCATGATTATGACTTTCCCCTAATATAGACTTACCAATTTTGACTTCCATTGAGGAACGTTTAGTACACGCAGTTACTATTTAATCCAAAGTAATCATAAACTAGTTACTACTCAGTATTTGTAGTTCAAAACCCTTATAAAAAAATGTGTCAACAAGTTGCCAATTTTTTCTCTTAGGAGAGGGGTAGATGTAGCGTTTAGATTTTCTGAATATAGTTTTGGTTTTGATTTTCATACAGGTCTTGGAAATATTCAGGTAAATAAATCATCAATTATGTACATATTCACAGAGAACACTCAGTCAGATAAATGATGCAAATACCTGGTATAGTTAACACTTTTAATTGCAGTTGATTCATATCACACACCTTTTATTTTGGAAATTTATCATCAATTTTCTTAGCATCCTCTCTGATATCAGTACACCTGTAGGATGTGATGATCCAAGCTGAGGCTTCTTTTTCTGATCCAAATAAACAGGTTCTGATATTGAAAGGGGTCAATGCAGAAAGACAGGTTGATAAGTGAAAGTTCTTTTAGCCTGAAATCAAAAGGTTAATTAGTTTTTTTTGGGGACTTATAAGAAAACAATCGCTTACCTGTAGTGTTCTCCAACTAGGATGAATGGATTTGCTTGACTATTTCAGGGATCATTAGGTTGACTGTTCCCTTAGGACGTGTCCCTTTTGAAGAAGAAGTTTATTAATTTTCTAGGATTTTCATTGTTGTTAAGAATGAGCTCACTTGACACCTTTGACATTTTTGATGTTTTTTCTCCAGGACGTCATTGTCAGTTTGACACACTTCACAGTCGCATGTCTTGTCAGCAATTGTTACTGCCGCTGGCTTGGACGACTAGAGAGGATGGCTCACGACAGTGTTTCGTCGACGAGTTTTGAAACAGCCCGTGGTTCGTCGAATAGATTTTCAAACAGCCATTGGTTTAACCCATGTGAAAAATAATTTCTCCTGTGTGTGACCTTCTACGTATTGTGTTGGCAAAAATGGTACCAGGGATTTTTGGATGAAGTTAGGGAAAAAGGAGGGGTTTTGGAGTTGGAGAAACTTCCGGCCTTGTGGCTTTTTCTCAGCGGCCATGATAGAAGAAGGCTGAAGGTTTTGTTGGTCCGGCAGTAAGCACTATAAATTTGGCTTTTTAGTCAAACCCATTTTGGGGATTTGTATTTTCGAGTGTTTTACAAGCTCTAAGGCCAATAGCCAAGTCATTTTTGTGTAATCATTGAGAGATTGTCCGTTGCCACCTGGGAGCCCTACAGCATGGCCCCCCAATTTTTTGGTGCTGGTTCGACCCTTCGCAGAAGGTAAGCAGTTTAAACTGGCATGATTTTATTTTCTGGATTGGTATGTCTCGCCATTCTGGCTGTATTTTTTCTTTTTGTGATCCACGTGGTAGGAGATGTACAGGATGTTAAGTGAGCCTATTTTTTTCAATAGGGTCGTAGGAGACCATACTACTCGGTAGAGATCGTAGGGTCGTGAAACGACCGGATGGAGGCTGTTTGTGTCTAGCTTCCATTGAGGACACCACCTTTCCCTCGTCAAGATCTCCCATAGGACGATCTTACCATCTCGTTCGGGGATTTTGACCAGTGGAGACCAGGAGTACTCTGGACTCCAGGCGCAGCACCGTATGCTGAGCTGCTGAGCTATACTTCGTTGTAACGCCAGGAGGAATACCAGGAGGAGAGACAGCGGAGCTTAGCCCACCAGTTCAGCGGAGGGCCACCTTTTCGTTTGTGTTTGTCGCAGTGACCTATGCTGCTCACCTTTGCACCCAGTGGACTGTGATCGGGGTGATCTGAATCCCTGGAGAGGACCACGCCAGGTTTTTATGAAAAACTGAATTTTTCACCTGTTTTCATGTTTAGTTTTTTATAAATTTCATCATTCACCATCATATGAAAATGAAGGCTTTTGTGAAGCTTTCCCATGGTACCATGTGACAGCGGTTGTCATTTTTCATATTTCTTTTTACACCATATCAAACTGAATTTTTATACTATCCCGTGTTACTGTTGGATTAGGATGATTTCTTGTCTCATTTCTTATTTGAGTTTTGAGTAATTATCTTAGTATATTAATTCATTTTACATAGCATTTCAGACCTTGTAATTTTTATACTATCCCGTGTTACTGTTGGATTATGATGATTTCTTGTCTCATTTCTTATTTGAGTATTGAGTAATTATCTTAGTGTATTAATTGCAAGTTCTAAGGCCTCTACAGCGATTGACATGTGCCTTGTCCATTTGGGTGTAATAAATAGGTTTTGAAGATATTTCTGTTTTCATTCATGTACTTGTCTGTCCCAGCAATCTAAGAGAATTTTTTATACATATTCAGGTGTAAATATTTGGCTTTCTCAGTTTCCCAAGTATTATCAACTTTTCAAATAAATTGAGTGGCGCCCTTAAAAAAAAAAAACTTGAATTGATGGGCATTTAATTCTAACGCGAATTCACTTATCTGTTCTCCGATGAAAAGCTGCCGTCTGCATACATGTAACTTATTTTCTTATATTCTGTAGTAATTATTTGGAGGTTGAGAAAAGTAGGCTACAGTGTTGTGCAATTTTTCATATACTCATTCTGATTATAATGTCCATTTATATCCTACACATGGTAGTAAATAAAATGTGATAGATGCCAGATAGAAAGAAACTTCAGTCAGAATAAAAATTAATAAAGTCAACACTCGTTTTGTTCTATGAGTCGAAATCCAGCTTAGTCAATAAGTGGATAGTAATATACATTTCGAAGCAGATCAATGTTATTATGACCTAACAATGATAGCATATGGGTCAGTAACTTGATGGCCAAGGCTGGAGTGATTCAAAGGCTCAGTGCTATAAGCTATTCAAAGACGCCTGAGTGCCACTGGTGCGATGAAAACCACTCCAACAGCCGCTTTAGAGGTTTTCTCGAACCTGCCACCACTACAAAAATATATTCAAGGCGAAGTCAGAGCAGTCATGAGTAGATCGTCAAGCATGGGTATCAGCACATACAGGGTACGAGGGCAATGAAGAGGCAGACTCACTTGCCCGAGCAGGAGCAAACAAAGCTCTGATGGCCCAGAACCCTTCTGTGGTATTGCGAGAGCTATACAAAAGACTAGTATCAAATCATGGATGCAAACCAAATCTCAAGAATGGTGGAACAACTCGCCTGGAATGGGACAGGCAAAAGAGTTTATTAAAAAACCATCGCCAACATTCACAGAATATCTACTAAACCAGAAACGAAATTCAACTAGAATACTATACCTTTTCAACTTCAATTTCGGAAAAAGTAATCTCGATTTCAGAATTGGTTAGTTCGATTTCAGAAATGGTAAACTCAATTTCAGAATCGGTAAGATGAATTTCAGAAAAAGTCCATTCAATTTCAGAAATGGTAAGTTGTATTTCAGAATTGGTAGGTTCAATTCCAGAAAAAAAATCCTTATATTTGTTCGAAATGTTTCCAATTGTATGTGAGATTAACAAACCATATTCACAATATTCAACTTGTCAAAAACAATTCAATAACATAATTATAATCTCAATTTATTCCACAGATACCTTCCATCCGAATCGCTGGAAGATAATAGCGTTGCACATGATTATGAAAATGCGAACACATTTGAGGTGTTATCATTTTCATCGAATGATCTGCACTTTCCTCAAGACATCGCAGTCTGAATTCTATCTGGTTGAGCAAGCTGTTCGGATCCCCAGCTATGACCCTTTGGCGATGCTCTTGCAAGAAGCTCTTCACTTCTGACTTGAAGGCACCCCATATATGTTCCATCTGATTCAACATAGGGCTCTCAAACACCGTTCATCCACTGTGAACAATCTTCTCTTTTACAATTAAAAACATTTCAAACATATAAAAGGATTTCATCTTCTGAAATTGAACCTACCAATAATAATTCTGAAATACAACTTACCATTTCTGAAATTGAATGGACTTTTTCTGAAATTCATCTCAGCGATTCTGAAATTGAGTTTACCATTTCTGAAATCGAACTAACCAATTCTGAAATCGAGATTACTTTTTCCGAAATATAACTCACCGATTCCGAAATTGAAGTTGAAAAGGTATAGTGGGACTTCTCACAGGGCATTGTAGGCTCAACAAACACATGAGTACGATAGGTCTGACTGAAGAACTGCTGTGCAGGTTCTGTCAAGAAGAGGAAGAAACAGCAGTACACATACTTTGCCACTGTGAGGGCTTGTCAAGACTAAGGTTCCTTACGCTGGGTGAGGAAAAATCAGGAGCCCAAAGATACACAGGGGATCTGAAAGCTAGCCTATGGAGTCTCATAGAGAAGGCGGAGCTAGTCGAAGAACTCAAATCGATTTCGAGGGCAGACACAAAATGGTACAAGAAACACGAAGTCATCGATAAAGGTAATTATTATTGTCACCTATTAGTATATTGTCAGTGATTTATCTTGCCAAAAAACACTCGAACCTTTTTTTCAATTGGATAAATGTCCTTACTAACCAGTAATTTCTTTTGAGAAACTGACATCAAACAAAATTGCTCGACCTGAGGTCTCGTTATTTTCTTATGTCAGCTTCTTCCGTAAACTTACTGATTGGCAAATGTATTTTGTTAGAAAGGGAAATTTATCCGATACAAAAAGCTCTTGTGGTTTTACTGTTGATAAACCTTCCCAACGTAATATTAGAAGCAACTCTTTAGACTTATTATTGATGTAGAAATGGAGCTTTTTCTTGTTTCGGATGGTGTGATGAATCACTCTTACTTCTCTTCCATGGTGTGTCTCGGGAATGATTTGGTCAATTATATCTACGTTATATCCGTTGTTCATTATCGCAATCGGTTTTATGCTTTTGAGTTCTTAATTGAAATTTTCAGCTGGAGAAACATTCACTAGACTCTCGTGTCATACGCATATACAAGGTGTTTCATAATTGAATGCTGGTCCTAAAGGGCGATAATCCGTGGATGATTTTAAGAGGTCCGTAACTGCTTCGTTTCTGAGATACAGGATGTTCAAATTTGACAAAAAAATCAGTTATTCCCCAATATCTCTGAAACCGCTCTGGCTTTTTTCTTCATTACAAAAACTTAAAAATAGTTACCATAAAATTATAAAAATATCGCTTAGATCTTTTGGTTACCACAATTGTGAAATTATGACTAAGAGTAAAAATCGAATAGGGACAAGCAAATGAATGCACTTTATTTTCTAACTCAAAAACCGTGCGCCAGACGAAAAAAAGACAAGAGGCAATTTTTATGAGAAGATAGAGGATAATAACAAAAATAATATTTATTTGGAAAAAGACAGTGGCGTATCATTATTCGGTCAAGAAATGAACTAATGACCACTAGTATATATATTGTTTGCTGAAAATCGATACTGGTCAAGAAGGGGGTGCGTATAATTTGCTGACCACAATTGAAGTATGCTGACCGAGCATTTCTGATTCGTATTTTGTCTCCATATCACATATTTAAATATAATATATAGATATATAGATGCCACCAGTTGAATAATTTGAATCAACCCTTTCCGAGGGGTGGTTTATTCTTGCTGTTTTTCAAAAATCCTTGATGACCAAGCATTTTATGTTCGTATTTCACCTTTGACTTGCTCATTTGAATATTTTATAGAGAAATATAGATGCCAACAGTGAAATAATGCTGATCAACCCCTTCAGAGGGGTAGTTTATACTAGCTGTTTTTCAAAAATCCTTGCTGACTGAGTATTTCTGGTTAGTTTTTTATCATCAAATCACATATTTGAATATTTCATGGAAATATAAGGATGCCACCAGTGGAATGATCCAATTAACCCCTTCAGGGGGGTAGTTTATTCTTGCCGCTTATCAAAAATCCTTGCTTACCGAGCATTTCTGGTTTTTACTATTTCTCCAAATTGAATATTTGGATATATTAGTGAGATTATTTCGATCCACCCTTTATATGTTATTTTATGCAAAAATACTAACCAGAAAGGCTCGGTCAACAAGGATTTTGAAAAACGACAAGAATAGACTACCCCTCTGAAGAGTTGGATCGAAATAATTCCACCAGTGGTATATAAATATGTTCTTGATATATTCAAATATGCAATTTGAAGAAAAAATAAGAATCAGAAATGCTCGGTCAACAAGGATTTTTGGAAAAACAGCAAGAATAAACTACCCCTCTGGAGGGGCGGATCGGATTCATTCTACTGGTGGCATCTTTATATTCTTCTCGAATATTCGAATATTTTATTTAGTTTATGAATACGAACAATGAATGCTCTGTCAGCAAGGATTTTTGAAAAACAGAAATTCTCGGTCAGCAAGGATTTTTGAAAACCAGCAAGAATAAACTACCCTGTGGAGAAGTGGATCGAAATAAATTCACTGGTTGCATCTATATACCTCTATAATATATTCGAATAGACAATTTGAAGAAGAAACAAAAACCAGAAATGCTCGATCAGCAAGGATTTTTTAAAAACAGCAAGAACAAACTACCCCCTTATTAAGGGGTTGATCGGAATTATTTCAGTGGTGGAGTCCATATCTTCATGAAACATTAAAATATGTTATTTGATGAAAAAATACGAACCAGAAATACCCGTTCCGAAAATGCACAATCTGCTTTCCTGCTGTGTGAAACATATATAGATTTTTTTCTTCGAGTTGGTATAGTCATTTTTACTACACTGTTTTACCACTAACCAAACCGATTTATTGAACGTCTCGACTAACTATGTTAGCATCTTCAGGAGACTGTTGAAAGTTTTAATCTTTTCCTGAAGATGCTAACATAGTTAGCGAAACACGTGTCGAGGCGTTGAAAAATTCGGTTTGGTTAGTGGTGAAACAGTGTAGTGTATTATCGTGCCAATGATTCCAGTCTTCGATATATAGTCATATTCATTCAAGACTGATATAACTTTCGTATTTTACTTGTGGTTATATTTCACTCAATAGTTATCCCATGTAATATTGGTCTTTCATAAACGTTCAAATGGGCGAGTATGAATTATTTTTCATGGCCATTCAGAAGTATGCACCAGAAATGCAAAAAGCATCGTTGGCCCAAAAATGTTACATAAACTGGTATTTTTCAAATGGAACACCCTGTATTTAATTTTCCTTATCAATAGATCCTTTCATCTGATTAAATCCAATGCTGCGATTTCTGGCGTTCTATACAGCAGCCCTAAATTCATAGGAAAAATCTACATTTTCCGAAAACTGACGAAGATAACCTCAATAAACCACATAAATATATTTGAAATCAGAAGAAAGAGCTCTACCGATTGGATATACAGTGTGTCCCACTTACCAAGAGATACGAGGTCGGTTAAATGACACCAAATGTGGAGTTTGTCAAGGCCAACTATAATGTGAAAAAATATTTTGATAAAATCTATTTGTTTTTGTTTTATAGTCAAAAAACAGATTTTGATCATTTCCATGTCTCCTCCGTGACTTCTTTATTTATGAAAATATTCAAATAGGAACTTCACATTCTCATGGCAGTTTTTCAAAATGATTTCGAAAAAAATATGAAATTTATACCAACTCTTCTAGAATTTGAGATATCAGCAACAATTTTAGTTTTTCAAATGTAGGTCATAGCTCACTATGATTTAGTTACAAATAACTTATTTTTCTCTTACAGATGATATGTCGCAGTAATAGTTTTGTGTTGATAACAACGGAGTAATCGTCATTTATACAAAAACAAAAAATGATTTGGATGCCGCCATCTTGAATTCATGAATTTTAACAAAAAATCATGATCTCCGACCTCAAAAACCCCCACTTACCGATTTGGAATGGAATCGGACCAAATCTTGTCCGCCATCTTGGAGCAGCCATTTTTTTAATTTCAGCGAAAATTCCATAACTTCGATTAACTTGAAATTTGGCAGGTGTTCATCATTTCGATGACAATTCATTATGGAATTTTTGTTGAAATTAAAAAAAATGGCTGCTCTAAGATGGCGGACAAGCTTTGGTTCGATTCCATTCAAAATTGGCAAGTGGGGGTTTTTGAGGTCGGAGATCATGATTTTTTTGTTAAAATTCATAAATTCAAGATGGCGGCTTCCAAATAATTTTTTGTTTTTGTATAAATGACGATAACTCCGTTGTTATCAACACAAAACTATTACTGCGACATATCATCTGTGAGAGAAAAAAAAGTTATTTGTAACTAAGTCATAGTGAGCTATGACCTACATATGAAAAACTAAAGTTGGTGCTGATATCTCAAATATTAGGAGAGTTGGTATAAATTTCATATTTTTTTCGAAGTCATCTTGAAAAACTGTCATAAGAATGTGGAATTCCTATTTGAATATTTTCATAAATAAAGAAGTTACGGAGGAGACATGAAAATGATCAGAATCTGTTTTTTTGCGTATAAAACAAAAACGAATAGATTTTATCAAAATATTTTTTCACATTATAGTTGGCCTTGACAAACTCCACATTTGGTGTCATTTAACCGACCTCGTATCTCTCACCGTTAAAAAGATACCCATGGTGAGCATGGTAAGTGGGACACACTGTATATCAAATATAGTATGATTCATTTGAAAAATAACAGTTTATGTAAAATTGTTGGGTTCACTATGCTTTTTTGCATTTGATTGTACCGAATTCTGAATGTCCATCAAAAATACTTACTTCATATTCAAAATTTGGGAAAAGGGACTTGAATGTGATATTGTTTCCTTCCGGAAATATATATTTTGCTTGATTCTATCGTTTCATACAAAGGGTATGTGGAAAACGGATTGATGGTGCGCCCTGTATATGTTGCAATAATTTCTTGATCACATTCGCCATCACAAAAATCATTATTAGTCCCCGTTGTTGCCAAACTTTCCCGAAACTGCTTGACCAAATTTTATGAACATTTTTGTGAATATTCGGTAGGTCTGAGAATCGGTCGTAAACCTTTGTTCGGATTATTCAAAATTCAAAATGGTGAATCCAATATGGCGGATGAGTTTTGTTATCCGATTTCATTGAAAATCGCAATCGGTATCTGGGGGTTTCCGGGGTCTTATAGATTATGATTTTCTCGTCGAATTTTGGGAATTCACGCTGGCGGATCCAATATGGACGAGTTATGTAATTATGGTCCAATTCCGTTCAAAATTTTTACCTGAGGGTTCTCGTGGTCGGAGATTTTTATTCCTCCGTCAAAATTAGGAGATAATTCGAAATGGCGGATCCAGTATGACAGACGAGTTTTTTAAAATCATGATCCGATTCTATTCTGAAAGGATTCTTTCATCAAAATTTGGGAATTTTGTAATTATGATTCGAATCTATTTAAAATTTTGTGTCTGAGGATTTCAGAAATCGGAGATTTTGATTCCTTCGTCAAAAATTATGAAATTCAAGATAGCGATTTCAATATGGCGGACGAGTTACCTGGTTATTTATGATCTGATTTTATTGAAAATTGGTATCTAGGGATTTTCGGAGCTGGAGATCATGATTGATTCAACAAAATTCAGAATGACAAACGAGTTTTTTATTATGATTCAATTCCATTGAACATTTGTGTCTGGAGGTTTTTGGGGTCGAAGATCATGATTCTTGCGTCAAAATGATGGAATTCAAGATGGCAGATCCAATTATGCTGATGAGCTTTGTAATTATAATTCGATTCTATTCAAAATTTCTATCAGGGGGTTGTCGAGGTCGAAGATTATGTTTACTTTCTGAAAATAAGGGAAGTAAAGATATCGGATCGAATATCGAATATCGAGTATCTGGGGTTTTCGGGGTCAGAGTTCATGATTTGTTCTTCAAAATTGGGAGATTCAAGATGGCATATCCAATATGGCGAACAATATACAGTATGATGCAAATGTATGGAATAAATTCATTTCAAAACAAGACGACTTTCGAAAAAAAAAAAAATAGAGTTTAGACCTTTTTTTTTCGACGTATTTTTTTAACTAGACGACCCTTCGATGTTCAATTCTCAGTAGCAGACCTCTGCAAGATTCAATTAATCACATGATAATCCATTTTAATTTCAATCTTCTCATGCAACATTTTGACTGTTGAATAGACGATCGGTAGACCTTTCAATCAAGGTGTCACATGACCCCTATTTGTATTTGAAAAAATCGTCCATTACGTCTTTACTCCAACACCGGTGACGTAACATCTCTCATATGAATATCATGAGATGAGGCTTCAGAAATCAAAACTCACGTGTTTTTAGAATTATTTCAAATGTCGCCCATTTCTGAAATAATGAATTTATTCCATACATTTGCATCATACTGTACATATATAATCAATAGTAGTTTGAGAGACTATAATGAAACACGCTTTTATATAGATAACCAAACTCGAGGGCGAAATGAATAGAAGTAGAAAATAAATAGAAGTTTGAAATACTTAAGAAACACGTTTTTATGGATAGCCAAACTGAAGGAGAAAATATTGAACAAAATAATAAAAGTGCGTGTTGACAAATATTCAACTAAGAAAATGTTTTCTAGAAAAGAATGTATATAGCAAAACAACGTTTGCCGGGTCAGCTATTGTAATAAATATTTAATTTTAAAAACCAATGAAACACGCTTTCAATAAGGTGGCCAAACCTGAAAAGTATTGAGTAAACAATCAAGAATATACTTCAAAAAAATTTAGAGATAGATTGCCGATCAAATAAGAAGTTGAGAATGAATAGATGAGTTTGAAAAACTGAAGAAATACGCTTTTCTTACGCATAACCAAACCATAAAAAAGTAGAAAATAAACTGATAAAAGTGTGTTGATACTGTTGATGAATATTTGACTAAAGAAATATTTCCTAGAAATACCTAATGTTTATGGCAAAACGTCTGCCGGGTCAGCTAGTTTGCTTATAAATATTGAAGCTTGGCAACGATGTTTGCGTCATAGCACGGGACTACATCATAGCATTTATCTTGAACAAAATTATGCTTTATCGTGTTGTTGGAGTAGAATTCGTTGGAATTTCCTCATTTATAGTTGATAGACGTGTATTTATATAATCTTTTGGAATTATTATTGATTTTTTCAGCACGACAAAAAAGTCGTTATCATATTACATATATCACGACTAGAATGTTTTGTTTGTTCTTGGTATCTATAGAAATATTTCAGGCGGAATATTAGATATATTTCCTAGAACAAAGAATAGATAAACTGTTGAAGAAAACAACAGCTTAGTTGAATTCAACGCCTGTATTTCATCTAGAAAGGTGGATATAACCCACCATTCCAGCACCAACACTACTATATTGATGCTCGGTATTTCCACCAGCAAATATTCTCTCTATTATAGGAGAATCATGCCCGATCCAACGCAAAAGCTGCTTCCCTATAATTTTTATTTTTTTTTATCTCTTGGAGCGCACGAAAGGAAATCCCTATAATGTTCAAAGAACATCGTGCGTTCCTAGGGAGGATAGGGACAGGAGGTAGGTATTGGAATTTTTTTTGAACTTCTGGAGATTATACAGGGTGGGCCACCAGTAACGCCTCGGTCTCTAGAAGGCTAACCACTTATATTCTTGGAATTCTTCCTCTCTAGGAAGTTGCATGTCAACATAGGCTACCATTTAAGATTATTTCGAAACATACAGGGTTTCCCCAAAAACCATAAAACACTGAAGTTAAACTTTTTTCTATCGACCACCCTATATATTATTTCATTTTGAGATTCTTCCTGATGAGCTGATTTCAACGAACCATCATACTTGGGGTCTAGCAGTTATAATTACTGAAATGTAGGGTGTGAAAAATCGAGATTTTCCAAGTTCAAGAATTTTTTGTGTCGAAACTATTCATAATTGGTCAAAACGGCTCACATGTCCCTATCTCAACTTTTGATTAACTATCTACTGATATTTAATTGGAACATATACCGGGTGATCAAGATTCTGAATTCTGCACCACCCTGTATTTGTTTCAATTAAATGTCAGTAGATAGTTGATCAGAAGTTGAGATAGGGACCGTTTTGACCAATTATGAATGGTTTAGACACAAAAAATTCTTGAACTTGGAAAATCTCAATTTTTCACACCCTATATTTCAGTAATTATAACTGCTAGACCCCAAGTATGATGGGTCGTTGAAATCAGCTCATCAGGGAGAACCTCAAAATAAAATAATATATAGGGTGTTCGATAGAAAAAAGTTTAACTTCAGTGTTTTATGGTTTTCGGGGACACCTTGTATGTTTCGAAATAATTTTAAATGGTAGCCTATGTTGACATGCAACTTCCTAGAGAGGAAGAATTCCAAGAAGATAAGTGGTTAGCCTTCTAGAGACCGAGGCGTTACTGGTGGCCCACCCTGTATATGTTGTTGGGAATACTTCCTCAGGCAATGAATTATAGAGGCTAGCCGTTCTATGGATGAAGGAGTTTTGATAAAGTGCTGTTCGACATCTTTCTACGTTGACAACGAAAGGATGTGCTGACTGGGCTTGTCTAGTTCGTCTGACTGGTATTGCTAGTGAAGGGATGATAGCAGAGATTTCCGAAGGACAATTCCCGTGGAAGTATCGAAGAATTTTTATTCCGTGCCAAAATCTACTTTACACCTCAACAGAGCTTCTCCTATGATCTATAAACAGAGCATAGATACGGCCAGTTTTAGAATACACTTTTCACGTATCGGGTTCGGCACCCAAACATACGCTGATGCTCTTAGATTCCATCCAGAGATGAGGCACCTTTTTTATCGCTGTAAAACTAACTGCCTGTTCCTCAATACCCAACTTCATCAAGTGAGTATGCGCCTGATGTCACTACAATTATTTTTGTCTTGTCAATTTTGATTGTTGGATGTTTTTTATGCGTAAATTAGCAGTATGAGTCGTTTTAGGACAATTTCGTCTGAAGAAACCATCACAAAAAAAATACAAAAATCAATTCCGCATACTACAAGAAATTTTATTGATTTCACGAAATAGAGAGTAGTGGAAGGATTAAAGTCACCAGTAGGACTCAACGGGGTAGAGATTCCGATCGCCCTAGAGGCAAAATACTTAGGAGTCTTCTTTGACCATAAGTTAACATGGAAATCAACATCTACAAAAATTGTTCAAAAAAGTACAGTAGCCTTCAATCTGTGCAGACGAATGTGCGGAAAGAATTGGGGACTGCAACCAAAAGTGACCACATGGCTCTATGCCAGCGTCATAAGGCCTATGATAGCATATGGGTCAGTACGTTACCACCGATAAAACAAGGCCAGCAGACTCTGACGTAAACAGCTCGGGTGATAGGCGAAATAACAATGCCTTACAAGTGTTGTGTTCCCTTTTGTCGGGGGAATTATGTGGGTCGTCCAAAAGTTCATGCTTTTAGTTTCCCGTTGTACAAGGAACTATCGAAAAAGTGGGTACATGCAATTCACCGCAAGGATTTTACGACTCCATCTAAGTACAGTAAAGTATGTGAATTACATTTTACTAAAGATGATATTATTACTTCATCTACTGCAACCGATTCAAAAACTGGCAAAACTGTAACAATAGATTTGAAAATTCCTAGGCTCAAACGAGATTATTCCCACTCAATTTCCCAACTGGCCATCTTATTTATCGAAAGATGTAAAATTACGCACAAGTCGTGATGAAAAACTTGAGATACTAGAGACTAAAAATTTGGCACAAGCACTTACCAAAAGTAAAACTGAATTCGAAAATTACCAAAAATCATTTTGCTACACAGAATTTCGAGAATTTCTAGTTGTATTAGAGTCTTTTCAGTTGCCCGAAAAGTGGTTCAAAATTATCGATTTGCAAAAAGTCACATTATTCAAATTGTCTTATTCTCCAGGGCCCGTAATTACATATTCGGTTGTGATTGATTTTGTTTTGAATGTGGAATCATTTTTGTATGACCTATCGATACAAACATCTCTAAAAGCCAATCTGAAAACACCTTTTATCTCTAATAATATCAATCAAATCAAGGAATTACTAATTGAAATAGATCAAAACGAGATACATAATTCGGGAAAATGTCTTGATAATCAGTAAAAGAGGGTTTTGAAACATATTTCGAATGCATTGGACTCTTTGGTTTCTGACTCAATACATTATCAAATTTCTTTCTGAAAACGGTCATTTGCCTCGTGGCAATGAATGCAGAATTCATTCCAATGATCAAATTGCAACTATTATATTAACATATACTACAAACACTCTACTTGAAAATTACTGTTTCAAGTCTAACGACCAATTGGGTAAAAAATCCAACAACAGGAAATTGAAATCACTCACTGGCTAATTTTTTAGATAATAGGAATTCTCCAAGATAAATATTGGTAATTAGGTATAACAAACGGCATGTCTATCAAACTAAAATACATTTTCCCCAATTTTCTTTCGATCAATCTCTTGATAAGTTTATGTTCTGCGGTACCTGTATAAGTAGGTGTGAAGTTTACCTCTAATGAGATTGAATCACTACAATTTTTGCTAATATATTTAATTCGAATGGGTTGTTGTAGGTGGGTATTTGTGTTTTATTCTGGTTTTTGCTTTGAAACTTCGTTTTTCCATAATAAAATCGAATGGGATGCGAAGAAGGGCTCAGTTGACGGCTGGCATCCTCTTTCAACCGGAAGCCTTCCAAAAAAAAAGCAAAATCGGCTCAATAATGATCTAAAACTAAAATCGAAATACGCGGTCGCCTTATAGCGCTATGAGCGCTTGTCGTTTCGAGCCGCTGGTTAGGCCTGACTAAGTGACGTCTCCCACGGAGCATGCAGGCCTTGTTTTATCGGTGGTAACGGTCAGTAGCTTGAAGGCCAAAGACAGAACAGGCTGGAGTGATTCAAAGGCTCAGTGCTATTCAAAGACGCCTGAGTGCCACTGGTGCAATGAAAACCACTCCAACAGCCGCTTTAGAGGTCCTCTTTAACCTGCTACCACTACGAATATATATTCAAGGCGAAGTCAGAGCAGTCATGAGTCGATTGTCTAGCATGGGTACCAGCTCATACAGGGTACGAGGGCAATAAAGAGGCAGACTCACTTGCCCGAGCAGTAGCAAACAAAGCTCTGAATGGCCCAGAACCCTTCTGTGGTATTGCGAGAGCTATACAAAAGACTAGTATCAAATCATGGATGCAAACCAAATCTCAAGAATGGTGGAACAACTCGCCAGGAATGAGACAGGCAAAAGAGTTTATCAAAAAACCATCGCCAACATTCACAGAATATCTACTGAGCCAGAAACGAAGTTCAACTAGAATACTAGTAGGACTTCTCACAGGGCATTGTAGGCTCAACGAACACATGAGTACGATACTGATTGAAGAACTGCTCTGCAGGTTCTGTCAGGAAAAGGAGGAAACAGCAATATACATACTTTGTCACTGCGAGGGCTTGTCAAGACTAAGGTTCCTTACGCTGGGTGAGGAAACATGAGGAGCCCAAAGATACACAGGGGATCTGAAAGCTGGCCTATTTTTTTTATCGCTTGGAGCCCCCTATAATGTTCGAAGAACATCGTGCGTTCCTAAGGAGGATAGGGACAGGAGGTGGGTATTGGATTTTTTTTGAACTTCTGGAGATTATATGTTGTTGGGAATACTTCCCCAGGCAATGAATTCCAGAGCCTAGTCGTTCTATGGATGAAGGAGTTTTGATGAAGTGCTGTTCGACATCTTTCGACGTTGACAACGAAATGATGTGCTGACTGGGCTTGTCTAGTTCGTTTGACTGGTATTGCTAGTGAAGGGATGATGGCAGAGATTTCCGAAGCACATTTCCCGTGGAAGTATCGATAGAAAAGTCGAAGGTCGCCGACCTTTCTACGGTGTTCCAATGATGTCAAAAAGTGAGTGAGTGTGGCGTCACCCACCAGGCGGATGGCTCTTCTCTGGATGGAATCTAAGAGCATCAGCGTATGTTTTGATGCTGAACCCCATATGTGGAAACAGTATTCTAGAACAGGCCGTATCTGCGCTTTGTAGATCGTGAGAAGCTGTTGAGGTGTAAAGTAGCTTGAAAGACTGTTGCTGATGGAAATACCGAGCATAGATATGGTGGGCTTGGTGGAGATGGTGGTGCCAGACATTACGATGTCGGGCATACTGAGTTCCGCCTTTCTAGAGAAAATACAGGCTTGAGTTTTGGTGGCGTTGAATTCAACTAGGTTGTTGGTTCCTCAGGCTGTGATTTCAGCAAGGTCTTCATTGACAGCAATGACCTGCCTGCGCCGTGAGTTAGTTTCCTGGGAAGAAATGAGAATTCTGGAAGAGAACGCAGTATGGAGGGTACTATCATTTGCAAAGCTGTGGATGGGGCAAGTTGTTACTCCCAACAGATCATTGATATGAAGAAGGAATAATGTTGGTGCCAAAATTGATCCTGGTGGAACGCCGGAATTGATGCCAATGGTATCAGACGATACACCGTCCACCACCACATGAAGCGATCTGCCTGAAAAAAAACTCGATAAGAGATGGCATAGCTGAGGTGGTAAGCCGTATGATGGTAGTTTGTGGAGGAGTCCTTCGTGCCAAACACGGTCGAATGCTTTCGATATGTCCAACGCGACAGCTAGAGATTACAAGAGTCTCGAGATCATACCCGTGTGTTAACCGAACACGCTCGATCGTTACCTAAGCGGTGGGGAGACCGAGACGTAAGCAGGCAGTCATGATACAATGAGTGGGCAGGCAGCTTCTCTCATGCTGTCTTTGTTTTTGTAGTACGGGGTGGGCCACCAACAGTTTTCTTGATCACATTTCAACATTTTTTTTTTTTTTTCGAATAAATGAGAAACATTTGATAGGCATCAAGTGATCTACTGCGACCTATCAGATAATGAAAGCGATGATTTGATTTGCAATAATTCGCTATGTCCGAGGCTATGTCACGACGAGTCCTACATGTAAATAGCGAACCACTCATCGAAAATCATGAAACTATATGTACATATTATATGCTTATGTTTTGTTGGCGAGGACGCTCGTTTTTATTCAAATTATTTTCGATAATGTTCATCTGCTTCACTAGAAATTATTATTGGTATAGTTATCTAGTACTTAGTAGTATAGTAGTAGCAGCTTTGTTATTCAAAATGGAACACCTTATATTTTATTACATTTTTCGATTCTACTAATTTAGCTATGATTTCGTTGATCAAGCTCAAGGTACCTATACCTATACCTACGTAGAATGTGAAAAATCGAGATTTTTTTGTATCGAAACTATACAATACCTATATTGATTTGTCAAAATGGCTTACATGTGTCCCTATCCTAACATTCTATTTACTATCTACTGATGCCATTTAATTGAAACAAATACAGGGTGGATCAGATTTCAGAATTATATAAAAGAAGTACTAGTATGCCTACTAAAAATATATATATATTTGAAATAAACAAAACAAATATATCACATTAAAAAACACACTCTAATATTCAACATAAAATAAAATTCAATCCCACTGGATGTATTTAAAAATATAAACAGTGTGCATGTCACTTCTATAATGGAATATCAAAACCCGTATATCTAACGTAACTGTTCAATTTTAAGGAGCGATAGATATATATACCAACTATGACCAAAGTGAGGTAATCTTCAGTGAAAAACACTGCTCTGGTCATTGACCCACCAACATTTCCGGAAAATGATATTAGGAGGCAAGATAGATTAAAAATCACTTATTCGGATTCGAAAGCAGGACGTAACCCTGTACCTCGAAAACGAAGCAAGTTTAGGGACACATGTTTATATGACCTTTATTCATCATATTATATCACAAGGAATCATCCCTTGAATTATTTCGGTGTTATTTAGATACACCCTGTATAGATCATTCTTCATCCCAACATTTTTCCCAGCGAAGTTCAGCAAATACCGATGGCGAGAGCACTATGTTTATTGATTTGATGTCTACCTATAATATATGTAAAACAAGAAGGCACAACTACCTACTAGTGTTCCGTTTCGAAGTATATTAAATTGACAAATTTGACTCCAAAATAATTCAGGCAAGCGCCAATATTCATAACGTAGTTACTGCTGCCCGTATACGTTTCCCCACCACTTAGGGAACGATCGGGCGTGTTCGGTGAACACACGGGTATGATCTCGAGACTCTTGTCTAGAGATTCCCCGTGTTTTTCTAATGATGCTTGCCATAAATAGGTGACGTAGGCAAGTAGATCTCCAGTAGATCTTTGGTGGCGAAAGCCGTATTGTCTATCATTGATGATTCCTGAGCTCTCCAGATATTTGATAAGCTCAATGTTGATGGCTTTCTCCATCACTTTTAGAGATTACTGATAACAGGGCAATGGGCCTGTAGTTGTTGGGCAGGTTCTTGTTCCCTTTTTTGGGGGATTGGTTGGACTCTAGCTGTCTTCCAGCATGATGGAAAAATACCCGACCTGTACGAGACGGTAACAACTTGCAGAGAATCGGTGTTAATTCTGATACAATTTTGCCTATGGAGTCTCATAGAGAAGGCAGGGCTAGTCGAAGAACTCAAATCGATTTTGAGGGCAGACACAATAGACTACAAGAAACACGAAGTCATCGAAAAAGGTAATTATTATTGTCACCTATTAGTATATTGTCAGTGATTTATCTTGCCAAAAAACACTCGAATCTTTGTTTCAATTGGATAAATGTCCTTACTAACCAATAATTCCTTTCGAAAACTGACATCAAACAAAATTGCTCGACCTGCGGTCTCGTTATTTTCTTATGTCAGTTTATTCCTTAAAATTACTGATTGGCAAATGTCTTTCGTTAGAAAGGGAAATTTACCTGATACAAAAAGCTCTTATGTTTTTACTGTTGATAAACCTTCCCAACGTAATAGTTCTATTAGAAGCAACTCTTTAGACTCATTATTGATGTAGAAATGGGGCTTTTTCTTGTTTCGGATGGTGTGATGAACCACTCTTACTTCTCTTTCATGGTGTGTCTCGAGAATGATTTGGTCAATTATATCGACGTTATATCCGTTGTTCATTATTGCAATCGGTTTTATGCTATTGAAATTTTCATCTGGAGAAACATTCACTAGCCTCTCGTGTATCATACGCATATACAGTGTGACCCACTTCTAATGGAACCACCCCTGTATCTTACGTAATCGTTGGGTAAGGATCCAGAAATTTGCTGGAGCGAGAGATATACCGAAAATGCACTCTATGACCAAGTGGGGCCATCTTCAGTGATATACACTGCTGGCCAACAGCCATGAAACTACCCCAATTTCTGGAAAATGATATTAGGAGTCAAAATAGGTCGAAAATAACTTCAGACTTGGAATCAGGACGCCCAATTTAGTAACTATTCAAATTTTTCCTGGAATATTTTCAGTTCGGAAAAATGAAATTTTGTCGCATTTTTTATGGAAGCACCCTCGTATCTCACGTAATTGACTTTATCTTTGGACTTTCTCTTCGTCCGACAAATTTCCGAACCCTACCTCAATAATTACGTGAGATACGAGGGTGCTTCCATAAAAAATGCGACAAAATTTCATTTTTCCGAACTGAAAATATTCCAGGAAAAATTTGAATAGTTACAAAATTGGGCGTCCTGATTCCAAATCTGAAGTTATTTTCGACCTATTTTGACTCCTAATATCATTTTCCAGAAATTGGGGTAGTTTCATGGCTGTTGGCCAGCAGTGTATATCACTGATGATGACCCCACTTGATGGAGTGCATTTTTGGTATATATCTCGCTCCAGCAAATTTCAGGATCCTTACCCAACGATTACGTAAGATACAGGGGTGGTTCCATTTGAAGTGGGTCATACTGTATATATGATTATATAATCCCCATGTTCGCTGCTATTTTATGTTGCTGAAGGTGAGTTGATTCATTTTGAATATACTGATATCAGTCTGGGAAGCCTATATGAAAAATAAAAAATATGTTTTTTCCTAAAAAGACAATACGACTTCAAAAACCATTTATCTAATTAGCTGAATGAGAAAATTATTGACTAAGGCGAAAATAGAATAAGAGAAAATCGAACCGAAGAGTTAAAAAAAGATAGTTCGAATGAACAAGTCATTGACAGAGTTTATGGAAAGATTAGTTACACTGAAAATTTTAATATTTCGAGAATAACTGAATTTTCCTTGAAAAAATTTGGCGGCAATTTTTCTGGTCAATGTATGGATAACAGAAATTCAACATGAATAGAAAAACTGCTGCCTTCTGTTTCTTGAGTCCAGATAGTATCTGGAAGAAAAGAACTCTAAAAAATGAAAAAAACCAAAAAAGGAACAATAGAAACATTCAATCAAGTAAAACCCATGCTGATGCAAATAGGCGAAGATTTAACGAAGAAATTACTTGATATAATTTTTTCCTCAAGAATTCCGAGAACTTTGTATTTTCCGCATTTTCATGTCTCAATTCAACGATGATTTTGATTTTGAAACATCAAAAACTCAATGAAGACTTTGATTCCGCTAATTTTGCTAAGGAAAAGGGAATTTTCAACTCATTTATATACTCTTCTGATATTTTATCTCATTCGATGGCTTTCGCAAGGTCTCCTCTATGACTGATTTTTGATGGATTATCTTCAACTTTACTGGCAATAAAAATATCTCTATACGAGATGGAAAAAATAATAATGAAATACTGCTCGTTCAAGGATTTCCAGCTCGTCAGACCGATTCCGATTACTTATAATTAATATGCATATATTTGTAAGTGGATACATCTATTTGTACGCCCAGCATTCTTCGTGATAAATAATATATACTAATTATTGTTATATCAGATTTCAGAAGAGAATTGAATTACACGAGTCATGCTAAGTTTAGTTGTCTATTGCATAGACAGAGGATGGGATAAAATAACCAGAGTCGGATTAATCACAGGGCAATCGCCTAGGGAAGAAATCAAAATTATTAGGGACGAATATTTTGCCAATGAGTAGCTTGAAACGTTGAGCGCTAAGTTGAATTTCAAAAAAGTTGGTTATAGGCCCGAAGCACCCCGAAAGTATTTTACGATAGATCTTGGTCATATATGAGTATTGTAGTGATATTATTCAAAACAAAAATATTATAATATGACTCTATGAGGTGTGCCATACCATACTATACATATAAAGCTGTCACTGGACCGTAGGTCCCTCCGATGGATGCAATGCAATGGATGAGCCGCTACGTGAATTGCTGAAATGATAATCATTATGAATTGGGATTTGAGCAGTTACTCACGGCTGCAGTGGTTATGTTTCACATCTACAGTGTGTCCCACTTACCATGCTCACCATGGGTATCTTTTTAACGGTGAGAGATACGAGGTCGGTTAAATGACACCAAATGTGGAGTTTGTCAAGGCCAACTATAATGTGAAAAAATATTTTGATAAAATCTATTCGTTTTTGTTTTATACACAAAAAACAGATTTTGATCATTTTCATGTCTCCTCTGTAACTTCTTTATTTATGAAAATATTCAAATAGGAATTTCACATTCTCATGGCAGTTTTTCAAAGTGATTTCGAAAAAAATACGAAATTTATACCAACTCTTCTAGAATTTGAGATATCGACACCAACTTTAGTTTTTCAAATGTAGGTCATAGCTCACTATGACTTAGTTACAAATAACTTTTTTTTCTATTACAGATGATATTATGTCGCAGTAATAGTTTTGTGTTGATAACAACTGAGTTATCGTCATTTATACAAAAACAAAAAATTATTTGAAAGCCGCCATCTTGAATTTATAAATTTTAACAAAAAAATCATGATCTCCGACCTCAAAAACCCCCACCTACCAATTCTGAATGGAATCGGACCAAATCTTGTCCGCCATTTTGTTGAAATTGAAAAAAATGGCTGCTTCAAGATGGCGGACAAGATTTGGTCCGATTCCATTCAAAATTGGTAAGTGGGGATTTTTGGGGTCGGAGATCATGATTTTTTTGTTAAAATTTATAAATTCAAGATGGTGGCTTCCAAATAATTTTTTGTTTTTGTATAAATGACGATAACTCGCCGTTGTCATCAACACGAAAATATAACTGCGACATAATATCTGTAAGAGAAAAAAAAGTTATTTGTAACTAAGTCATAGTGAGCTATGACCTACATTTGAAAAACTGAAGTTGGTGCTGATATCTCAAATTCTAGAAGAGTTGGTATAAATTTCATATTCTTTTCAAAATCACTTTGAAAAACTGCTAAGAGAATGTGAAATTTCTATTTGGATATTTTCATAAATAAAGAAGTCACGGAGGAGACATGAAAATGATCAAAATCTGTTTTTTGCGTACAAAACAAAAACGAATAGATTTTATCGAAATATTTTTGCACATTATAGTTGGCCTTGACAAACTCCACATTTGGTGTCATTTAACCGACCTCGTATCTCTCACCGTTCAAAAGATACCCTTGGTGAGCATGGTAAGTGGGACACACTGTATACTAATATTATAAAGAGGACAGATTTGATTGTTTGTTGGTTTGTATGTATTGAATAGGCTCCGAAACTACTGAATCGATTTGACTGAAAATTGGTGGGGAGGTAGCTTCGTACTAGGAGAAGGTTATAGGATACTTTTTATTCCGGTACCATGAGGAAATTCAAGATGACGGATCTAATACATCGGACGAGTTTTGTAATTATGGTCCGATTCCATTCAAATTTGGTATCTGGTGGTTCTCGAGGTCGGGATTCTTTCGTCAAAATTCGAAAATTCAAGATGGCAGACCCAATATGGCGGACGAGTATTGTAATAAGGCGACAGAGGAAGGCACCAGAAGCTGGATAGTGAGCTCCGCGTATTTTCCCAGTTGCAAAAATTCCAGAAAATTGTAAAGATTCCTGAAAATTGTAAAAATTTCAAAACCCCTGAAAATTGGAGAAATTCCTGAAAAATGCAAAAATTGCAAAAATGCCTGGAAATTGCAAAAATCTGAAAATTGCAAAAATTGCAAAAATTCCTGAAAATTATAAAAATTGCAAAAACGCCTGAAAATTGCAAAAATTGCAAAAATGCCTGAAAATTGCAAAAATCGCAAGAATTCCTGAAAATTATAAAAATTGCAAAAATGACTGAAAATTGCAAAAATCGGAAAAATGCCTGAAAAATGCAAAAATCGCAAAAATTACTGAAAATTGCAAAAATTGCAAAAATGCCTGAAAATTGCAAAAATTGCAAAAATGACTGAAAATTGCAAAAGTTGCAAAAATGCCTGAAAATTGCAAAAATTGCAAAAATGCCTGAAAATTGCAAAAATCGCAAAAATGCCTGAAAATTGCAAAAATTGCAAAAATGCCTGAAAATTGCGAAAATTGCAAAAATGCCTGAAAATTGCAGAAATGACTGAAAATTGCAAAAATTGCAAAAATGCCTGAAAATTGCAAAAATTGCAAAAATGCCTGAAAATTGCAAAAATTGCAAAAATGACTGAAAATTGCAAAGTTGCAAAAATGCCTGAGAATTGCAAAAATTGCAAAAATGCCTGAAAATTGCAAAAATCGCAAAAATGCCTGAAAATTGCAAAAATTGCAAAAATGCCTGGAAATTGCAAAAATTGCAGAAATGCCTGAAAATTGCAAAAATTGCAGAAATGACTGAAAATTGCAAAAGTTGCAAAAATGCCTGAAAATTGCAAAAATTGCAAAAATGCCTGAAAATTGCAAAAGTTGCAAAAATGCCTGAAAATTGCATGAATCGCAAAAATGCCTGAAAATTGCAAAAATCGCAAAATTTCCTGAAAATTGCAAAAATGCCTGAAAATTGCAAAAATTGCAAAAATGACTGAAAATTACAAAAGTTGCAAAAATGCCTGAAAATTGCAAAAATTGCGAAATTGCCTGAAAATTGCAAAAATCGCCAAAATGCTTGAAAATTGCAAAAATGCCTGAAAATTGCAAAAATGCCTGAAAATTGCAAAAATTGCAAAAATTGCAAAAATGACTTAAAATTGCAAAAATCGCAAAAATTCCTGAAAATTGCAAAAATGCCTGAAAATTGCAAAAATTGCAAAAATTGCAAATATGCCTGAAAATTGCATGAATCGCGAAAATGCCTGAGAATTGCAAAAAGCGCAAAAATTCCTGAAAATTATGAAAATTGCAAATATTGCAAAAATTCCTGAAAATTGCAAAAATCGCAAAAATGCCTGAAAATTGCAAAAATTGCAAGAATGACTGAAAATTGCAGAAATTGCAAAAATGACTGAAAATTGCAAAAAGCGCAAAAATGCCTGAAAATGCAAAAATTGCAAGACTGCCTGAAAATTGCAGAAATTGCAAAAATGACCAAAAATTGCAAAAATGCCTGAAAATTGGAAAAAGCGCAAAAATGCCTGGAAATTGCAAAAATCGCAAGAATTCCTGGAAATTATAAAAATTGCAAAAATGCCTGAAAATTGCAAAAATCGCAAAAATTCCTGAAAATTGCAGAAATCGCAAAAATGCCTGAAATTTGCAAAAATTGCAAAAATGCCTGAAGATTGCAAAAATGCCTGAAGATTGCAAAAATTGCAAAAATGACTGAAAATTGCAAGAAGCGCAAAAATGCCTGAAAATTGAAAAATTTGCAAAAATTCCTGCAATTTGCAAAAATCGCAAAAATGCCTGAAAATTGCAAAAATTGCAAAAATGACTGAAAATTGCAAAAAGCGCAAAAATGCCTGAAAATTGCAAAAATCGCAAAAATTCCTGAAAATTGCAAAAATTGCAAAAATGCCTGAAAATTGCATGTATCGCAAAAATGCCTGAAAATTGCAAAAATTGCAAAAATTCCTGAAAATTGCAAAAATTGCAAAAATGACTGAAAATTGCAAAAGTTGCAAAAATGCCTTAAAATTGCAAAAATTGCAAAAATGCCTGAAAATTGCAAAAATTGCAAAAATGCCTGAAAATTGCAAAAATTGCAAAAATGCCTGAAAATTGCAAAAATGACTGAAAATTTGCAATTTTCAGTCATTTTTGCAATTTTCAGGCATTTTTGCAATTTTTGCAATTTTCAGTCATTTCTGCAATTTTCAGGCATTTTTGCAAATTTCGCAATTTTTCAGGCATTTTTGCAATTTTTGCAATTTTCAGTCATTTTTGCGATTTTTGCAATTTTCAGGCATTTTTGCAATTTTTGCAATTTTCAGGCATTTTTGCAACTTTTGCAATTTTCAGTCATTTTTGCAATTTTTGCAATTTTCAGGCATTTTTGCAATTTTTGCAATTTTCAGTCATTTTTGCAATTTTTGCAATTTTCAGGCATTTTTGCAATTTTTGCAATTTTCAGGCATTTTTGCAATTTTTGCAATTTTCAGGCATTTTTGCAACTTTTGCAATTTTCAGTCATTTTTGCAATTTTTGCAATTTTCAGGCATTTTTGCAACTTTTGCATTTTTCAGTCATTTTTGCAATTTTTGCAATTTTCAGTCATTTTTGCAATTTTTGCAATTTTCAAGCATTTCTGCAACTTTTGCAATTTTCAGTCATTTTTGCAATTTTTGCAATTTTCAGGCATTTTTGCAACTTTTGCAATTTTCAGGCATTTTTGCGATCTTTGCAATTTTCAGTCATTTTTGCAATTTTTGCAATTTTCAGGCATTTTTGCAATTTTTTGCAATTTTCAGGCATTTTTGCAACTTTTGCAATTTTCAGTCGTTTTTGCAATTTTTGCAATTTTCAGGCATTTTTGCAATTTTTGCAATTTTCAGGCATTTTTGCAATTTTTTGCAATTTTCAGGCATTTTTGCAATTTTTGCAATTTTCAGGCATTTTTGCAACTTTTGCAATTTTCAGTCATTTTTGCAATTTTTGCAATTTTCAGGCATTTTTGCAACTTTTGCAATTTTCAGTCATTTTTGCAATTTTTGCAATTTTCAGTCATTTTTGCAATTTTTGCAATTTTCAGGCATTTTTGCAACTTTTGCAATTTTCAGTCGTTTTTGCAATTTTTGCAATTTTCAGGCATTTTTGCAATTTTTGCAATTTTCAGGCATTTTTGCAATTTTTGCAATTTTCAGGCATTTTTGCAATTTTTGCAATTTTCAGGCATTTTTGCAACTTTTGCAATTTTCAGTCATTTTTGCAATTTTTGCAATTTTCAGGCATTTTTGCAACTTTTGCAATTTTCAGTCATTTTTGCAATTTTTGCAATTTTCAGGCATTTTTGCAATTTTTGCAATTTTCAGTAATTTTTGCAATTTTTGCAATTTTCAGGCATTTTTGCAATTTTTGCAATTTTCAGGCATTTTTGCAATTTTTGCAATTTTCAGGCATTTTTGCAATTTTTGCAATTTTCAGGCATTTTTGCAATTTTTGCAATTTTCAGGCATTTTTGCAATTTTTGCAATTTTCAGGCATTTTTGCAACTTTTGCAATTTTCAGTCATTTTTGCAATTGTCAGGCATTTTTGCAATTTTTGCAATTTTCAGGCATTTTTGCAATTTTTGCAATTTTCAGTCATTTTTGCAATTTTTGCAATTTTCAGGCATTTTTGCGATTTTTGCAATTTTCAGGCATTTTTGCAACTTTTGCAATTTTCAGTCATTTTTGCAATTTTCAGGCATTTTTGCAATTTTTGCAATTTTCAGGCATTTTTGCAATTTTTGCAATTTTCAGTCATTTCTGCAATTTTCAGGCATTTTTGCAAATTTCGCAATTTTCAGGCATTTTTGCAATTTTTGCAATTTTCAGGCATTTTTGCGATTTTTGCAATTTTCAGGCATTTTTGCAATTTTTGCAATTTTCAGGCATTTTTGCAACTTTTGCAATTTTCAGTCATTTTTGCAATTTTTGCAATTTTCAGGCATTTTTGCAATTTTTGCAATTTTCAGTAATTTTGCAATTTTTGCAATTTTCAGGCATTTTTGCAATTTTTGCAATTTTCAGGCATTTTTGCAATTTTCAGGCATTTTTGCAACTTTTGCAATTTTCAGTCATTTTTGCAATTTTTGCAATTTTCAGGCATTTTTGCAACTTTTGCAATTTTCAGTCATTTTTGCAATTTTTGCAATTTTCAGTCATTTTTGCAATTTTTGCAATTTTTAGGCATTTCTGCAACTTTTGCAATTTTCAGTCATTTTTGCAATTTTTGCAATTTTCAGGCATTTTTGGAACTTTTGCAATTTTCAGGCATTTTTGCGATCTTTGCAATTTTCAGTCATTTTTGCAATTTTTGCAATTTTCAGGCATTTTGCAATTTTTGCAATTTTCAGGCATTTTTGCAACTTTTGCAATTTTCAGTCGTTTTTGCAATTTTTGCAATTTTCAGGCATTTTTGCAATTTTTGCAATTTTCAGGCATTTTTGCAATTTTTGCAATTTTCAGGCATTTTTGCAATTTTTGCAATTTTCAGGCATTTTTGCAATTTTTGCAATTTTCAGGCATTTTTGCAACTTTTGCAATTTTCAGTCATTTTTGCAATTTTTGCAATTTTCAGGCATTTTTGCGATTTTTGCAATTTTCAGTCATTTTTGCAATTTATGCAATTTTCAGGCATTTTTGCAACTTTTGCAATTTTCAGTCATTTTTGCAATTTTCAGGCATTTTTGCAATTTTTGCAATTTTCAGGCATTTTTGCGATTTTTGCAATTTTCAGGCATTTTTGCAATTTTTGCAATTTTCAGGCATTTTTGCAACTTTTGCAATTTTCAGTCATTTTTGCAATTGTTGCAATTTTCAGGAATTTTTGCAAATTCCTGCAATTTGCAAAAATCGCAAAAATGCCTGAAAATTGCAAAAATTGCAAAAATGACTGAAAATTGCAAAAAGCGCAAAAATGCCTGAAAATTGCAAAAATCGCAAAAATTCCTGAAAATTGCAAAAATTGCAAAAATGACTGAGAATTGCAAAGATCGCAAAAATGCCTGAAAATTGCAAAAGTTGCAAAAATGCCTGAAAATTGCAAATATTGCAAAAATGACTGAAAATTGCAAAAATTGCAAAAATGCCTGAAAATTCCAAAAATTGCAAAAATGCCTGAAAATCGCAAAAATGCCTGAAAATTGCAAAAATTCAAAAATGCCTGAAAATTGCATGTATCGCAAAAATGCCTGAAAATTGCAAAAATCGCAAAAATTCCTGAAAACTGCAAAAATTGCAAAAATGACTGAAAATTGCAAAAATTGCAAAAATGCTTGAAAATTGCAAAAATGCCTGACAATTGCAAAAATGACTGAAAATTGCAAAAGTTGCAAAAATGCCTGAAAATTGCAAAAATTGCAAAAATGCCTGAAAATTGCAAAAATTGCAAAAATGACTGAAAATTGCAAAAATCGCAAAAATGCCTGAAAATTGCAAAAATTGCAAAAATGCCTGAAAATTGCAAAAATTGCAAAAATGCCTGAAAATTGCAAAAATGCCTGAAAATTGCAAAAATTGCAAAAATGACTGAAAATTGCAAAAGTTGCAAAAATGCCTGAGAATTGCAAAAATTGCAAAAATGCCTGAAAATTTCGAAAAT